>JAMPIV010013019.1:77500-451265 GCA_024509875.1 Oreohelix idahoensis | reverse complement strand
ATAAAGAGCAACGTGCATTATTTGCAGTAAACATGGTTTTCAATATTTTTTTTTGCTTCGAAATTGTTTTGCTGGTGCAAAATAATGTACCGTTTAAAACACACCCCCCCCCCTACCCCCGGGTCGTCTTAGTTATTCCATCTCAATGTCATGTGTTTCAAACACGAGAGCTATTATACTTCTTTAAACTAGGCTTATCTTTTCCTTTCAATTAGGTCATTTTTACAGGCTTTTCTTTAACTTGCAACGTATGTCACTCTCTTGTCACCTTCAAATCTTGCAATCGATTTTTCAGTCACTTCCGGATGAGCAATAGCTCTGAAGCTTGGCATAGTTGTGTATTCCCCATGAAAATACAATAATCAGTCGTAAAAATAATAAAATTAATAAAATTAAAATTAATATAAATTTTTTTTGTTCTATTTATCATCAGTGAAATGGGCGAAAACTGCTCATATTCTAGGTGTATTCTTTCCAACAAGATTGTCTCTCTTGAGAGAAATATTGAAACTTCTCTCCCCCCCCCCCCTTTTTCCCTTTCCACAAACACACTATCGCACGCGCGTGCACAGACATACACACAACTGACAACTTCATTTAAAAAAAAAATGTAATTTATAACTCTATCAACATTTTTAAAAGAATTTTAAAAAAAATCTTAACTTTCCGTGTAATATACTTAATAATGAAATCCGCCTCCTATGCTCTGGACTCGTTTATCGCAAACTGATAATGTCATTAGCGGATCGATTACATTTGACTTAAATTATTAAAAAAACACTAAAAAAGAAGGAAATAAAATATATTTAAAAACATACTTTAAACACCGGCTTTTAATGCACTAAAAAAATGCCAAAAAAAAAAATAATTTTTCAAGGAGTTTATAGCTTGCAGTAAAAAAAAGTGTAACATTCAAATTGACAAAAAGCCAGGGGGCGCTGATTCTACATGAAAATTAACTTCTGCTTTATACTTTCATTACACACTTATGGATAAAAATATATGATAAGCGCTTAAGCGCCCCACGGCTATTTTATAAGTTGATGTTTTACATTTTTTATAATAAATAAATAAATAAATAAATGGGATATTTTTATCTTTATCTTTATAAATATTTATATATTTCCCTTATATATATACAGTCCCATATATTGATATATAGCATATATATATATCTATATCTCTATATCTCTCTATCCCCTATATATATATATTATAATGGTCTAATGCTCTTACGTTTAATCTTTCATACGTGTAATAACTGAATCAACTATGTTTGTTTAGTGTTAAAAAAGGTCATTGTGGTGTAACAAATTTAATAGTGAATTGTGTCTTGAAACAGGTTAAAATTGTGTTATGAAAATATTGGTGAAATTTTAGATGAAAATTTCGTCATCGAGCCTGGGTTAGAGGAATGTTTTTAAGATATTGGCCGTTTAGGTCTGGTGCCTGTTAAACATGAAACTTAACTTTTTAAGTGTTAAAATGCTAGTGTTTTTCGTCATTCTTGGTAATGAGGGCACTTCTTCACACAATACTTGTAGGTTTATGCGGGTTGGATTGGTTTCCAGTGTTTTAACTCACAACTAGTCTTCGTTCCATGAACTTTTTTAGACAAAAATAGAAAAACAAATGATCGCTGATAGTACATTTGTGGGCATGCCAATTAACAGGGCATTTCTCGCTTCCGTCCCAAGGTTCTTGTTATCTCCCTCAGAAGAATTAATTTCCTCCAGTACACAGTGTAACTCAGGGAAGATGATTAAAAAATCACCTCATATTCTTCTGGAAAAAAATGTTTCTGGACGGCGCAAAATAATTTAGTTGCTATAAGTTCACTAATTAATTAAAGTGTGGTTTGTATATTGTCATAAAATATATATACTTTTTCTTCTAGGTTAACTTCATGGTGATGTAATCAGCAATGTCACCACTGATCCATTCGTGCTGTGTGTCTGGGAAATCACCTCTATGTCTGTCGGTTTTTGCACGAATTAATTTGAATCTCTGCCAGCGCTTGCTTTAGTGGTTTATGAAAATACTATTTTCGTTTGTCTTTGTTCATTGTTAAGACCTCATTATAACCATTTAGCAAGAAGCACAGGTGCTGTTATATTTGTAAGGTAAAAAATGTTTGGCACTAACCCAAATTGGGTTTTATTATGATGGTTAAAAAAAAAAAAAAACAAATTGGTCTGGGAAAGTTCTTGTCTTACGTTGCATATGGTCGGTTGTGATCCTTCAATATTCCTTGTTTATATTTTTGGGTATCCAGTCCTAATATTGAAAGTCCTGGTCCCTTAAGTTTTCATAGCTTGTTCATTTCAACATGCGGGTTTACTCTTAAGTTTTCAGGAGTTGCCCAAAATACTCGATTGCCACTTACAAGTATGGAATTCTAGGTCCGAGTTTTTTGCTCTGGCTTTTGGAGTTGCTCGTTTGAAGTTGCAAAAGCTGTCTGTGTTCTGTCTCTGATTTTGTGACAATTAAATCTCTTATGTTAGTTCAAAAAAATAAAAAAGAATGGCACTTCCGCCGAATTTCCAATGAAATTCAATGTTTATTCCGGCTCTCATTTCAATCCAATCGTAAGCTCTTTTGCACTATGTGGGTAATGGTGTTTAAATTCATAATCTCCCCCACGTGTTTAAAATATTACATTTAATATTCCAACGCGTGACCTCTTTCAAATCATGCGGTAATATTTCCGTCAACTCACAACAAATATGGGAACCTATTTGATGTCCAGATGCTACCTTAAAATATTCACTCGCCAGACAGATTACTGATAATGACACACATGGATGCCCCGTAAAACGATTATCTCATTATCGTCTGTGGTCGTACGTTCTCCAGACAGTCAAACAAAAGGATCGCCGGCCACTCAGACAAATAATATGGTTTCCTCAGACTGCAACCTAGGTGTTAATTGCCTGATTGTTGCTGGTCCCGGAAGTGAGTAACGTCAAAGTCGCTATCTCTCTTCACGTTTGCCGTCTGTATTAAAAGGTAGCGAGCCGGCTTTTCATGGTGAGAATATATCTCGCTGACCGGTTCAATAAACGTGGAATTATCCCGAGTCAACTGGTGTAAAACGTAAACAGTCTGGGAGTGGTCACAAAAAGAATGTAGGGCGTAAAATATGCCAAATAATCCAAATAATAAGATGATCGGTGAGGAAAAATGAAAAAAAGAGATGATACTGCACGGAGGGGCTGAAGGTGTGAGAGATATTCACAAATATATGCACAAAAATATGTGCACAAACCGTTGTGTGACACATGCTTGGTGGCGATAGAAATAATCTCTCCACAACCTTCTGTCCCAAGTACTATTTATCAATTGTTAATCAGTTTCCATGACACAATGTCAAAACTGTACAGTATCTGCTCTCTTTGTTTTTCCTCCATCTCTTTTTTCAATCTTCCCGTTGTTACGATGTATTCCAGCTTTATTCTTCTCATAAGATAGTCATGTCTATAATCTTATTTTTAACCACCCTTCATCTAGTGAAGATCAATACTTATTAAAAGGGAGCAAACCAAATTCTATGAGAAGAGGAAACTTGAATATTATGTGACAGCTGGTTGAAGGAAAAAGAGATAAAGAAACGACAAAGACAGAAGATCCTGGACAGTTTCGTGACGTCTCCATTAAGCGAATTACGTTGCACTGTTTCGTTAAGCATGTAGCACAATGCATCTGATTTCAAACAGGCATTTTCTGAAGGGTCGCCTTCGTCAGCCATTGACTGCCTCAGCCTATTTGCAAGGCAGCTGGTGATTTAAAATCAGAGTTTTCCTTCTCCTAGATGAACTGCCATCCAAGGCTTACGAGCTGCATGTACCCGGAATTTAACCCATGTTTGGAGCATGGTCCACTCGCCGGTGGGTTGTTTTTGTTGTTTAACAAGGGCTGCTGAGCTCGCACTTTCGTAGCCAATACCAAGTTGAAGAATCCTTGGTATTATCTACACTGTAGATCTAGGCTTTTCCTGTGGCTCTTCTGCCATTCCGAAACGTGTTGAGTTGAAGTCATGAGCTCCAGTTTTTCCCGCTTGGCTTGCATTTAAAAGATCGTCACATCTGGTTCCAAGCTAGGAGTAAGAAGTGCGTGGCATACGGTGCATTCCCCGCCATCCAAGGGGGCTCTCCAACTATGCAGAGCTAAAATACTGTACTCTGGTTCTGGGCTCTCCCAAGGAATTGTCACGTCCTGCATAAAGCCACTTCCCAGCTTCCCCTGCTGGGTCCACAGTGAGATCCTTCTGCATGCAGTCAACCAAGTCAAAGCCAAAGAATTACGCCTGTGGCTCAAGTGACGTCTCCAAGTTTAGTGTGCAACGCTGGGTTCTCAACAAGTTTCACCACCAGGGGAATCCCTGAAGTGTGTGGATGATATTATGAGTCAATGAGGATGTAATTAGCCTCACAGTTAAGGGGTCCCAAACTTCTCCCGACCTGGTTATTCCGCCGGGCACTCGGTCGTCCCCAAAGCAAACTCTATGGAAACAGGGTCACCACGTGATGGTGTTGCTATGGACACGTTTGTGCAGGAGAGGCCATATGCTAGAAGCTTACTATCAGAACAAGACAATAGCTTCCGCGACGATCACTGCACCTGGATGTGAGAGGCAGCATGTTCGCATCAACATCCATTAATGTACGCGGGGCGTCAGGGCCTGGACTCTACATAAACTCCCGGACAGTTTAACGTCGTGGCATGGAAAGAAGTGTACAGCAGAATTGATAAACAGCACTGGGGACAGAACGTTGTAAGGATTCATGATCACATACACCAGTGGGCGTGGTACTTGAAGAAAAAGTAGACAAATCCTTCTTCATCAGCAAACAAACAATCGAAACCGTTTGTGGCAAACATAATTAAAAGAAGTATAAAAGAAGAACTACAAGAAAATAACATACTGTATCAAGACAATTATGGTCTAAAGCTGTAACTTTACATGCTTTTTAAAAAATAAAGTATCCCGTTTGATGGGTTATAATTAGGACATATGGTGTACTAATTCAAGAAAATAAAGTCAGATTTCCAATACCCAAAAATAGTACCTTCTGCCCACCACTCAGTCCAAATAGAGTAAATCAAAACCAAATGGTCGGGACAGAAACCAGATAGACCACATCATGATTAATGAATGGTAGCTGGAGACATGCATTACAAGATGTGACGGTAAGAAGAGGTGCAGATGTGGGAAGTGATCACCATTTAGTGGTAGCAAAACTGAAAGTGAAACTCAGAACGGCTGGACCAACTGTAACTACACAGAAGAGGTTTGACATCAGCAAATTGAAGGACCCCCTTACCAGAAAAGCTTTTGCGGCCGACATAAAGAAACGATATCAATTTGCCAAAAGTCAGGAAAAGACATTGACTGATGATATAGGCCAGCAATTTCAAACACCATTTCAACAATATATAAGGAAAGCAGCAAATCATGCTTGGGATTCCAGGAAAGGAAGAAGCAAGACTGGATAACACCAGAAACACTAAACACCATAACACTGAGAAATGAAATGAAAAGAAAGAAAACAGAAGCGAAGTCCCCCAGGTTAAAGCAACTATATAGCGAACAGTACAGTCAGCTGGACAAGGAAGTTAAACGCCAAACCCGAGCCAACGAAAGGGAATTTCCTAGACGATCTTGCAAGACAGGCAGAAGAGGCAGCACTGAGAAATGAACAAAGCACAGTATACAAAATAACTAAAATCATCAGTGGAACACGAGGTGCAAACAATATTACATTAGTAAGAGATAAGCAAGGAAATCTCAGCACGACAGCAGAGGGACAGGAAACAAGATGGGCAGAGCATTTCAGAGAAACTCTGAACAAGGAGCCACCAGAGACACAATTGAATGTTCCTGAGGCTGAAAATGATCTAGATGTTAATACAGACATTCCACGAAAAGAAGAAATCATCACAGCAATCAAAGGGTTAAAGAATGGAAAAGCTCCTGGCCATGAAAACTTAAATACAGAGCTATTTAAGACAGACCCTGAGCTAGCAGCAGAACTATTAGAACCACTATTTGCACAAGTCTGGAAAACAGAGACAACACCAACAGAGTGGAACAAAGGAATAATTGTCAAATTGCCCAAGAAGGGAGATCTTGCAGACTGCAAAAATTGGAAAGGAATAACTCTTCTCTCAGTTCCCAGCAAAACACTAGGGAGGATAATTATACAGAGAATTTCAAAAGCAGTAGACCACAAACTGAGGAAAGAACAAGCAGGATTTAGAAAGAACAGAAGATGTATAGATCATATATTTACCCTCAGGAACATTATAGAGCAGTGCTCAGAATGGCAAAGACAGCTGTACATTAATTTCGTTGATTTTGAAAAGGCCTTTGACATTATACAAAGGGACAGTTTATGGAAAATACTGAGGGCTTATGGAATTCCAAGCTGCATAGTGTCAATCATAAAAAGCCTCTATGCCAACTTTACGTGTAGCGTTGGGCAGAGCAACCTAACCTTTGAGGTGAAGACAAGAGTACGACAGGGATACCCCTTATCAACCACTCTATTTTTAACAGTCATAGACTGGGTGATGCGCCAGACAACAGAGGGCAGTCCAAGAGGAACAAGCTGGACTACATTTTCTACATTGAAAGATCTGGAATATGCAGAGGACATTGCACTACTAGCACATTCACATCAACACATCCAGGAAAAAACGGATAGACTTAATAAGTATAGCCAGCAGGTGGGCTTGAACATCAATTTAAAGAAGTCAGAGGTCATGACGCTCAATGTGAGCAATCCTGAGCCCATATTAGTAAGGAATCAGCAACTGGAACAGACAGACACCTTCACATACCTAGGATGCATAGTAACACCAGATGGCGGAGCAAGCAAAGACATCAACAACAGAATGAACAAAGCAAGAACAGCCTTTTTTAGTCTAAACAACATCTGGAAGTCTTCTCAGTACAGCACAAGCACAAAATTAAGATTATGTCAGAGCTGTGTGCTTTCTGTGATTCTCTATGGTGCGGAATGCTGGAGAGTTACAGAGAAGGACATGTCGAAATTGTCCTCTTTTCACACAACATGCCTAAGAAAAATTCACCGAATCTTTTGGCCGAATACCATCATCAACCAAGATCTGCTTACTCGGAGCAAGCAAGAGGACATGCACACCATCATAGCTGGCAGACGCTGGAGCTGGGTTGGCCATGTCCTCAGAAGAGACCCCGATGCCATCACAAGAACAGCTATGCTTTAGACCCCTGAAGGAAAACGAAAGAGAGGCCGACCAAAAACAACTTGGCAGAGGACTGTGGAGGCTGAGATGCAAAGAATGAACCAGAGTTGGGGCACTGTACGAAGGATGGCCACCGATCGAGCAAAGTGGAATCAATTTGTTGTTGCCCTACAAGACGCCACCAGGCGTGATAGCCACTGACTGCTTTGACGGTCGGCGGCTAAGGATCAAAGAAGAAGAAGAAATATGTGTGAATGTTTTTATGTGTGACCTCCCCTTTCCAGTTGCATCCACCTGAAGATGTTCTGTTACTGCGAGCAAGTAACACGCAATAACATGGGTGAAAATAATTATGTTATGTTATTTCTGCTGCCTGTCCCGATGACGGCACTAATTCTGCTGTGTTCATTTAAATCTTGTTCCATTTCTTTGTCACAGGCACTGAAACAAACAACTAAACCTAAATATATATTTCATACATTCTACTGCATAGGAAAAAAAAGCGGTTGGCCTGTTTATCATTAACCATTAATTCGTCATATTTTTCATCAACAAAAATAATTAAATAATGAAGAATTACTGATTAATGATAACTAGCCATCCACTTTTTTTCTATATAATATAATGTATAGAACATTTATTTTCTCTGCGTGTGTGTGTGTGTGTGTTTGTTTGTCTAGTTTCTCTTTTTGTTTTGTTTTGTTTATTTGTTTATTTTTAAAATTTATTTTGTAAGTCATATGGTAACAGCAATGAATTTAAAACTTGTTTGTTTTTCCCCTTGACTTGTTTTATCATTTTCACTCACAACTGTAAGTTAATTTTACGGAACCATTGCCACCTACGTCGAATGAACTCATCTTTGAAGAATACGCAGTATTAAGTTGGAATTACGATGGGATGTACCATCTCTCCGAAACTATTCGTGTTGGCTATGCAGGTAATCCTCAAAACGGTTGAAAGAGTTGCAATGGGTCCAAAGCTCAGTGAAATGTGTCACATGTCACCGCTCAAAGCATTCATGGATGACACAACAATTCTGACATCAGATGAACACCAGGCCCGGAGAATGTTAGCACGCCTGGATGAACTAGTGAGCTGATGCAGAAATGAGCTTCAAACCTAAGAAGTCTAGAAGCCTATCAGTCAGGAAAGGGAAGATAGCTGAGATCACATTCATGGTTTCCAACCAACGAATCCGTACTGTCATTGAACCTGTTAAAAGTCTTGGCAGGGTGTACGAAGCCTCATTAAAAGATAAGAAGGCAGTATTGTCTGTTGGACAATAGAAATGGCAGACAGAGGACTACAGATCATAGACCAAAGCATACTCCTAGGAAAGTTCAAACTGTGATGCCTCCAGTTCATGTTGATACCTAAATTGCTGTGACCACTGCTTATATATGAAATAAGCACCAGTACTGTGGAAGGTATAGAGCAAAAGGTCAACAAGTTCATGAGGAAATGGCTAGAGGTACCACCAGGTCTGTCAAATGTAGCACTGTACTGCAAAGAGTCAAAGCTCGTGCTTCCTTTCAAGTCAGTTGTTGAAGAGTACAAAGTAGGAAAGGCAAGGCTCGCAATGATCATGCGCGAGTCAGCAGATGACGTGGTTAAATCCATTCAGCCCACACTGAAAATTGTAAGGAAGTGGAAAGTGGATGAAGCTGTTGATGCTGCCCAAGAGTCGCTCCAGCTGAGGAAGGTAGTCGGATACACACAGACGAATAGACGGGGATTTCGCCATGGAGACATCCGCTGGTGGTCCAAGGCATCAAAAAGGGATCGCAGTGTAATTCAGGAGATACGATGAACTGAGAATGATAGAGGTTGCAAAAAGCGGTGCAGCAGGCACAACAAGGCTAATGGACTACATGGGAAGGAGCCCTGCAAAGGTCCTTGACATGGAATGATATATGGAATCTCTTAGACTATTCATTTTCAGATCAATGTATGACCTCCTGCCATCGGCCACAAACCTTATGAGATGGGGAAAGTCTGATGATGGTCAGTGCCCCCTGTGCCATGAGAGGCTCTGAGCTTTCAAGGTGTCATTAGTGCAAGGGCGATACACATGGCGCCACAACAAAGCGCTAAATAGGCTGGCTGCTACAATAGACCTGGTAAGGGTGAAGGCGAATAGCAAAGTCAGGCCGAGCACAGCAAATACATACTTTCTGAGAGCAGGAAAGTCAGAACACCCCAAACCGAGTAAGTCAGGTAGCAGTTTACCATCTCTTCTTGACTGTGCAAATGACTGGGAGATGGCAGTAGACCTTCCTGGGTTAGGGGCATATCCAGAGAGTATAAGAAAATCTCGAAGACGGCCAGATATAGTGCTGCATTCTTCATCATCGCATCAGGTTATAATGATTGAACTGACCGTGCCATTTCAACCCAGATTGGACGAGCAACATTCGTTCAAAGTGGCCAAGTATAATGATCTGGCCACGGATCTGAGACACGATGTGTTCACTGCAAGGGTCATGGCTGTTGAGGCACTTTATTTTTGACAGTCTGTGATGTATAATGGAAATATAGCCTACAGTATCTGACAGCCCTGAAATCCCGTTAGTGTTCTAAGATTTGCTCGTAGAAAGTCACGCATTTTTCTGCCTGTCTGACTCACCTTTTAATCGGGAGCCGCGCTGGTGTAACGGCTACGGCGTTGTACTGGCGACCAGGTTTTCATGGTTCAAACCCGGGCGTCAGCGTTTGGAGGAATGTTTACGACCGGAAATTTGACTGAATAACCTGAACGGCTCCTGCACATAAATCCCATGTGGATGGGAAGGAGCGAAACTCCTGACCGGGTCGGAAGGAAAGTCCACTGACCCCCCAGCCTCGCAATGACATGTCATGGGCCAAAAGAGCTGGAAAGCTCGAGTGCCGCTGGTTAGAGAAAAAAATTCACGCCTCTTTTTCTGCAAACACGGGCTAACGCAAAGTTTACCTACTTCCGTGACCTGACAATAACAGGGAGCGAACCCGTTTGTTTACATGAGTTTCTCACGCGAGCTGATCTGTCAATCATCAAGATATCAGGCAGAACCACGTGGAAACACCGGACCTCTTTCAAGTAGCCACACGGGCAGAAATATTTCCCGAAGGACTTGTGATGTTTGTACATTCAGGAGGAGATAAACGCTTTGATCTACAGAAACGGGGAAAATCTACGGACAATCCCGTACACGGTTTAAGTCTCTGTTGTCGACTGGCAAGCGCCGACAGGGCCACCGTAAAACCTTTCATCTGGGAAACGTAGTTTCATGAGTTTCTGCTATGCACTAACAGTGTGAAAATTAACATCCTCTAGAGATCATAATAACATGATGTATGTAAACTGCGTCTTCTCAAAATCAGTATCAGTTGTCGCTCAGAATTTTTCGGAATGTCTAAACGCGTTATCTAGAACCATTGTGAATAGATGTGTTAATAGTTTCGTGGGGATTTTCATTTCTGATTTGTGGTAATAGAAATTAGCATTTACGCGATTTAATGTGCTAAGTTTTAACATCTTAAATTCACTGTGATTTTCTAGGTGTTAGAACCAGTGGAAAATAACGCGTAGCTATTTATGTATCAGTTGTGCAGCTTAATGATAATTTTACCACCCACTTTATCACACAGAAAGATACGGTTTAGCTGAGGTAATTAAAATGCTAAGTGACTGATAGTGGACCATAGAATTTACGTTATATTTCATTTTGTGTAATTTTAGTAAGTGACTGTTGTTTAAATACCATACGACGACCCACCGACGCCGACTTTCTAATTGCTATTTAGCGACAGGCGATATTTGTTAAAGTGCGCGTATGGATAATTAAATAATAACTTACATTGTACGCTTGTAGTGAATTTCTAAATACAATATCTGAATTAATATATAAAAATATAGGGCATAAAGGCAAAATAAGAAAGTATAAAAGAATTTTCTGCTAGAACTGTTGGTATCGCCTACGCCTTCAGATTATTATTTGCTAACGAATAGCCGAACAAAACGGTACCCACTTTTTCAAATTCGTCCTTGACATAATCACTTTTCCTAGTTCTAAGAAAATATGTGCTTAAAATGCATTGTGGAACGAGGAGGGGAAAGGATAGATGAAATGCTAATTCGTTTCGCATTGATTTTAAACTAAAAGCCAATACCAGCACAATGGCAAGCCTTGCCTTAGGGGTTTCCCCAAAATACGAGGAAAAAGTTAGAACATGTAGACAGCTCGTGTCACAAAAACAACCTTAGCTCTTATTTCAAAGGACGTAATTATCACGTAAATAGAGAAGACAGCACATGGAAAAGAATTGAACGTGTAGTAGACTAAAAATAAAAAACACTAACCTAGAAAAAAAAAAAACTGTGTACTTCTGAACCAAGCCAACTAGTCCCATATAAATTGTATATTCGTGTACCTTAGGACTTGCTGACAAAGAATATGGTAGTAGTTACGCAAATAGTCCATTAATTAACTAATTATAGCCATAATACTATAGTGGATCCGACCAGACTGTCAAGTAAAGATCATGCCTGCTTATAATTTTTTATGGCATGTTTTCGAAAAAACGACTTTGGATAAATGAGATTAAAAGGTACGGGATATTTGATTGGGTGGATTTTGAAGGAAGGCGAAGTATGATTGTTTGACCTAAAACTAAAAATATATTTGCCTTGGAAACATATTGGGAGTTGTTATTTGAAACGATAGATTCAAAAATAAATGTAAACATGGTCCCATTGGACAAAGCAGTAGATACTGGTACGAAACGGGGACTGTTCACTGCCATTTCAAGTAAATTTTGTGTAAAGCAAGATCGATGAGAGCAGGCGGAGAAATTTTCTAACATAGGAAAAGCCTGGACATAGGGCCGATCGAAAATGTGCCATATTCTATTGCCTAGTCATCGTTTACTTGTGTTATTTCCTTGCATCTGTGGTAAGATTGATTTTCTTAACATTTTATTTAAAATAAAATTTGAATGTGAAATACTAACATACGACTGTAAGTAAGTGAGTCTATGGCAGACTCAAAACAGAGTCTAGAGATTGATCCAGCATATGAAAGACTATCAGAGAGGTGTAGACCAACTTAATTATATAGGATTATCATTAGGAGCATAATACCTATCCTATTGTATGGACAACAGATTATTGCTGGAATTGCAGAGGCGTTGTAACTATTAGGGGAGAGGAATACTGGTATACCTGGTCACATCAAAAGAAACTGGTGAAAGAGATTGTCGTAAAGAGCTGATCTTGCATGTTTGTTTGTAATGTGCCTGTACTGGTTGTTGAATATTATTGTAGGCTGTTGATTACGAAGGAGGCATATCCTTCTGATTTCAGAGGGTTTTGGTGGCTGTCAATAACTGGTGCCAGATTACAGTGGGCCGATATATTCATGCCACAGTCTTGCCTTTTTCGGAGACAACTGTAAACCACTATCATTCTTGAAGAAGTGGGAGCTGAAGGTTGTCGTTCAGCGAAGTGCAGGAAGAGTCCTACATCATATTACAAAGATAGGTGCATGTTTCGGCACCTGATCGCTCAACTAACATTATATTAACATAAGAGACTGGGAATAGTGATATAAACATTTCATCAGTGTCCACAGAAACTTACAAACAACATGCAGAGATGATGATAATAAGCAATCAACCAGTGTATACTAGAAGTCACCTCAGTTAGAAAATACACTACCCCCTTATATAATAATAATATGTGTATTATGGACAGAAGATCCATTGTATAAATTGATTGATGTAATTAATTTCTATGATTTCACTTTTGATTGACAGTCCTGATTCCAACTAAATTAGATTCAGGAGAATAAATTGAAAAGACATTAACTTTACCAAACTTTCAACCAGTGACTTACTAAAGATAGTCTTTTAAAGTGTGGTTCGTATGTGATTGTCGTGGTACTGTTGTGTTGTATTAGATAATAAAATGATTGTGTAATTGTTTATATGTTTAGTTAGTCAATGCAACCTTACACTAACATTTCATAACCCTAGACCCCAAACGTAGTCATCTTACAGTCTATCTAGAATAAGTCTGAATGAGATCAGAGTGGGGGTAGTAGCTAGGTGCCCTGGAAAACTAGACTAATATTTTTTATATTCCGGCACCTTGACAGCTGACCTCATTCAGTACACTAAGATTTCTTAACAACAAACTGTATTAACATCAAACCCACCACATATATTGGGGTCTCGCTCCTGGGGATTGAACTTTTCATAACACCAGCTATATTGGGTAGTTTGCTTCTGTGATTTTAAATTCTTAAAATATTATCAATTATATTAGGAATCTCAGAATGTATAAAACTAAAGCATTCCTTTTTGGAGAAATTAAATAGTGGTTGAGCTATCAGTGCCTGTGGTTGTTCTTAGTTATAATTAGAAATTGTTAGTTATATTTGTCTAGTTAGAAATTTTAAAGGTTTGCCTAGTACAAAATGGCTGATCTGGCGAAGTTTCGATCTGCTGCTGTGCAGGCTGCTAAAGAATTGGGAATGGAGGGGCAAATTATGATTGCTTATGTCACAACTGAATGTGACAAATTTATTGAACGTGAAGAAAGAAAATTTGAAGCAGAAAGAAAGTTAGAGGCAGATAAAGAACTTAAGAGGCTGCAGATTGAGGCTGACAAAGAGGCTAGGGCATTGGAGGCGGATCGTGAGGCGGAAAGAAAGAGGCTCCAGTTGGAAGAGAAAAAGGGCTGAAAGGGAGGCAGAGGAAAAAGAAACAGGCTGCAGAAAGAGAGAGAAAAAGAGAGATTAGCTTACAGAAAGAGAAGAAAAGAGATTAGCTGCAGAAAGAGAAGAAAAGAGATTAGCTACAGAAGGAGAAGAAAGGAGACTGGCTGCAGAAAGGGAAGCAGAAAAGGAGGAGAAGAGATTACAAAGGGAACATGAGTTACGACTAAGGGAGTTAGAATTTTAAAGCCATGCTCCTGAAAATGGTGCCAGTCCCTTTACCTCAGATGCTACTGCTAGTCAGGGAGCCTGAACCTCAGCTATGAGTTTTCATTTAGACCATTTTGTTGAGAAAGACGATGACATAGAAAGTTATCTAAATAGATATGAACTTTTGGCTACCACGTATGGTTTAGAGAGAGAAAGGTGGAGCCTAAAGTTATCACAAGGGCATCGTGGTACAGCTTATGAAGTTTTTTTGCCAAGATGAGCAGGGATGATCAGGACAATTATGACATGCTAAAGCAGGCTCTTTTGTTAAGATATGAAAAGAATGGGGAATTTTATAGAAAAAAAATTAGGAATGCCAAACTACTGTCGGGTGAGACTTATCACCAGTTCTCTGCACGGTTAGAGACCTACTTGGAGAAATGGACTGCTCTGGGGAAAACCCAAGATCTTAAGGAAATGATCCTTATTGAGCAACTAAGAGAGTCCATGGCTCCAGACCTGAGAAAGTTTCTCATGGAACAAGGTGCAGAGAGGCTGGGTGAGTTACTCAATGTCGCTGAGAGGTATCAGGCAGCCCAAGCAGAGGTAGTTGGAAATAAAAAGAAACAGGTAGACAATTTTAAGGCACCTCAAAACTTTAATAAGTTTGACCATAGAGACCAGAACAAAGGTAAGCACCAGTTTGATAGGCCACGCAATGACTATAATAATAAAACCTCACAATTCAATGAAAGGAAATATGATGAAAGAAAACCTTTTCATAAAGGTAGATTATATTGTAGTTGGTGTCGGATGGACAACCATAACACCGAAGTGTGTAAAAAGAGACCTGTGTACATGGCCACGCTTCAGGTCAGGTCAACCTCTAGAAAGGAGGAGGAACCACCAAAAATTCTGTCTCGTAAAGAGTGTAGGAAGGCACAGTCTAAAGATAAATCACTGAAGCCGTGTTTTGACAAACTCCAAAAACTCCATACCCCTCCTAGAAAAGGAGAATTCTATTTGGATGATGGAGTGCTTTACAGAACGGCTAAAGCAGAATCATACGAGTGTGCACAGTTGGTAGTGCCCTCGAAATATAGGGAAAGAGTTATGAGACAAATACATGTTCAAGACGGTGGACACCTGAGAATGGGTCGCACCTGTAAAAGGACATCTATGTCTTATTACTGGCCAGGAGTGGTTGATGACATAAGAAAATTTGTCGAGGACTGTGACCAGTGCAATAAAGAAAATTCCACAGGGTGGAAAAATAATAACCATATGCAAGAGAAGCATTATGGCAAACCTGGGCCAGAAAATACAGAGGGAACACCCACTCGTGGGAAAATGAATCAGGACCTAGACTCGCCACGAAGCAAACGTAGGCCTGAATATAAGAAGAAAAATAATTATAATAAAGTGGACAAAGTGGAATGGGAGCCCCCTTTTCACAGACAGTCTTCACTCGACTGTTTTACAATGGCCACGATGCAGCGAGTACAAAGAGATGTCTTACCCCAGAATAAGCCGAAAATCCCTCAGTCGGACTTATATAACCTGGAGGAAGATAAAAGAGAGAAAAGACCTCTCACAAGGAAATTAAAGTGGGAAGAAAACCCCAAGAGAAAAATTGGTAGTGGAAGATTCTTATATGATGACAAGAGGAAGAAATGTCCTCAAAACAAGGCTTCCAATATTATGAAAACTATGTCAGAAAAATTAAAAGTCCATATGTAACCTTGTTAAGGACATGGACCGATGAAAAGGCAGAAGAAAATATTACCTCATCATATCAATATGTGAACGAGCTGACCACTCGTCTTAAAACTGGCTGGAAACTTGCCAATGAAAATTTGAGACAAGCCAGGAAAAAGCATGCTGCCTATTACAATAAGAAAGCGAAGGATCGAGAATTATCTGTGGGAGAGAAGGTGCTCCTTCTACTGCCCGGCAGCCAGAATAAATTGCAAATTGGATGGCAAGGTCCATATACAGTTCTAGAGAAGGTGTCTAGAACAAATTATAAGATAGATAAGAAAGGGAAAGAGAAAATCTATCATGTAAATCTCCTGAAGAAATATCTGGACAGAGAAAACCAGGAAGAGACACACCTACTGACCTTGTCTGTTGCAATGGAGATGAAAAAGGAACCACTCACTTCTCATGAATATCCTTTACATCCCTGTGAAACCGCCGCACAGGTAAAAATCAGCACACACTTAACGGAAATTCAGAGGGAGAGGGTTCAACAGGTTCTGAATAATCATACAGATGTGTTAACGGACCGTCCGGGGCATACAAATTTATTGGAGTATGATATGAAACTCATAGACCCAACACCAATCTGTATGAAAGCCTATTCGATTCCGTTCGCTAAGGAAAAAGCTTTAAGGGAGGAGATAGATTATCTGTTGAGAGAAGGGATTATCTCGCACAGTGAATCTCCCTACAGTTCCAGTGTGGTTCTGTTAAGAAAACCCTCTGGAGAACACAGGCTGTGTATAGATTACAGGAAACTGAATGCTGTCACAGAAGGTCAGGTGGATCCATTACCTGATACAAATCAGCTGTTTGCCAGGCTGAATAGAGCTAAATATTTCTCTAAAGTGGATCTGAGCAAAGGCTACTATCAGATTCCAGTAAAGCCGGAAGTAAAACCTTATTTAGCCTTTAGCACCTCGGAAGGACATTATGAATTTAATATGTTGCCATTCGGGCTGAAAAATGCACCGAGTGTGTTTTCGAGGATGATGAGAAAGTTACTGGATCCCCTGAAGAATCCATGCATCACCAACTTCATGGATGATATTCTCATAGCAACAGAAACATTTGAGGAACACATTAACTCTCTGAATATGTTGTTTGATCGATTGAGAGAGACCAATTTGACAGCTAGACCGACGAAATGCTGTGTTGGATGTAAAGAGCTGGAATTCTTGGGCCACACAGTACATCAGGGAAACATGACCCCTGACCCCAAGAACCTGGAGAAGTTAAAAAAAAGCACCAAGACCACAAACAAAAAAAGATGTGCGATCTTTTGTCTCATTATGTGGTTTTTACCAAAAGTATATAAAAAAACTTTAACTCCATATGTGCTCCATTGACTGATTTAACGCGCAAAGGAAATCCTGATAGAATTATCTTTGCAGCGCAATGTGAATTAGCATACCAAGAATTGAAAGAAAAGCTCACAAGCAGGCCTATTTTGAAATTACCTGACTTAAGTCAAGAATTCATTTTGAGAACGGATGCGAGTAATATCGGTTTGGGTGCAGCTCTATTACAACGGTCAAATTCACTTGATGGGGAATTAACCCCAGTTGCTTATGCTAGCCGTAAGTTGAATACAGCAGAACAAAAATATTCAACAAGTGAAAAAGAATGTCTCGCTGTCATCTGGGGTATAAAAAAGTTCCAGATTTATCTCTATGGACAATCATTTAGGATCCAGACAGATCATAAACCACTCGTGTGTCTGTCACAAGCAAGGCATGAAAATGCTAGATTATTACGCTGGTCTTTGCTCTTACAGCCATTCCAGTTTACCATAGAGTACATTCCCGGAAAAACTAATGTGGGAGCTGATTTTTTAAGCAGACATCCGTACGACGAACATCAGAGTAGTCATCAGGCATAGATAGTAAATTCATCTATGTGTATTTAGAAATAGGAACTGACATATGATCGTCTGTTCTAAAGGGGGGATATGTGTAGTGAATTTCTAAATACAATATCTGAATTAATATATAAAAATATAGGGCATAAAGGCAAAATAAGAAAGTATAAAAGAATTTTCTGCTAGAACTGTTGGTATCGCCTACGCCTTCAGATTATTATTTGCTAACGAATAGCCGAACAAAACGGTACCCAATTTTTCAAATTCGTCCTTGACATAATCACTTTTCCTAGTTCTAAGAAAATATGTGCTTAAAATGCATTGTGGAACGAGGAGGGGAAAGGATAGATGAAATGCTAATTCGTTTCGCATTGATTTTAAACTAAAAGCCAATACCAGCACAGGGGCAAGCCTTGCCTTAGGGGTTTCCCCAAAATACGAGGAAAAAGTTAGAACATGTAGACAACTCGTGTCACAAAAACAGCCTTAGCTCTTATTTCAAAGGACGTAATTATCACGTAAATAGAGAAGACAGCACATGGAAAATAATTGAACGTGTAGTAGACTAAAAATAAAAACACTAACATAGAAAAAAAAACTGTGTACTTCTGAACCAAGCCAAGTCCCATATAAATTGTATATTCGTGTACCTTAGGACTTGCTGACAAAGAATAAGTAGTAGTTACGCAAATAGTCCATTAATTAACTAATTATAGCCATAATACTACAGTGGATCCGACCAGACTGTCAAGTAAAGATCATGCCTGCTTATAATTTTTTATGGCATGTTTTCGAAAAAAACGACTTTGGATAAATAAGGTTAAAAGGTACGGGATATTTGATTGGGTGGATTTTGAAGGAAGGCGAAGTATGATTGGTTGACCTAAAACTAAAAATATATTTGCCTTGGAAACATATTGGGAGTTGTTATTTGAAACGATAGATTCAAAAATAAATGTAAACAGGGTCCCATTGGACAAAGCAGTAGATACTGGTACGAAACGGGGACTGTTCACTGCCAGGGGAGAGGAATACTGGTATACCTGGTCACATCAAAAGAAACTGGTGAAAGGGATTGTCGTAAAGAGCTGATCTTGCATGTTTGTTTGTAATGTGCCTGTACTGGTTGTTGAATATTATTGTAGGCTGTTGATTACGAAGGAGGCATATCCTTCTGATTTCAGAGGGTTTTGGTGGCTGTCAATAACTGGTGCCAGATTACAGTGGGCCGATATATTCATGCCACAGTCTTGCCTTTTTCGGAGACAACTGTAAACCACTATCATTCTTGAAGAAGTGGGAGCTGAAGGTTGTCGTTCAGCGAAGTGCAGGAAGAGTCCTACATCATATTACAAAGATAGGTGCATGTTTCGGCACCTGATCGCTCAACTAACATTATATTAACATAAGAGACTGGGAATAGTGATATAAACATTTCATCAGTGTCCACAGAAACTTACAAACAACATGCAGAGATGATGATAATAAGCAATCAACCAGTGTATACTAGAAGTCACCTCAGTTAGAAAATACACTACCCCCTTATATAATAATAATATGTGTATTATGGACAGAAGATCCATTGTATAAATTGATTGATGTAATTAATTTCTATGATTTCACTTTTGATTGACAGTCCTGATTCCAAATAAATTAGATTCAGGACAATAAATTGAAAAAACATTAACTTTACCAAACTTTCAACCACTGACTTACTAAAGATAGTCTTTTAAAGTGTAGTTCGTATGTGATTGTCGTGGTACTGTTGTGTTGTATTAGATAATAAAATGATTGTGTAATTGTTTATATGTTTAGTTAGTCAATGCAACCTTACACTAACATTTCATAACCCTAGACACCAAACGTAGTCATCTTACAGTCTATCTAGAATAAGTCTGAATGAGATCATAGTGGTGGTAGTAGAAAGGTGCCCTGGAAATTTACTCTAATATTTATTATATTCAGGGACCTTCACAGTTGACCTCATTCAGTACACTAAGATTTCTTAACAACAAACTGTATTAACATCAAACCCACCACAACGCTGATTGTTAGCGCGCGCAGAAGGAGCGGGGAGGGCACATACCTTCACCCGAACTTGAGACGCTAAGTGATAGCGATAGGATAGGCTAGAGACACCGTTTGCCTTTTAACTTTAATCAGGACTGACGGAGAGGATGAGAGATCGTCTCGTCCCCTTCCGTGTGTATTATATGTAGAGATATAATAGTAGCATTTTTTCATAATGTTTCTCTATTTCCCGTAGACCTGATCAAACGGCGACCAGCGGTTTATTTTTGTCCCTTTTCTTCATTTACTGAGTGATTAATGTGGTCTTATTATTGGCTTATCTGCTTTGACGGTCGGTGGCTAAGGACGGAAGAAGAAGAAGATTATTGGCTTATACGTCCCCAAGTTCATTTGTGAACAGGATTGGCCAGATGGACACATAAACATTTAATAGTAAATTTTAACTCGACTTACAAATACCCAGATATTTTTTTTTGCAATTTTATCAGCCCACTGGAGTGTGAAAGATATAACAGTTCTCCTGACTTTTGACAGTCGTTTTCCATCGGATTTATCCAGCAAATTACGCTGTTTCAAAATCGGCACCCACCACAGAGACAGCCGACAGGATTTACCACCATCATCAATTAACAATAATTAACAGTTTTTAGCAATCAGATATTTTCCTACTTGTTGCGTGCATATTTTGACGCACATATTACAAAAATCGATATGGCTATTTAATATGGAAAAGATATAGACATTCATTCATTTGTGTATGAAAATGCT
The DNA here is from genome assembly GCA_024509875.1 of Oreohelix idahoensis. Taxonomy (NCBI): domain Eukaryota; kingdom Metazoa; phylum Mollusca; class Gastropoda; order Stylommatophora; family Oreohelicidae; genus Oreohelix; species Oreohelix idahoensis. The sequence continues at coordinate 430,706 of JAMPIV010013019.1, read as the reverse complement.
GTCTATGGGGAAGGCTAGATAATCCATAATTGTTTTACCCTTTTGATTATAGGAGTAATCGTTCTTGATATTAATTCGGCGCATGGATATGACACCCTTGTCCGTACCTATTTCTTAGGGCCAGAAAATAGATTAATTTGCTTATTATGTTTATGGCCTGAATTCATATGTATTACATATTATTAGTACAAGTAGAATCAGTCCTATATTGTATATTTTGGATGGGTAGGCAGGACTATATTCTTGTTACACCGCTCTAGCGGAAGTAGGAGTTGTCTTGTCTAGTCGTGATGAGTTCCGATGTACCGTGACAATGGCGGGTACGCATTTTTCCAGGGCTGGTATATTCTTCAGTAAAAATGATTTACGAAGTAGTTTTTCTTCTATAGGAGATTGTGTCTCTACTAGAGTTGTGTTAGAGACTTTCCTAATGTACGGTACCATGTATGATTCGGACTCCAGGTAATTCCAGTCCCTGTTTTGATGATCTCAGGTCGGTTAGGCCTAGCGGGAATTTTGTGCTTCGCAACGCTAGGGTCAAGTTTGTATCGACGGAGATGACAGGCTCCATACTGTAATTATATCTACGTGAGGTAACTGGATTACGGTAGATCTGTGTGGAGGAACTTTATGAAATTATGCATATGTATTGCAAATTAACTTTGGCTTATATATATATCCTCCTGTGAGCGAGTGAGCGACAACTCAGGTAGGCGGCCATGTTACATTCCTGTCATCGCATTTTTTGGATCACTGTCTAAAGAACGGAACATGTATCTTATTATTAGGACAGTGGCAAGGAGATCTCAATTTTGATAGAAACCCCTTATCGTGGTTTCACAATATGATAAACTGTGAATATAAAGCAACTTTAGTTACTTACCGATCCGCCTTCACTGACGCGCTTAGTCAGATAGGGGATGCGGCCATTGATGTACTACCTATTATTTATGAATGTGCCATGACATAGGATCTACTATGTATGCCTGCAAATTGATATGTCAACATACCCATGATTTACTCGTTATGTCCCAGTGTGAGCGTCCAAATAAACTGTGTAAACAAAGATTCCAGCAGTCTGCATTGGTGCCTTGTAGACACAAGTGAATGAGTGTTTAGTTTGGTCAGAACACGAACAGTACACCATTCGCGTTAAACACACTCTACACTTCTACCCATATATACACCATCCTGCGTCGGTTGAAGTGACCAAGTTTAGGGCCTGCTTCCCCTGGAGCCTTAGAGGGAAACTACTGTTTACAGCTGCCTTTGCCTTCCCTAACTTAGGACTAGGGTGAGTTACCCATTTACAGCTGGGTAGACTGGAGCATGCCTGATCTCAACAACTCTGTACACTACAATGGACATATACAGTAGTGGCACCACCAACAACATGTTACAGTGATTGATAGTGGAGCTTTACAGAAGAAAGAGAACACACCACACTTTACAGAAGGTTTACAGTGTACAACTGATACTTCTTTACAGACTGACATTTTACAGTGTGTGTGAAAGCAACTTTACAGTGGGAAAGAAATTTTACAGTGGTGAGCCAGATCCCTGGGTCCAGCCTACGCAGTCTTGTGTTGAGAATCACATTTTACAGTTACAAGAACATTTGTTTGACCACATCAATACCAATAGGACAGCTATACAATCAATGTCAGCTTGACCTGTTCTGACAAGTGTAGCAATATCTGGGTCAGCACTTGTTGACATTTGGCACAATACAGTCAGTGTTCTAAACCAGTGATTGTTTATCCTGCTGTAATACAAGAGCATTGTTGAACATAAAGTGCAAATTTCATCGGTGGATCTTCTAATGTGCTCAAAAAAATTGGACAGTGTAATAGTTAGAATGCAAATCTATTACTCAATAAAGTGGTAGTCTAATTGATTAAAACTGAGCATACAGTACTATACATTGCAACTACAACACATTGCATAATATGATACACACATTGATGATTTATATATATTTATGTTTATATATTATTTGTTTATATGTGTGATTGTTATGTCTTTGCGGGCCTGGATGGGAGGTGACTAGAACAGGAAATACCAAGTGATATTGGTCTTGTTCTGGCGTTCTATAGGGAGCAATTTCTTAATTGAAATTTGCATGCAACATAGTTTGCAAATATTTGGTTAGTTGTGACGACTGTTTCATATTTGTATTTGTAACATTTTTTCTGTTCTTTATTTTTGTTTGATCTTATTGCAGTTATCATCACGGATTCTGTGATCATTTTTTTTTTCATTTCTCCTATTTAATTTAATTTGATCTCTGCAAATGTTTTCAGATTGTCTTTTCTTGTTTGTCCTTTGTAATGTCTTTAGTTGACATATGACATATGAGGTATAGTGGAATACACTTATAGTATAGTACAGATCAGTACTTTATGATTGTTATTGTTATAAAACAAAGTGTACAAGACCTTTATAAGGCTTGTCTCCCAAAGTGATTGGAAAAGGGAAATATTATTTTCCACAGGTACTCAAGTGATCATTGATTACATTAAGGTATACAAGACCTTTGTAAGGCTTGTCTCCCACAGTATTTGAGATACAGTTATTGTTGTCCACAGGTACTCAAGTTATCATTGGGTATTATAAACCATACAAGTTTTCACTAAGACTAAGTCTATGGTATAGACTTGTCTCCCATTAAAGTGAAATAAGGTAATTTATTTACTTTTCAGGTTTCTGATTTAAGAAGACAAAATGTCTACATTAGATTACTTTATAGCACAAGGAAAATCCCTTGATAAGACTGGGAAAGACTTAGAACAATGGGCTGTTGCTCAATATGACAAAGCATTAGCTGCAGAAGAAAAAAAAAGGAGCTGCTGAGGGAAAAAAAGCTGCTGCTGAAGAGAGGAAAGCTCTAGCTGAAGAAAAAAGATTAGAAAAAGAAGCTGATACTGCTGCTGAACTAAAGAAATTGCAGATGCAAGTGGAGGAAAGGAGATTTGATGCAGAACAGAAAAAATTAGAAGCTGCTGCTGCTGCGATAGAGAAGCTGAAGAGAGAAAAGCAATAAGAGAACATGAGTTTGAATTAGAGAAATTAAAATTGACAAGTATGAGTAATGTTAATCAGGCATCTAGTGGTAATGGTAAACCCTTTGTGTACAAGGTCAAGGTACCAGCGTTCAACTCTGCCACTGATGATATAGCATTCTGGCTTGATAGATTTGAACGGGCTTGTCGAGCTCATAATGTTGACAAATCACAGTATGTGAATCAGTTGTCTGAAAATCTAAAAGGGGAGTCTCTGAGTAAGTTATATTTCGTCGAAGAGGCCGACAAGGATAATTATGATGCTGTTAGGGCAGCTTTGATGAAGAGATATCAGCTGTCTGAGGAAGGTTATCGTCTTTTGTTTAAAACAATGAGACCTGAGGTAGGTGTAGAATTCTCAGAATTCATCTCAAAAGCACGAATTACACTTTCACGATGGATTGAATTATCCAAAACAGAGAAAACATTTGATGGTCTTACGGATTTATTGCTAAGAGACAAGGTCATGTCTTCGGTAAATAAATCATTCCTAGAGTTCTTACATGAGCGTAAACCTAGTACATTAAAGCAAATGGAAGAATATTGTGACCAGTATGCCACGGCACACCCTGACATGATTCTCAGTAACTCTAACATTAAAGAGAGTATGCCAGTTGCTTCGGCAACAGAATATAATCAGAATTACTCACACAAATTCCAAGGAGCTAAAAATAAATTTGATAAAAAGGTTAATTGGAATAAGTATCAAAACCAAGATAACCACTCAAATCAGGGTTCTTCTTCGAAGAACTGGAATCGGGCAGATAGTCCTCGACACGCGAGGGGTACCCATAATTTTAGAAATTCTCGTAAAGGGAGTAGCTATAGGAACTACCCAAGTGCTTCATGGAGACAAAAAAAACCAATATTACAGGGATACTCAATATAATGAGCGTGATGATTATGATCATGAATATTATGATTCAAACCCAAATAGGGGTTATAACAGAGGCAATAATAATTATAGAGACAATTATAACCGAGGTAGATCACAACACAAAAGACATGGTAAATCTTATTACCAGGCTAACTCTGCACAACAGGAGTTCCACGACGCCGGTAATCAGAATAATGATAAAAAAGACTCCAATAGTGTAGCAAATTCCGCTTTTGATTTTGCTAGAGCATCTGAGTGTTCGCAATGCAAAACATTATTCGATCCAACCACAGTTTCTACTTTAAGCTGCGGTCACCCGCTTCCCGCGCTCCATGCGTCAATCGCGCATAATGGAAGGGGTGCTCTTGTCTTTAATAGGGGCCTAATAGATGGTACTCCGGTATCAATTCTTTTCGATTCGGGGTGCACTACCATCGGAGTGAGGCAATCACTCGTAAATCCTTCTCGAGCTACAGGCAATATAGTCAAATGTGTAACATTTGGTGGCACATTGGAGAAGTACTCCACTGCCATTATCAATATTGCAACGCCTTTCTTTACAGGAGAGGTGCAAGCATGTCTCTTGCCGAATCCGATCGCTGATCTTATCATCGGTCGCATTCATGGAGTGAAAGAATGCACTCCACAGCAAATTTCTAATTGGGAAATGTTAATATGCAATCTGCTAATGCAGTAATCACTAGGGCTCAAGCTCTTAATATGCCGCAATCTGCACATTCTGAAGATAATGATGCGCAGATCCAAGATGATCCCTTGGAGATTTCCCATGATTCCTTTATAAAACAGCAGGAAGATGATCCTACTCTAAAGAAATTCTTTACTCTGGCAACAAAAGGTGATCCGAATAAGGATACAAATCGTAAATCATGGATTACGATGAAGAATGGCGTACTTGTACGTATGGTACAAGACTCCGCTAAGTCCATTCATTCTCAAATCCTTGTGCCTAAAAATATGAGAGTTAAAATCTTACAGCACGCTCATGATTCGCAGTGTGCTGGACATATGGGTTTTTCCCGTACTAAAGCTAGAGTTCTTCAATCTTTCTTTTGGCCTGCTGTGAATAAGGACATACGAATCTATTGTCGATCTTGTAAAGTATGTCAAGAGATTAAATCCAGAGGTCCACGCCATGATGCACCTATTCAGGCTGCAGACATTCCAATTCGACCATTTCAAAAAATGGCGATAGACATCATTGGTCCATTTAAGATAAAGTCTGCTAGAGGACACCAATTTATTTTGACGTGTGTTGATATGTGCACACGTTGGCCGGAGGCTGTTCCTCTAAAGAGCATAACTACTGCTGACGTCGCAGATGCTCTTTGGTTAATATTTTCTCGTCTGGGATTTCCAGCAGAAATATTATCCGACCATGGTACCCAACTCATATCGGATACCATGTCTCAAGTAATGTCGACTCTTAAGATAGAGAGATCGCTGAGTAGTATTTATCATCCTATGTCCAATGGGATGGTGGAACGTCTGAATAGAACTCTGAAAAACCTACTAGGTAAGATAACAGAAGATCATCCTCAGGATTGGGATAGGGTTTTACCCGCGGCTCTCTTTGCATATAGAGAGGTCGCCAACGAACATACAGGATTTTCTCCCTTTGAACTTGTCTTTGGCGCGAAACCGCGAGGTCCTATGTCCTTACTTCATGATCTTATAACTGCTGATAATATTGTCGATGACACAAAATCCTCTTATGAATATGTCATCGCACTTAGACACAAGATTATTGAAGCATGCAAATTGGCAACTGCTTCTTCTGAATTTGCGAAACAGAAGGCAAGGGAATTTGCCAATAAAAAGAGATGTTTGCGACAACTTTGTCCAGGTGACAAAGCATTTGTCTTGCTACCTTGTAGGGAAAATAGACTTCTTATTTCTTGGAAAGGTCCGTACGATATAATATCAAAAGTTTCCGATGTTGACTATATCGTCGATATTGACGGGAAGCGTAAAACCTTCCACATCAACATGCTCACGGAATTCCATGAACGTCCTGATTATTTACAACCTGTTTTCCAGGCAACGGACGATTTTCCAGTCCAACATGGACAGTACTCATCTCTGTCAGTAATACAGGATGAGGAAACGAGTTTCTCGGATGTAAATTTACCTTTTCCAATGATTCCTCTTCACTCTAATGAATCATGGAAAGATGTTGCAATTTCTCCAGAATTATCTCCAGGAGAGCAGAAACAAGTTTCTACTATGTTAGAACAATTTCAGGATGTCCTTACTGACATTCCTGGTCAAACTGATGTCATTCAACATGACATTATTCTTACTGACCATAGTCCATAAGAGTCAGACCGTATCCTATCCCGATACATTTTCAAGCACAGGTAGAGAAAGAGTTGGATGAGATGATAGAGTTAAAAATTATTGAACCATCCACATCAGCATATTCTTCGCCGATGGTTATTGTACGAAAAAAAGACAATAACATACGTCTTTGCGTGGATTATCGCAAATTGAACCAAGTGACGAAATTTGATGCTGAACCTATGCCTTTACTAGAAGAGCTACTTACGAGACTATCGAATTCTCATTTCTTTACTAAACTCGATTTGTCTAAGGGATATTGGCAAGTTCCATTATCCGAACACGCCAAACCGTTTACTGCTTTTTCGACGCCTAGGGGTCTATTCCAATGGAATTTCATGCCTTTCGGTCTTATGAACGCCCCTGCAACATTCGTACGCATGATGCGTCGAATCCTATCTCATCGCTCAGATGTCATTGCGTATCTTGATGACATCTGTCTTTTCAGTGATACTTGGAACGATCACTATAATGGGATAAATGAACTATTGTCTATCTTACGCGAGCATAACCTGACAGCGAAACCATCGAAAGCATGTATTGGTTTTAGTGAAATATCTTTCTTAGGACACCGTGTTGGTCATGGGTTCCTAAAAACAGAAGACCATAATACAAGTAAGATACTTAACATTTCTATTCCTAAGACTAAAAAGCAAGTGCGAAGTCTCTTAGGTCTAATACAATTTTATGGACGATTCATTCCGAATCTGTCCTCCATTATGTCACCTCTTTCTTCCTTGCTAAAGAAAGGGTCTCCTAATGTAGTCCATTGGACTCAAGAATGTCAATCCTCTTTGGATAAGGTTAAAACTATGTATTCTACTTCACCTATCCTAGTATTGCCTTCTAAGGATAAGACATTTATTCTTCGTAGTGACGCTTCATCCACCGGGATTGGAGCAGCACTAATGCAAGAGTACTCTGGAACTCTGCATCCTGTGATGTATATTTCTCGGAAATTAAATGCCGCAGAGAAGAATTACTCGGTCCTAGACCGTGAATTATTGGCTATGGTTTGGTCAATCCTTAAACTGCAAAGATTTCTTCTTGGCGCGCATTTCATTGTGGAAACTGACCAGAAAGCTCTTACGGCTATTCAGAGTAAAAATCTGAAGAGCGCAAGATCAACGCGATACGCGATTGCTTTGCAGCCATTTCATTTTTCGGTGCGAGCTATCCGTGGGTCAGAAAATGTGATGGCAGATATTTTGTCTAGATGCCCACATGATTCATAACTGTTATACAACTTTGATACAGTTGTTCCTATGTTGAAATGTGTACACATATGTAATATCATATATTGATTGTAACACTACTTAGCGGTTCATTGATATTTATTCACCGCTGATCTTTCAATGTTTTTTTCGTCTTTGATGATCATGATGTTAAGATATCTTAGATGAAATTTATGTATAAACTAATGTACAAATTGTGTCATTGCTAATATTGTAGTATGCGTTGGTGACACCTCTCTGGAAATATTTATACTTAGAGAAGTACTTTCTCTAAGGTCAGAAAACTTATGCTTATCATCTGCGCATTGTTATTGGTGCGTTGTGAGCCTATTGTATGTTGCTCCTAGATGTATTTCAAAAAAAAAAAAAAGTACCATTTTTTTTTCCCGAGGGGTGTGGTAATCTGTTGCGTGCATATTTTGACGCACATATTACAAAAATCGATATGGCTATTTAATATGGAAAAGATATAGACATTCATTCATTTGTGTATGAAAATGCTGTCTATGGGGAAGGCTAGATAATCCATAATTGTTTTACCCTTTTGATTATAGGAGTAATCGTTCTTGATATTAATTCGGCGCATGGATATGACACCCTTGTCCGTACCTATTTCTTAGGGCCAGAAAATAGATTAATTTGCTTATTATGTTTATGGCCTGAATTCATATGTATTACATATTATTAGTACAAGTAGAATCAGTCCTATATTGTATATTTTGGATGGGTAGGCAGGACTATATTCTTGTTACACCGCTCTAGCGGAAGTAGGAGTTGTCTTGTCTAGTCGTGATGAGTTCCGATGTACCGTGACAATGGCGGGTACGCATTTTTCCAGGGCTGGTATATTCTTCAGTAAAAATGATTTACGAAGTAGTTTTTCTTCTATAGGAGATTGTGTCTCTACTAGAGTTGTGTTAGAGACTTTCCTAATGTACGGTACCATGTATGATTCGGACTCCAGGTAATTCCAGTCCCTGTTTTGATGATCTCAGGTCGGTTAGGCCTAGCGGGAATTTTGTGCTTCGCAACGCTAGGGTCAAGTTTGTATCGACGGAGATGACAGGCTCCATACTGTAATTATATCTACGTGAGGTAACTGGATTACGGTAGATCTGTGTGGAGGAACTTTATGAAATTATGCATATGTATTGCAAATTAACTTTGGCTTATATATATATCCTCCTGTGAGCGAGTGAGCGACAACTCAGGTAGGCGGCCATGTTACATTCCTGTCATCGCATTTTTTGGATCACTGTCTAAAGAACGGAACATGTATCTTATTATTCGGACAGTGGCAAGGAGATCTCAATTTTGATAGAAACCCCTTATCGTGGTTTCACAATATGATAAACTGTGAATATAAAGCAACTTTAGTTACTTACCGATCCGCCTTCACTGACGCGCTTAGTCAGATAGGGGATGCGGCCATTGATGTACTACCTATTATTTATGAATGTGCCATGACATAGGATCTACTATGTATGCCTGCAAATTGATATGTCAACATACCCATGATTTACTCGTTATGTCCCAGTGTGAGCGTCCAAATAAACTGTGTAAACAAAGATTCCAGCAGTCTGCATTGGTGCCTTGTAGACACAAGTGAATGAGTGTTTAGTTTGGTCAGAACACGAACAGTACACCATTCGCGTTAAACACACTCTACACTTCTACCCATATATACACCATCCTGCGTCGGTTGAAGTGACCAAGTTTAGGGCCTGCTTCCCCTGGAGCCTTAGAGGGAAACTACTGTTTACAGCTGCCTTTGCCTTCCCTAACTTAGGACTAGGGTGAGTTACCCATTTACAGCTGGGTAGACTGGAGCATGCCTGATCTCAACAACTCTGTACACTACAATGGACATATACAGTAGTGGCACCACCAACAACATGTTACAGTGATTGATAGTGGAGCTTTACAGAAGAAAGAGAACACACCACACTTTACAGAAGGTTTACAGTGTACAACTGATACTTCTTTACAGACTGACATTTTACAGTGTGTGTGAAAGCAACTTTACAGTGGGAAAGAAATTTTACACTACTGTTTACTGTGAACACTAGATCTCAGAGAGTTTCTGCATTAACTATTCGAGGTGACATTTGTTTATCCAGGAATCAACCACCAAATTAGGAGTTCCCCTTATAAAATTTAATTATTGACAGGAGGGACTGGGGCCAAATGTGGAAGATAAAAACCCTGAAACAAATATATATATATATATATATATATATATATATATATATATATATATATATATATATATATATATATATATATATATATATATATATATATATATATATATATATACACACACATGGATTATATGCCGAAGAGATTTTCTTCACCAAGAATTGGGTAAGAAGCGTGATTGTGTAGCCACGTATGACAGAGAGAGAGAGTGAAATATTTTCTTTGTTACATGAAAAATTGTATCATCTAAATTCTGTTTAAACATTGTTTACTTTATTGGATACCGTTTAGTAGGAACTTTGTTTTTTTCTTTACTGTCTATACTGTAACCTAGTGCTAACCATTAACCTTTGGGGTTATTAACTTGTTGGGTTCTTTTCTTCTCAATGAGGGGAGGGCACAGGTATTCTGTTATTTTTCTATATATGTAATTCTGATTTATATGATATCTTTTAGATATTCGATGTTGTAAAAATTAATGATAATAAACAACAAAAGAACTTAGCTTTGTGTGTTGGTCAGACCCATACCCAATTAACCATAGTTGTTTCACGTTTTTGTGTCTTGTTGTCACATAGCTGTGTGTGAGACTTTAGGTAAACTTATATTTCTAGATATAGGGAGGTACAAGATTGTCTTATACTAAACTATAGTCGTATAGATAGGCTGGACTAGAGAAACTACTCAGTCCAGAGACAGATCTTCTCCTTAAATTATCAACTCGTGAAAATCTATTTTCTTACACCTTTACTTCTCACGTATTATTACCATCCCCTATACTCAGGCGGGACCTTAAATAACTTTAAAACCTATCTAAGCACGACACAGTCATAGACTGTGATGTCCCAGACAACAGAGGGCAGTCCAAGAGGAATAATATGGACAACGTTTTCTACACTAGAAGATCTGGAATATGCAGATGACATTGCACTACTCGCACATTCACATCAAAACATCCAAGAAAAAAAAAAACAGATAGACTGAATAAGTATAGACGGCATGGGGGTCTGTGTGACGGTATTGCCTCCCCAATAGTGGCCAAAACTCAAGAGTATCTAATATGGGCTTCAAAGGTGTACCTTCGCACAAGATTACTCTGGGCAGATATGTAAATAGAAGAAACAAAACGCTTCTATCCAGTGAGTCTTCGCAAGATATTCAGAATAAGCGAGAACAATACTGCTTTGGCTGAGTATGTTAACTCTATAATTCTGCCGACGCTTTTGTGAAGGATTTAAGCACTTATTAATTTCAGCTCGTTTAAGCCCCCACCCCTGATTTACTCAGTGGAATTCTATTATTCTAGTATAGCTCTGTCTAGAGTGTGTGTAGTAATTTGACTGAGACAAACATGCAGTAACTCTAAAATGATTAAATCAAAGTTAAATTTGTAACATTACAAATAACAAAATTTAATAATCACTTTAGGTTTTAACAGTTTGAAAATAATTTTAATAGTTTAGAATCAAGAAAAGTTATCATCACGGTCGTTATGGATTGTGAAATGTTACAAGAAGTTCAAGTGGCAGCATAGATTTTAACTTAGGTGCCAATGACGGTTCTGCTCCTTCTTATGGATTGGTTCTTTTCACACTGCTCACGCTCGCCTCTGGTCAAGGTTGTCGGGTGTAGCTCGTGTCCCATAATTGTCAAGGAGAGTCTACCAAGTGGGTCCTTCGTCTTAAAGCTTAGGTCATTGTTCACTTCTTGTTCCAGAGATAGTACTTTCTGCTGGTACCACCAATAACTATGGTAAAAGAATAGAACGAAACGCTCTTCTGGGTATGGCGCTTTCCAACCCATAGTTATGGGTTCCTATCTTCCCATACCACCATCCCATTAACTCAAAATTTACCCTCGTTGAGAATTAAATTTAATCCCTCGGGATGAAACTTCCTTTACATATAAATTGAATAGCTTTAGCTTTACATTATATTTAAATGAAAAGGTTAATAATACAGATAGAGTCTGTTTACATATACATCTCCACTGATTGAAAAGTGTTCACAATATAAATTGAATATATTTTTATTTATGGTTACACTGATTGAAAAGTTTGAGACTTCCATTAACTTTAAAATGAATATTTTCACAAAGACATTTACTCTGGTTTAAAGCTTGAAAACTTACATTAATTTTAAAGTGAATAAAATGTAAGAGGTATGAACAAATGAGAATACCAATATTAGATTATTTGCAAGCATCAAACTTACCTATAAATATAGAAGAGGTGTTAAGAATAGACAGACCTAGGGAACTGCATAATATAGTCAAACAATATTTAACACGAACAAAGGTTAATATATAGTGGCTGGGAATGTGAAGGTCTGATGCTGTTCTTACAATGCATATGACTTTTAACAGATGAAAGTCAATGAAATATATGTTAAAGTCAGTTATATAACTGGAACCACCAGGCCTTTACACCCTTCCACTTTAATATTATTCTTTTTCAGAGTTTCTTCTTGATTTTTGTTCGTTTTTTTTAATTTTTATTTTTTATTTATTTAACGTATAAGCATAATTGTGATTGTCCCTATTTACAATGATTTGACAAATGTGATGCCACTTTCTCATATCGGCAGTTGTTCATATTTGGAATTGAATTGAAAACAATATATATCCTAATTATAACCCATCAGAGGTTGAACGGGATATTTTTCTTCATTAATAAAAAAAAAAATATGGACATTTACGCTGCTTTGAAAATGTAAGTATTATACTTAGAATGTATATCATTTCTTTCATCTTTCTCTCCCTGCTCCATATGAACCTGGGACTCTTTATGCGATTAGTTCTCTTTTCAGAAACTGACAATAAAGCAGTCCCAGTCCTGCAGTGATGGTTCATGAAATCATCATTCTGTACGCTGAGGTTGAAAGCCTCAAATGACTGTGACATCCATTAGCGAGTTTCACATTTTAAAATTCATATGGTAATATATACACCACCCGTGTGTTACCGGGGCCCGAAAGGGGAGCAAAGAATAGTAACACTGTTCCCTGCCAAGCATGTCGTAGAAAGCGACTAAGGAGGGTTTGGCATGGGGCCGGTCACCCCATCCTGTAAAACATTTAAACCACAAAAAACTTCAACAAACATGGACATGTCAATTAAAGAAAATAAAACACAGCCATCCAAGACAGGGGAAGGTCCTCTCGCAGGGAGGCGTATGATGCAACACAGAGAAAGCCGAAAGGAGTCTGTGTTGCTGACTAACCTTCTTTCTTCTAGGAGAACTTCCAGATTTGGCACCTGGAATGTTTGGACATTAAACGAACAAGGGAAAGTGGCACAAGTAGCAGCAGAGATGAGGAAATATAAAATCGAGGTTCTGGGACTGTGTGAAACAAAGTGGAAGGGGGTAGACTGGAAGAAACTCATCACAGGTGAATTGGTGCTGTCCTCAGGACATGAAGACGAAAGTTCACACCACAGTGAAGGGGTAGCTCTTATGTTATCTAAAGAAGCACAGAAAGCACTCATTGAATGGGAAGCCGTTGGATCCAGAATAATAACAGCTTCTTTTTAAAACAGCTAAAAGGAAAATAAATGTAAATGTCATCCAATGTTATGCACCAACTAATGACAAAGAAGAGTCTGTGAAAGAAGCATTTTATACTAGACTACAGGAAATTATGGAAAAAGTTAAAAGAAAAGACATCACAATTTTAGTGGGTGACATGAATGCAAAGATAGGTACATTCAACACCGGCTTTGAAGAAGTCATGGGAAAACAGTGGCTAGGAATAATGAATGAAAATGGGGAACTATTCTCAAACTTCTGTGCTTCAAATCAACTGGCTATAGGAGGAAGCATGTTTCCACATAAGAGAATACACAAGGCAACATGGATATCACCAGACCATAGAACAGAAAATCAGATTGATCATATATGCATAAACAAGAAGTTTAGATCATCATTGCAGGATGTAAAGGTATATAGAGGAGCAGATGGGGCATCAGACCACCACCTTCTGATAGCCAAAGTAAAAATGAAACTCAAGAGATATGCAGCAATGCAAAATTATAGACAACAATTTAATGTAGGACATCTAAGAAATCAAGAAACAAGAGACAAATTTGCGGTCAAAATATCCAACAAATTCCAGGTGCTCCAACAGCTGGAAGATGCAGAGAATACAGAAGACTATTGGCAGCAAATCAAAACGGTATGGAATGAGACTTGTGAAGAAATACTGGGGAAAAGGGAACGACAACAAAAAGCATGGATAACAACAGAAACCATCAATAAGATAAAAGACAGGAAAAACAAGAAAGCAGATTTAAACACAAGCAAAACCAGAAGTTCCAAAGCCAAGGCTCAAGAAGTGTACACAGAAGCAAACAAAGAAGTAAAAAGAAGTATCAAAAGAGACAAGAGGAAGTATATTGAGGAGTTGGCAAGAGAGGCAGAAGATGCTGCAGCCAAAGGGAATATGAGAGAACTGTATAACAGCACAAAGAAGCTAACAGGGAAATACAAGCAAACAAGTTGCTTCATAAAAGACAAGAATGGAAAACTGCTCAGCAATATACAGGAGCAAATGAAGAGGTGGACAGAATATTTTGAGGACCTTCTCAATAGACCAGCTCCACAAAACCCCCCGGACATCCAGCCAGCAGAAGAAGAGCTACAAATTAACAGTGAAAGACCAACGAAGGAAGAAATAAAGAAAGCCATAAAGCTTCTAAGAGATGGAAAAGCGTCTGGACCTGATGGCATTCCAGCAGAGGCCATCAAAACAGATATCGACAAGGCTACAGAGATGTTATGTAAAGTCTGGGAAAAGAAAGAGATACCAGCAGAATTGAAGGAAGGATATCTGGTTAAGTTGCCTAAGAAGGGAAATTTACAAGAGTACACAAATTATAGAGGAATAATGTTACTTTCAGTGCCAGGAATAGTATTAAGCAGGATTATCCTTGAAAGATTAAAAGAGTCCATAGACAAGAAACTGAGAGATGAACAAGCAGGTTTTCGTCAAAACAGATCCTGTACAGACCAGATAGCCACTTTGAGAATAATAGTTGAACAAAGTCTGGAATGGAATTCACCACTATACATCGGATTTGTGGACTACGAAAAGGCATTTGACAGTGTAGACAGAGAATCACTTTGGAAATTGATGAGGCATTATGGAGTTCCCCTGAAGATCATTAATTTAATAAAGAAAACATATGAAGACATGACTTGCAGAGTTCTTCATGAAGGACAGCTTACAGAACCGTTTGGGATAAGAACAGGAGTGCGACAGGGATGCCTCTTGTCTCCATTTCTTTTCTTGCTAGCAATAGACTGGGTTACGAGAACATCGACAACACACAACAGAAATGGAATCCAGTGGACTCTGACTAAGCAGTTGGATGATCTGGATTTTGCTGATGACTTAGCTCTTCTGTCCCATAACCGTAATCAGATGCAGGACAAATTGAAAACCCTCGACGAGAGGTCACAGCAATTGGGTCTGAAAATACACAGGGAAAAGACAAAGATAATGAGAATAAATGCAGGTAATGATAACAGGGTTGAACTTGAAGAAGCACCAATACAAGATGTAGAATCGTACACATATCTTGGCAGCAATATAGACAAAGTTGGAGGGACAGACAGTGATATCAAAATAAGAATACAAAAAGCAAGAGGAGCTTTCATTGCATTGGGAAATATATGGAGATCAAGAGAAATCGGATCCAACACGAAAATAAGAATCGCTCAAATGTGAAGTCAGTCCTATTGTATGGCTCTGAGACATGGAGAACAACAAAGACAACTACCAAAAAGCTACAGATTTTCATAAATGGGTGCCTGCGTAGAATAGCGGGATTAAAATGGTATGACAAGGTTACCAACGTGGAACTGATGGCAAGAACTAGACAAGTGCCAGTGGAACAAGAGATGAGAAGAAGACGATGGCGATGGATAGGAAAAACACTGAGGAAATCTGTTGATAGCATTACAAGGCAGTCCTTGTTCTGGAACCCCCAGGGCAAGAGAAGCAGAGGTAGACCAAGAAGCACACGGAGAAGAGGGCTGGAAACAGAGGTGAAAATGATAAGGATAACGTGGAAAGAACTTGAGATGATGGCACGTGACAGGAGGACTTGGCATGCGTTTGTTGAAGCTCTATGCTCCTTTGGGAGTGGAGGGTTATGAATGAATGAATATATATATATATATATATATATATATATATATATATATATATATATATATATATATATATATATATATATATATGTATGTATGTATGTATGTATGTATGTGTGTGTGTGTGTGTGTGTGAGACCGCGCCATCTTATCAGCCATATTGTCTCCGTAGTTCAGTGCCTTTTCACCACATTATCTTCAAGAAGAAGATTTATTACAAGGCCACAATAAAGCCTACAAATTAGTTGTGTTATATTTGTGTTTTTTGCTATTTCTAGGGCGATAATCGCGAGTGTTATTTGCGTGGCGCAATTATTACGCGCAGCGGATTAAGTTGAGTGATTCCGCCTACAGCTTATAAAAGAGATAGAGAGCGGCAAACAGGCCTTTTTGAAGATTCAGTCAAGACAAGAGAAAACGAAGATACTAGGCGCCCTGTGTGGGTAGAACTGAGACATGACACGTGAGTTTGATTTAAAAGTAGATTAGCTTATTTCCTAGTGAAATTACCATTATTTCGCTGTAGCTTTAGAATTATATTGAGCGTGTCTGTTTTAATGGTTAATGAAATAAATAGATTGATGTGTTTCCAGGACCTGATAATTTAGTCTTGAAATATAAATGAGTGATAGATTAAGGGATAGGTTTTATTAGGCACGATTTAGTCCAAATCACATATGTGAAAGTTTAAGAGCGATTATTTCATTTCATCAGAAAGGCAAATATAGTATGAAACTATTTCATACATGAAACCAGGCAGAGAAGCGATCTATTACTTGAATTTAGATGATATTAACTGTTATCAAGATGGCAGCCGGGGGGGGGGGGGGGGGGGGGGGGGCGGGGGGGTGATGACTTTAGTTCCAGTTTTGTTAAAGTTAAGAATAATTATATTTTATTCTTTTATGTAAGAGCATTTAAGTGTATTTCACGATAGCCTTTTTATCATAATCCTACTGTTTATCTTTAGTGGTTACTTTGAAGTGAGAATAGTCATTTAGATTTCTGATGAGATTAGAGCCACTCCTTTGTGCGTAAGGCACGTTGAGACAGGTGTTTCTCTGGTTGCTCCTTGTGGAGCATGGAAACACCAATGCGGCTGGTGTCCACCACAAGCCCACAAGAAGCATTTTTATGCTATTACAGTGGTTGTTTCTGTAACAATGTGTTTCATGTGATGAGTCCCCAATCTCATCAGGGGTCATATATGACACGCTTGTGGCCAGGCGCACCAGTCGTCACTTACGACATGTTCAGAGTACAGGAACGAGTATTGATGTGGGTCGGTTGAGAGGTAATAGTTTATTCTCATTATTGAGAGTATTTGTTGTACATGTAGTTGAAGAATATTATTTTATGTCCAGTTGTTTATTATTTAATGATTGTTATGTGAAGGAGGGTTTGTGAGAGCACGTTGACTTACTTGGAGATATATACAGTAGAACCTCCATAGTTGACCACCTCCCTACATTGACCACCTCCCGAAGTTGACCACATTTTCATAGACCGGACACGCACCACATGTACTCAATGGAAGACGACCTCTATAAGTTGACCACCTCTGTAAGTTGTATCTTGACCACTTGGACTATAACACACAATAGTAATTTACCCTCTATTACTTGACCAGTTTAAAAAAAAATCAGTGTCTTTGAATTTTGTCGACACAGGCTTTCTGACAGCTTTTCGAATGATGCTTGCCGACAAAGAAAATTAACCTAACCTCTTTTATTTTTTCGCAAACATGCAGTATAAAAAGACCAACTTCTAAGCAAAATCTTCATTCTTGCTATGACTGCCCTGCCGGTTGATAGTAATTCAACTACTAAACTGTAAGTTCTCTCTCAGACTGTGTTTTATACACTTTATCGTTGACAAAATTAACCTAACCTTTTTGATGGCCCAAAGGAAAGAACTCAAGGAGCTGACAATGAAGGAAAAGGTTGATCTTCTACATTTTCTGGAAAGCAGCAGCCAAAGAAAGACGGCAGAACATTTTGGGGTTAGCAAGACCACAGTTAGCAACATCCAAAAACGTAAACATGAGTACTTGGAGAGATGTGGTAAGGAAAGCGGAGATCTACAGCGGAAAAGGAGGAAAACTTCCCTAGATGAAGTCAATGAAGCCACATTAAACTGGTTCAAACAAATGAGGGCAGTTAACGCCCGAATCTCCGGGCCGATGATTCAAGAAGTTGCTAAAAAATTCGCAAGGGAATTCGGGGTGGCAGAAGATTTCCAAGCATCAAGTGGTTGGCTCGAGAAATTTAAACTGCGACACGCGATCTCCCAGAAAGTGTTGTGTTGTGAATCCAATGACGTTCCAGTAGAAGCTATGGAAGAGTTCATCAAAAAGTTTCCTTACTTTGCCAGAGGCTTCAAAGACGACGACATCTTTAATGCTGACGAGTGCGGACTCTTTTTCAAGGCGATGCCTGACATGAGCCTCGCCATGAAGGGTGACAAATGTAAGAGCGGAAAACTTTCCAAAGAACGTTTCACAGTTATGCTTTGCGCTAGCTCAACCGGAGAGAAACTAAAGCCCTTGGTGATTGGTAAATCGGCAAAGCCACGCGCATTTAAGAACCTGAAGCCCGAAGACCTCCCCGTCACTTGGAGATCAAACAAATCCGCATGGATGACTGGCGCTCTATTTGAGGAGTGGGTAAGGGGGGCATCGACCGAGAAATGAAGAAGAAGAAACGGTCTTTTCTACTGACAGTAGACAACTGTCCTGGCCACCCACAAGTGGAACATCTCACAAACGTGACACTGAAATTTCTGCCTCCAAAAACGACCTCAAAAACCCAACCTCTTGACCAAGGCATCATCAAAACATTTAAAATGCACTACCGGGCCCAACTCCTGCAGTGGGTCATTACTAAAACACAGATCTGTGGTCCGCCTGTGGAAGCAACTTCATCCGCTGCATCAGTTAACGCTCTGGATGCTGTCCTCTGGATCAGTTCTGCTTGGAATAAAGTTTAGCCGGAAACGATACAGAAGTGTTTCAAGAAATGTGGATTTTACACAACCCAAGAGAATGACGTTTTAGCCCCATCGGACAGTCCATCGCCAATGGCAGAATTCGAAAGAGTAGATTTTGAATGTTTTGTTGCAATGGATGATGAGGTGGCAACCTGTAATGAATCTGACCCAGAAGGAATTTTCCAAGCGATATTGACCGAAGTACAGACAAGCATAACAGTGCATGAAGCAGCTGGTGGAGTTGAAGAAGCAAGTGACGATGACACAGAAATTGAAGACACCAAAAGAAGAGGCTGTCTGGCATCTGATAATGCAGTTGAAGTCATTTGCTGTGAAAAAATGCCTAGGTATGTTGAGTGGTGTAGCCAGCGTTGAGAGTGCTTTCTCCACTTATGTTTGTAATAAGAATAAGACACAGACCAAGATTGACTCCTTTTTTTCAGAAAAAATGATCAAACCATGATAAAACAGATGTTGATGATTTGATTTGCTGTTGTGATTATGTATGATTTCGTATGAGACTGTATTCTCCAATATAAGCTGTTCAAGGAAGTAAAGTATCAGAACAATAGGCCTCGTTCCGTATGTTGACCACCTCCGTATGTTGACCGGTTTGCTACAGTCCCATGGGTGGTCAACTTATAGAGGTTCTACTGTATATTTCTCTTCTCCGCTCCTGAGGTAGCAGGGGGCCACCAGTGTGGTTTGCCTCCGCATGAAGCATTCGGATGCCCTTGCAGTAGTGGTTTCGGTAGCAACCTATGTTACACGGTGAGATTGCCAGCCTCGTGCACAACACTATACTAGTATCGCTAGACGACATGCATGAGTGTGTGTGTGTGTGATAGTTGAGTGTGTGCTCTTGCAGTAGTGGTTTCGGTAGCAACCGATGTTACACGGTGAGATTGCCAGCCTCATGCACAACAACATACTAGTCTCATTGGGCGATATGCATGAGTGTGTGAGATAGTTGAGGGTATCAGGTGGGCGCATGTTTTATGTATGGTAAGTGTTATTATTCATGCTATTGATTTTCGCTTAGACATTGTTTTATATATTGTTTCTTTCAGAAAGTCTATGAACACTGACTGGGTGTTTGATGTTTGCTATGTTCGGTAGTATTAAATGTTGATCTGTATAAGGCTTTGTGTTGCTTGAATTGTTAAGTCTGCTGCTGAGAGGGTCGCTGTCGTAAATTTATTTGAGAGAATTCTATGAACTAGTGGTCCCGTTCAGAGTGTAGAGTGATGGTGAAGGCTCTGTGATAGATAAGGGTTAGAAAGTAAATAGTTGATTCACTGAGTGCTGGGGAGAGTAAGGACAGACTCTTTTACGACAATCGTTCCTCTCAATCTTCTCCTCAAACTCTCCTGGTCAAACAATTATTTGCCAGTTTCCAGACACACACCTGCGCTCACACCGATTTGGTGCTTCAAACACACAGACGCACGTGAATACAAACTACGAATATAACAGATATGGGGTAATTGTGGGCTTGGGCTTTCCAACACAATACTAGAAGTTTTATACTGTTTATTTATCACTAAGAATCAAATCAAAACATTAATCATTTGACAGGCAAAAATCATAGTTTACAGAAATAAAATACAAATGACAAGATGGGGGGGGAAATGAAGATTGATATCCCATATGCCCTTCCCTCTTGTACAGACAAATGAAAAGGAACCCAGTCCAAATGACAGGTAGTTAACAGAAATAGATAAGTTAACCCAACAGTGGATTTATCTATCCTGAAAAGAGGGATTAAGAAACTAGTCCTATTATCCTTAACTGGTTTTCCTTCTACTAATCAGTTTAGGAAGGGGAAATAACGGAGTTAAGAAATCCCACTTATAAAGTGAACAATACGAGGAATAAAATAACAAAGTGTCTACCAGGTACAGCAATTAAAATAGTTGCACATAAAAACTCATTCAGTCATGCGCCGCTCGTGCTGGCCAACACATCAACAAACTCTCACACAGACTTACCGATCATTGGAATCAGGCTCACTCCATAGAATTATTTACAAAATTAATCCATCAATTAACACTTGACACGTGAAAGTGTCTGTTTACCTTCGATGTCCAGCCCCAGATGTAGCAAGGTTGGACTGGTAGCAAATATTCTCACTTCACTTATCGCCGGACGTGAAGCCTAAGTGTTTCTTGTGTTTTATTCTATATGAAGAGTCTATGAGGAATGGCACTGTCACAGTTAGATACAGGTGAGAATGGGGTGCGGTTTTGCTTAGATTTCGCCGCTGGTGGTGAGCAAACTTGTAAAACTCGAGAGATGAGCAATGAATTGACCAGTTGCTGGTATGGTTTAAATCCAGTGAGGAAAATATAACTAGGCAAAGTCTCAGTTCAGGTAAATTTGTTCATCTCTCTCTCCAGTAGCAGTATTCTAACTAAAAAAAAGATTCTGTAGGCGCTCAAATTGTTTATTCTTCCCTGTTTACACTCCGATTTGTGTGAGTGTGTTAGGTAATTTGTGTCTTTTGGGTGTGCTTTCCTTCTTATAATTTTGATAGTGGAATCCCGCTAACATCAACCAAGTTGTCGCCTTACAATGAAGATTAAAATTATTTTAAAAGGGCGGATTTTAACAGTCTCAATAACAAGTTATGAGAGGGTTTTCATTATGTGAACATTGTTTAGTCTGGGAGGTGACTACTATTCCAAGGTCTTTTTCTTGCTGGGATGACATAAAGGTGTGTGATACACTTATGATGAAAGGGATAGATTAACATCCTTTGTAATCATACCGTAAAAATAATTCAAATTTAATTACATTTCTAAAGTCGCGATAAATTTTTCAAGGTTAATTCGATTTTATACACATCGCATGTCGCTTACTAGTCACATACTTAATTCAATGATTGAAAACTCTCGCGCGAGTTTAAGACATAGTTAAGAGACACACTCAGAACTACGCTCCTACGGCTGTCTATCCTCCTGGCCTGGTTTTCCATTCGCTAGACAACCACACACTCACACACAACCACCACTAAACACACACGGGGGGAACCCCCAACAACCCCCACAACACTCCCACACCCCCCCCCCCCCCCGATTATGTCCTGATAAGTAGTATCCCTGGCTCTTTCCCCCCCCCCCCATATCCCAATTAATTTAGTTTATAAATTTACTTCGTCGTCTTTTAATTGTTCTTTTTAAAGCATTGAAGTTAATACTATCAATCTTTGGAATCTCAAATGTACGTAATATGTTTTTATATATCATTTTTAAATTTTCACAACGTGGAATCTATTTGAGATGTAAGTTGTATTGTAACTCTTAGATGAATAGTCTTGAAATCGCCGTCAACACAATCCTGTGAACAATAAGAAGAATGAACTAGAACTCGTGTTCTACTTTAAAAGAACAAATACGATGTTTGACCCTTTAGCACATAATAGAGAATTAACTGTCGCTATAGCAAGTTGAAAAATCAGAGGAATCAAAATATGAAGATTTCCACTGTGCTAGTGAATCTTCTGTCTATGTCTGGAAAACGATGATTTAAAATTGCATTTCTCGTAATCCGTCTGTTATATCTAAGCTGGAATGGAATAATTAAAGCTGGGGTCCTGTTGAGATTTTCATGCACTATTTTATGATCTCCGGAGTGATAATCACGAGGATTTTCTGAGCCGCCACGCGCGTTTCCCATGGCGTTCGTCTCAGGGCTTTAGATGCGGGTCTCTGACTGACACAGAGCATCCTTCAGATGTGAATTACATGTCTGCATACAAGACCAGCTTGCTTCGTCACTTCTGGTTCACGTGCCACGTGTTTTCTAGAGCCATGCAGGAACTGCTCACATCGTCCGTTTCCTGAGATCGTCCTTTAGATTATCATGCCGCAAGTAACGTTTGATTCATTGGTGTGGTGAAGTGGGATGTTATAAATACTTATAGGGAACTTAGTGTACTGACTGAGATCAGCTGTGAAGGTATCTATATCTATTAAGAGTAGTGTATTATAGATAACCTTACTTGCTACCACATCTCTATATATCTCAGTCAGAATTATTCTGGAATAGTGTGATGCTACGTTATGTGTCTAGGGTATGAGTATGGTGAAGTGTAAGTCACAACAACAGACAGATAAACAATTTAATTTAATCCACTACTCTTGACAACACTGTGACACTCACATACATATAACACTCTACAAAGATATCTTAAAAGAGTCACTGATAAACTTTCAAATAACAATATGTATTCATTACTGGCATGAATGAATATGTGTCCTGATTCAAAGACAAAGGAACCAGGAATCACAATCAATTTAAATTACAAGTTATGTACAGAATGTATTTAATATGAATATTGTAGTGACATATATTATTACAAATGTTCTATGTGTGTCAGTTGTGTAGTAGTAAAATGAGGTAATACTGGTTTTGTTTTGTTCAAGCTCTGTTGGTATTTGTCATTATGACTTCAATAGTTTGTCTTTAGGGACCATTATTGTAGATGTTCACAGTTCCTGATTTTAAGACAAGTAAATTCCCCTCTTAATGTTAATTTTAAAAAAGTCAGTTCAAGATGAGGGGACATAATGTTGAGCTCAGCTGGCCAATTCAGTTATATTGCGTATGATGCATGGGGCTCGCAGGGCAGCGTATCATCTGGTTCGTCCTCGGGGGGGGGGGGGGGGGGGGGGGGAGGGGGGGGGGGGGTTTGTTGGGGGCAGGAAAGGAGACTCCTCTGCTCGAATTCTCCTCTGGGCTCTGGAGACACCTCACTGATAGCTAAAAGGACCAAGGAGTATGCTGTCCGACACTGGATTCAGCAAAGCTCTGACTAGGTGCTGCTCAGTACCATCAAGACCACTGTCCCTGAAATCAAGAAGGATGTACCTTCTACTTCATAACTAATTTATATTTTCTTTTTACACTGATCACAATACATCACAAACATTGCGTTCAGAGCGTTAGGCCAACAGTCAGCTTCATCTGAAATACTTTTATACCCAGCATTACCATTCCTTAATGGTTACTACGCCTCTGCACTTCCAGCATTATTTCTTTCTAGTCAATCATCCAGGTGTCAGTGTACTGTTTGGCCATTCCATGCCGTTTTACTTCTCTCCGACACCCTCTGTTCAGGCTGTAGCATTACAGGCTTTACCTCACGTTGGCCACTGAACTACACATATATATACAGGCATAAATCAACAATTCACATTCAATTTTCATTAAAAGATATTGAATGGTTCAAGCTTACCACAATTCATACGAATAAACACAGATACGTTGATTAGCAATGAATCTGGCACCAAACACAAACTGGCACAAATTTCCATCATCTGCCTTATTTTCACAGGCTTTTATTGAGAGCAAAATATAATGCTGCTGGCTTCAACGCACTGATGCTTTATCAAGCTATTTTAAACAAGTGGTTTCGAACTAACGCTCCCAAGTGTGTATATCAGCGAGTCTGACCAATGAGCCCCATTTCGACAAGTGTTTGAAAAAAATGTTACCTTTCCCCGTTTCCCCTAACAACCAAGATAGTATTTATAGCCCGACCAATCGTGGTTAGGCTTTCATTTGTTGCGCTCCAATCAATTTGGAGTTTACATGGTAGGCTATTTCTGTAACGTAAATTTTTTTTCAAACACGTTAAAAAAAAATCTTATGAGCAGAAATGATTTTATGCTGTCAGGCTCCCCCAATATTTTATTTTGGGTATAATTTATTAATTCCTGGACTATTTGCGTAACGTTTTACATATTATTTGTCAGCAAGCCCTAAGGAACCCAAAAATACTAATTTAAAGGAGCTACGTGGCTGCGTTCAAAATATGCAATTTCTTCTACCTCCTGTTTCGAAGATGTGCTGTCTGGGTACTGTTATGTGTTCAACCGTAAACCCATCTAATGTTATCTTTTCTAATAAGAGTCTGTTATGATTTATAAACCTAACTCTGGGAAAGGGTAGTGTATTTTATCACTGTCCGTCTGAAAAAAAATTAGTGCATGTAGACTTACACGCGTGAGTGGTGAGCAGTCGCGCGAAGCGGATGTAGTGGGTGACGAGCGCTGTTTAGTCGATTCGGTGTAATTTTGCATGCACGCACCGGCTGGTTAGTATTCCTTTCTGCCCCTCTCTCTCGCTATCCTTTTGTCCATCTGTTCGTTCGTTTTTGGTAAGTGGTAATGTAAGTATAAGACATGTAATGATAGGATTAATTTAGGTCAATTACGCAGGGCCTCTCAATGTTTTTCCAAGAAATCTCCAAGCACACGTTTCATTGAAGAAAGCGGGTTCTTCAATAGCAGAAGCTTTTACTATCAACGTGAAAAGCGTTAACAATTTGCAATTGACGAGAAGCAGAAAACAAGGGGGATTTCGAGTACAATTATTCCTTGTGGACAGCACTGTCCATTTTTTTACCATTCTGCTTTCTTCTCTTTATTAATTTTTTTTTGTTAGGCTTCATTTAGATTTTACCTAATAATTTTCATATATGTGGATTAGAATATTTCATGACACCCTCCCCTCTCTAAAACAGACATTTCTTATATGTCAGATCCTTTATTCTATATTACACACATAGAGAAAATTTATTATTATTTTCTGGGGTTTACGGTGATTCTCTCATCACACGGATGGCGGCTTAAAAAAATCCGCTCCCAAATTGGTTTTTCCAGATATATATTCAATGCTAAAATTATATGGAGCCCAGAAGCAAAGAGACCATCGGAGTAACCTAGAGTTTCTCATGCTTAGCCTTGTGCTAAAAACTCATAAACTTAAAGGCTAAAATTTGATGACTTAAGTCAGGTAATTTCAAAATGGGTTTACTTGTGAGCTTTTCCTTCAATTCTTGGTAAGTCATTTCACATTGTGGTGTCCATGTAATGCGATCTGGATGTCCTTTACGTGTCAATTCAGTTAACGGTGCACATATGAATTAAAGTTTTTGATATACTTCTGGTAGAAACCACATAATGAGACAAAGGATCTCACGTCCTTCTTGGTTTGTGGTCTCGGGGCTTTCTGTAGTTTCTCTAAATTCTTTGGGTCAGGGGTCATGTTTCCCTGATAAACTGTGTGTCCCAAAAATTCCAATTCTTTACATCCAACGCAACATTTGGTTGGTCGGGCTGTTAAATTTGCCTCCCTAAGTCGATCAAACAGCATGTTCAGAGAGTCAATGTGTTCCTCAAATGTTTCTGTTGCTATAAGGATATCATCCATAAAATTTGTTATACAGGGATTATTCAGAGGATCCAATAATTTTCTCATCATTCTAGAGAAGACACTAGGCGCATTCTTCAATCCAAATGGCAATCTATTAAACTCATAGTGTCCTTCTGAGGTACTAAAAGCTAGGTATGGTCTAACCTCAGGCTTTACTGGAATCTGATAGTATCCTTTACTCAGATCCACTTTTGAGAAATATTTAGCTTTATTTAGTCTGGCAAACAGCTGATTTGTATCCGGCAATGGATCCACCTGTCCTTCTGTAATAGCATTCAGTCTCCTGTAATCTATACAGAGTCTATGTTCTCCAGAGGGCTTCCTTAAGAGTACAACACCGGAACTATACGAAGACTCACTGTGCGAAATAATTCCTTCCTTCAATAGATAGTCTATCTCTTCCTTCAAAGCTTTTTCCTTAGCAAACGGAATCGAATATGGTTTCATACAGACAGGTGTGGAGTCTATTAGTTTCATATCATATTCCAATAGGTTTGTATGCCCTGGTCGGTCTGTTAACACCTCTGCATGATTATTTAGAACCTGTTGCACTCTCTCTTTCTGAGTTTTCGTTAAATGTGTACTGATTTTCACCTGTGCTGCTGTCTCACAGGGGTGTAATGGATATTCAAATGATGAAAGTGGTTCCTTTTTCATCTCCATGGCGATGGACAAGGTCAACAAGTGTGTCTCTTCCTGATGTTCTCTTTCCAAATATTTCTTCAGGAGATTCACATGATAGATTTTTTCTTTCCCCTTCTTATCTATCTTATAATTTGTTCTAGACACCTTCTCTAGAACTGTATATGGACCCTGCCATCCAATTTGTAACTTATTCTGACTCCCGGGCAAAAGAAGCAGTACTTTCTCTCCCACAGCCAAATTTCTGTCTTTCGCCTTCCTGTTATAATAGGCAGCATGTTTCTTCCTGGCTTGTTTCAAATTTTCATTGGCAAGTTTCCAGCCAGTTTTTAACCGAGTGGTCAGCTCATTCACATATTGGTATGAAGATGTAATGTTTTCCTCTGCCTTTTCATCAGTCCACGTTCTTAACAAAGCTACATATGGACCTTTAATTGTGTGGACCTATTTGTCCATGCACCGGTATGGTCTCTTCCACTCGAAGCTTTATAGTGATGATTTTTCCCCCCAGAATTATCATTCACAAAACGACCGCTACCAATTTTTCTTTTGGGGCTTTCTCCCCACTTAAAATTCTTGATGAGAGATTTCCTCTCTACATCTTCTTCCTCCAGTTTGTTTAAGTCCGATTGAGGGATTGTCGGCTTATCCTGGGGTAAGACATCTTTTTGCACTCTCCGCATAGTGGCCATTGTAAAACAGTTAAGTGAAGCTTGTCCGTGAAAAGGGGCTTCCCATTCCATTTGGTCCACTTTATCAAATCTATTTTTCTTTTTATTATCAGGCCTAATTTTGCCCCGGGGCGTGTCCAGGTCCTGATCCATGTTCCCACTTGTGGGTGTTCCCTCATGTGCTATGCTACACCTTTCTACAAAATTCTCAATGTCCCATCTTGCTTTGGGCCAATAATAATTGTGAGCCACCTTTTGAATGATGGTACCTATTTTCTCATGGTCCCCATCTGGTTTCACATGTAGGCTCCTTATTAATTCTGTCCTATATCTTTTTGGAAGAACCAGCTGTCCGTGACCATTGGATCTAGCTCCAGTCTTCCTATACATCAACTTGTTTTTCATGTAAAAATCTCCCTTGCCTGGAGTTGTATGACAAGTTGACAATTTTCTGAAACAAGGCTTGAGTGTTTTATCCCCAGCCTGTGCCTTCCTCATCTCTTCTGGAGTGGTATCTAACATAATATCCTCCTCCTGTCTTGAGGTCGACCTGACCTGAAGGGTTGCCATATACACAGGTTTCCTTCTGCAACGGTCAGTGTCATGATTGTCCATCTGACAATTCTTACACCACCTTTTTCCTTGGTTGAAAGATTTTCTTTCATTATATTTCCTTTCATCGAATTGTGGGAATTTATTTTTATTGTCATACCGTGGCCTATCAAATTGGTGCTTACCTTTATTTTGATCCCTAGGATCAAATTTATTAAAGTTCTGTGGTGCCCTAAAGTTATCCACCTGTTTCTTTTTATTACCTGTTACCTCTGCTTGAGCTGCTTGATACCTTTCAGCAACATTTAGCAACTCACCCAGCCTCTCTGCACCTTGTTCCATGAGAAACTTTCTCAGGTCTGGAGCCATGGACTCTCTTAGTTGCTCTATAAGGACCATTTCCTTAAGATCTTGGGTTTTCCCCAGAGAAGTCCATTTCTCCAAGTATGTCTCTATTCGTGCAGAGAACTGGTGATAGGTTTCACCTGACAGTAGTTTAGCATTCCTAAATTTTTTTCTGTAAAACTCTGCATTCTTTTCATACCTTAACAAAAGAGCCTGCTTTAGCATGTCATAATTTTCCTGATCACCTCTGCTCATTTTTGCAAAAACTTCATAAGCTGCCCCACGAAGTCCCTGAGATAACTTTAAGCTCCACCTTTCTCTCTCTAACCCATACGTGGTAGCTAATAGTTCATACCTATTTATATAGCTCTCAATATCATCGTCTTTCTCAACAAAATGATCTAAATGAAAGTTCATAGCTGAGATTGAGGCTCCTGAGTAACCGTAGCATCAGAGGCAAAGGGACTGGCACCATTTTCAGGAGCATGGCCTTGAAACTCAAACTCCCTTAGTCGTAACTCATGTTCCCTTTGTAATCTCTTCTCCTCCTTTTCTGCTTCCCTCTCTGCAGCTAATCTCTTCTCTTCTCTTTCTGCAGCTAATTTCTTCTCTTCTCTTTCTCCAGCTAATTTCTTCTCTTCTCTTTCTGCAGCTAATTTCTTCTCTTGGCTGTCTGCTGTTAATGTTCGTTCTTCTGCTTCCAATGCTTTAGCCTCTTTGTCAGCCTCGATCTGCAACCTCTTAGTCTCAGCCTCAGCTTGCAACCTCTTAGTCTCAGCCTCAGCTTCAAATTGTAACTTCTTAATTTCCCTGTCAGCCTCTAACTTTCTTTCGGCTTCAAACCTTCTTTCTTCGCGTTCAATAAATTTGTCACATTCCGTTGTGACATAGGCAACCATAACTTGCCCATCTAATCCTAACTCTTTTGCAGTCTGAACCGCAGCAGATCGAAATTTGGCCAGGTCCGCCATTGTCTATCAGGTAAATTTTTATAATGTCTAACCAACAATTCAATTTCTAACTATATATCTAATGGACAACACAGGCACCGTGAGCTCAACCTTATTTAATTCCACCCAAGGATACCTTTTAATTCTTATATTCCCTGAAGTGAATTACCCCCAATATTTTTAATAGTTAAAGATTCAAAATCCCAAGAGCGAGACCCCAATATATGTGGTGAAGTGGGATGTTATAAATACTTATAGGGAACTTAGTGTACTGACTGAGATCAGCTGTGAAGGTATCTATATCTATTAAGAGTAGTGTATTATAGATAACCTTACTTGCTACCACATATCTATATATCTCAGTCAGAATTATTCTGGAATAGTGTGATGCTACGTTATGTGTCTAGGGTATGAGTATGGTGAAGTGTAAGTCACAACAACAGACAGATAAACAATTTAATTTAATCCACTACTCTTGACAACACTGTGACACTCACATACATATAACACTCTACAAAGATATCTTAAAAGAGTCACTGATAAACTTTCAAATAACAATATGTATTCATTACTGGCATGAATGAATATGTGTCCTGATTCAACTACAAGGGAACCAGGAATCACAATCAATTTAAATTACAAGTTATGTACAGAATGTATTTAATATGAATATTGTAGTGACATATATTATTACAAATGTTCTATGTGTGTCAGTTGTGTAGTAGTAAAATGAGGTAATACTGGTTTTGTTTTGTTCAAGCTCTGTTGGTATTTGTCATCATGACTTCAATAGTTTGTCTTTAGGGACCAGTATTGGAGATGTTCACAGTTCCTGATTTTAAGACAAGTAAATTCCCCTCTTAATGTTAATTTTAAAAAAGTCAGTTCAAGATGAGGGGACATAATGTTGAGCTCAGCTGGCCAATTCGCTTATCTGGCGTGATGGCGGCAGGAAAGGACTCCTCTGCTCGAATTCTCCTCTGGGTTCAGGAGACACCTCACTGATAGCTAAAAAGACCAAGGAGTATGCTGTCCGACTCAGGATTCAGCAAAGCTCTGACTAGGTGCTGCTCAGTACCATCAAGACCACTGTCCCTGAAATCAAGAAGGATGTACCTTCTACTTCATAACTAATTTATATTTTCTTTTTACACTGATCACAATACATCACAAACATTGCGTTCAGAGCGTTAGGCCAACAGTCAGCTTCATCTGAAATACTTTATACCAGCATTACCCTTCCTAACGGTTACTACGCCTCTGCACTTCCAGCATTATTTCTTTCTAGTCAATCATCCAGGTGTCAGTGTACTGTTTGGCCATTCCATGCCGTTTTACTTCTCTCCGACACCCTCTGTTCAGGCTGGAGCATTACAGGCTTTACCTCACGTTGGCCACTGAACTACACATATATATACAGGCATAAATCAACAATTCACATTCAATTTTCATTAAAAGATATTGAATGGTTCAAGCTTACCACAATTCATACGAATAACACAGATACGTTGATTAGCAATGAATTCTGGCACAAACTGGCACAAATTTCCATCTGCCTATGTTCCAGGCTTTTATTGAGCAAAATATATGCTGGCTTCAACGCACTGATGCTTTATCAAGCTATTTTAAACAAGTGGTTTCGAACTAACGCTCCCAAGTGTGTATATCAGCGAGTCTGACCAATGAGCCACGTTTCGACAAGTGTTTGAAAAAATGTTATCCTTCCCGTCTCCCCTAACAACCAAGATAGTATTTATAGCCCGACCAATCGTGGTTAGGCTTTCATTTGTTGCGCTCCAATCAATTTGGAGTTTACATGGTAGGCTATTTCTGTAACGTAAATTTTTTTCAAACACGTTAAAAAAAAAAATCTTATGAGCAGAAATGATTTTATGCTGTCAGGCACCCCCAATATTTTTATTTTGGGTATAATTTATTAATTCCTGGACTATTTGCGTAACGTTTTACATATTATTTGTCAGCAAGCCCTAAGGAACCCAAAAATACTAATTTAAAGGAGCTACGTGGCTGCGTTCAAAATATGCAATTTCTTCTACCTCCTGTTTCGAAGATGTGCTGTCTGGGTACTGTTATGTGTTCAAACGTAAACCCATCTATTGTTATCTTTTCTAATAAGAGTCTGTTATGATTTATAAACCTAACTCTGGGAAAGGGTAGTGTATTTTATCACTGTCCGTCTGAAAAAAAAAAATTAGTGCTTGTAGACTTACACGCGTGATGGCAGCATTTGGGGGAGAGAATTCCCCGATGATGAAAGTTACACCAATATTCAGGGGTACTGATGTTATACGAGGGTCCTATCATCCAATACTTTCAGGGACAGCTGAGTTGTTCGTCACAGTCGCAAGCAACCAATAATTGCAACCCCTGTCAAACGATCCTTAATAAATTTTCTTAGTGCATGTTTCTTGGGTGTGAGGTAGCCACATCGACATAAGTTCACCGCCACCACACTAGCCCTGTCACACACACACACACACACACACACACACACACACACATATGTATGTATATATATATATATATATATCTATATATATATATATATATATATATATATATATATATATATATATATATATATATATATATATATATATATATATATATATATGTTAGTTCACATGTTAGTAATAAAATATGAAATGTAAATCACAACTTACGCCAATCCTGGTTCACAGACTTTTTTGCTCAGATGAATAAAAGGGACTTGAATCGGTCTCTTACACGCGTCTGGGGTGTCGTTAATTTAATAAGTTCCCTCTCTGACTTCGTGTGTGGTCCTTCAGTTTCCTCAGTCCCGGTTTCCTTATTTACAATGCTAGAGATTTTCTGGGCTATATTGTAAGACCTGATAAATACTCCAATAAAAGGTGTCCGGTATGTGAAGAAGGAATTCTGAATTCTTAGGCTTCAGTCTGGCAAGGTATGTAATCTTGGCAAGCGATTTCTCCAGAGAAATAGCGCTTAAGAAAATGGTCAGATTATATTCACTGCCTTCCCATGCATTTGTTATGCACGCCTCAAAGGATCAGCCAATCTAATTTTAATATGTTGCATGACTCAGATAATGCAAAATTTCAAACATTACTTTTCTGAAAATGGGTTGTAAACATCCGCTTGCCCTTGGGTACAAACTTACGAACATGTCGATAACCTCATATAACAACTTGTTCCCAATGTAACAATCATTACTTTATCAGAAAGTAATCTCTTATCTGTGTCTGTTCATCAGTTGTCTCCCTGTATTCCAAGCTTTGGTGATGAGCGCACCCGTGTCTTATCAGTCTTATCAGTGATTAAGCACTGCGCTGAGGCGATTTACGTATTAATCTGTGTACTGATATCGGCTGCGCCCACGATAGCCAAAATGGTTAGGTCGCTGCCACTCCTTGCAACGTAGGGAGAAGTGGATAACAACTAGATGTCTACTTATCCCTGAGAAGGGTGTAAGAAGGAAAATACATAATATCTGTTACACATAGCAGAAAAAGAAAGAAAGAAAGTGCTACAAATGAAAGCACACATTAAGATCGGTACCACAAATGTACCGATACCGCCGGAGTGAAACAAAGATCGAGAGGGGCCGCCCCATTCTGTCACAGTCTGAACATCAATCTAAAGAAGACAGAAGTCATGACACTCAATGTGGGCGATCCTGAGCCCATAACAATAAAGAACCAGAAGCTGGAACACATTTGCATATTTAGGATGCATAGTAACACCAGACGGCGGAACAAGAAAAGACATCAACAACAGAATGAATAAAGCGAGAACAGCCTTTGCCAGTCTAAACAACATCTGGAAGTCTCCCCAGTACAGCACAAAGAAAAAAAAATTAAGATTATACGAGAGCTGTGTACTTTCTGTGCTTCTCTATGGTGTAGAATGCTGGAGTTGAGTAACGGAGAAGGAAATGTCGAAATTGTCCTCTTTCCACACAATCTGCCTAGGAAAATTCTCCGAATCTTGTGGTCGAATAACATCACCAACCAAGAATTGCTTACTCGGAGCAACCAAGAGGACATGCACACCATCACAGCTGGCAGACGCTGGAGTTGGGTTGGCCACGTCCTCAGAAGAGACCCCGATACCATCATCATAGAACAGCTATGCTATGGACCCCCGAAGGAAAGCGAAAGAGAGACCGACCAAATACAACTTGGCAGAGAACTGTGGAGGCCGAGATGCAAAGAATGAACAAGAGCAGGTGCACTCCACGAAGAATGGCCGCCGTCCGAGCAAAGTGGAAGCAGTTTGTTGCTGTCCTTCAAGACACCACCAGGCGTAATGGCCACTGACTGCTTTGCCAGTTGATGGCTAAAGATCACAGAACAAGAAGTAGAATCCTACAGACAAAAGTACTTCGATTATATTGGGGCGTTGTTGCCTTTAAATTAGTTATTCCAATGTCGAATTCTAGCGCAGCACTGTTAAACGCTAAAAAGTATAAAATACTGCTAGTTCTAATGGATCTTCTTGAAGTAAACCCTGAAAAGGTCTGCTCGGATGGCGTCTGTTTTGTTTGAATAAAGCATAGACATAGTCGTTTGGTCACACATACCGACTTAGTCGCTCATTTTCTACCTTGGGGTGTAGATGTTAGCCAGAGAGAGCGGCAGGCTATCCTTTCGGCTGTCTTCCTTTTGGCTTGGTTCCAATCCAGTCCTCGGTCCTTCAGGGATTGTCTGATTTTGTTCTCCCAGCGAACTCTGGGCCGTCCTGGAGTTCTGGCTCTTGGTTCGTTCGGTTATAATGGAAGCAATTGCCGGCAGGAAAATATGAAGACTCTCGAGCAGCGTTGACAAACATTGAAGCCCTGAAAAGGACTACTTGCATGCTACAGTTAATCTGAGGTTATTTTTTCTCCCTTCTTGTGGGGAGGCATATACCTACCTCTTTCAACTATTAAAGTTCTTCGGTTACACCAGAGCGCAATTATACGTTTAAGGAGAGACAGAGAGAGATAGAGCTAGTTCTGTGCCCGAATTAGTGTAGTGTGGAGGGACAAAAATAAAAAAAGGTAATACCTTTTGCTAGGAGAAAATACGAGAAATAGTGTAGAGCAGTGGCGTATTCTCTATGTGTGCCGTGCGTGCTGCGCACACCTATGCCCGAAGGAAGATAAAAATTTAATTTCTTATTCTATAAAATATTTCTCTTCCAATGTTCTGCTTTCGGACCGCACGAATCAGGATAACGGATTTTCCCGCATAGAATTTACGAGTATATCTTGTTTCAGTTTCTCAGACGCTTTTTATAATGCAGTTTTTATTGGTTGGTAGCAATCGCCCGAAGTTTCTCGGGTAATTCCGTCACAATGCGTGCTGTACCTTTCGGTTTCACGTCTGAAGACTGGTTTGTGTGGATCGGGGTCATGGCCAGATACGTCAATACAATACAAACATGCGTGCGGTCGTCTTGCAGCTCTCGAGTTGTAAAAATCGGCTGTGTCCAAGTCCAGTATTTTTTGTGATTAATTTTTGTTATTTGCCGGTAGTGCAGATTATTACAGTGACAGTGAGTTTCAAGTTGTAAGTTAATTAGTATTACGGAGATAATTGACATATACCCAAAATGCAAGTGTTGGACGACATCGCTAAAAAGAAGTTTTGTTCACTAAGTTTTAGTGAAAAACTATCAATTGTGAGTAACGGTAAACCATGTCCTGAGTTACCACTCTTAAAAACAGTACATAAAACTAAGACAGAAGTATACACATGCCGTTTTTCAACAGCTCATTACAAGTCGGGGGATTTGTTAACTGGTTGTGAAAAGAGGAATAAATTGTTCTGTTGGCCTTGTTTTTTATTTTCTTCAGAAGGCAACGTATAGAGTAGAAATGGTTTTGATGATCTTAACCACTTAAGTACAGCTGCACAGAGACAAGAAAAGACTAAAAGCCATGTCCAATGTTTTTTTTCAGTAGTTTGCACGGTACAAGAATACAAACTTAAAGATAAGTTAGTTGGGCAGATGGAGCGTGTGATGGCAGGTCATTTGGATGGTTTACAGAAAAAAAGGTTATTGATGTTTGCCCAAAAGCACTCTTTACTCATTGCTGTGCCCATGCATTGAACCTCGTCTTGCAACAAAGTTTGATGAATATCAAAGACTGCAATATTTTTTTTATAACTCTCAATGGTCTTTCTGCATTTTTCTCAAAATCGTCTAAGAGAACAATAGCTCTTCAAGAAATTCTTTCTAAGAAGTTGCCAACTGTAGCACCTACCAGGTGGAACTTCACTTCCAGATTAGTACATACAGTGAACGATCATTGGTTAGAGCTTATTGACTTTTTTGACAATGTCATTGATTGCTCTTTAGAATGGGATGCTGACACAGTGGTTAAATCGCAAGGCTTTTTGTCTTTCTTGAGGAGCCTAAATACAATTTTCCCACTTCAAGTATTTTCAAGATTATTTGCATATACAGATGTTTTATACAATTTACTTCAAACAAGAAATTTCGATATTTTGTACTGCTGCAAGAAAATAGAAGAGATCAAAAATGAACTTCAACGAGCAAGGGATACTGCCTTTAATGAGATTTGGTATGCTGCATTGGGAAGGAGGGGAGAAGAATTTGAATCACCTACAAATAAACGACGCCGTGGTTGTATAGGAAAAGATGCATGCTGCCAACTGCATTTTGAAATCATTGATAACATTAGTGTTCACACAGAAACACGGTTTGCAGCTTTAAAGAAACTTGAGTATTTCCACCTTCTTTATGAGCAAAAGTATACCAGTTTCAATAAAAATTTTCCAGAGGACCTCATCAAAAAATTAAAAGACGTTTATGGAGAAATGTTCGACTATGTAAGATTGAAGAATGAACTTGTTGTACTTTATTGTTCGGATGAGTTCTGCAACAAGTCAGTTCATGAGTTATTGCAGTTCTTAGTTGAAAATGATCTCAGTTCAGGCTTTAAAGGAGTGTTCAAACTGGCAGAATTGATAATGACAATTCCAGCAACTACTGCTTCTGTAGAAAGATCGTTTTCAGCTTTAAAGCGAATCCACAGTTACCACAGATCTACACAAGGTCAAGATCGACTCTCCAGTCTCAGCCTATTGTCCATTGAAAAGGAACTTTTGAGCAAGGTTAGAATGAATACATTTTACGATTCTGTAACAGAGACATTTCTGCAAAAGGAAAGAAGAATAGATCTGATCTTCAAATGAAACCTGTAAGTGAAAATGTGTATTATTTAGTTAATGTTTTTCTTCCAGCCGAATAACTATCGTTGCGTAATTGAATATAGTTGGTTTTTTAAATTAAGAGGGGAAGGGGTTAAATAGTAGGCGTACATATTCATTTTACCAACGGGCTGATCACCCGTTTGCCAGTCACTTTGATTACGGAAACAACAGCAAACGGATTGATTTGTCGTTGCCCTAAAGACGCCATTAGGCGTGATGGGAACAATGGCAAAGAAAATCTGTTCGCTGTTGCCCTTAAGACGCCACTAGGCGTAATGGCCACTGACTGCTTTGCCGGTCGTTGGCTAAGGACAAAAGAAGAAGAAGAAGAATATTCATTTTAAGTAGCAGCACACCTAGCTCGCATTACCAGGATACGCCCCTGGTGTAGAGCTGATACACATCAAACCCTAAAAATTACTGCTAGCGTTTATCAGCAAGCATTGCGAAGCCATGAAATGGGCAAGTCTGTAATGGACGGCTAGCGTGCAATTCAACTGGAAGAGAATATTTCTTGCAGACGCCTATTTTATTTGCTTTTCCTGTTTGAACACCGCGAAGGCGTGTCTGGTCAGAGGTCGTAGACGGTGTTGTGTTTGAATTGAACAGTAACTGTGTGCCATGTAAATTATTATGAAATCGCGATTTTTCACAGATCGCTTCCAGATCAAAGCGGCCCTGGTCAAACATCAATCAGTTCATTATTATATCATGTAGGCCTAGTTTATTTGTAAATGTATGATTTTGCCCACCACAAAATTCAGTGTTATGTGAAATTTGATTCATAAAAGTTGGATTGTCCACCAAAAATAAAGATAGGAAATTCGTTACGATACGACTGGGCAATAAAATTCACCGTGTAGTTCCGGCGGTCTCTAAGAAGACATAGAAATAATATGACAAGTACAGTTACGACTGGCCAATAAAATACACCGAATAGTTTCTGGGGGTCTCTGAAAAGAGTGTCAGGTATCTAGATAATTAAAAATCCCCAACAATAAGAAACAGAGAATGGGCCATTTTAGAATAGAAGAACCTCAGGACTACTGTGCTGAATGTCCTACTAAAGTGTAAGAAATATGAACAACAGAGAAAACCAATATTAGATTATTTACGGGCATGCAATTCACTAATAACCGTAGAATAGGTGTTAAGAATATACAGACCTAGAGAACTACACAGTAGTAAAACAGTATATACTTACTTACTTATTCATTCCTCTTCTACCGTGAGATGTAGAGGTTTGTAAGAGAGTGCGCCATACTATTCATCGGCTGTCTTCCTCCTGGCTTGGTTCCATTCTAGTCCTCGGTCCTTCAAAGATTGTCTAATGTTGTCATCCCAGCGTACTTTGGGTCATCCTGGAGGTCTGGATCCCTGGCTCTTAGTTTCCCATGCTTGTCGTGGTAGCCGATCTTCTCCCATTCTGCAGACATGGCCAAACCATCTCAGTTGGGACTGTTCTACTTGGGTCTGCAGGGGTTGGGTTTTTAGGCCTTGACGTATCGTCTGGTTGCGGACCATGTCTCTTCTTGTTACTTCAACCACCTTCCTCAGATACCTCATTTCTGAGGTTTGGATCTAGCTTTTGTGGGTTGTAGTCATTGCCCATGACTTGCATCCATACGTCAAGACTGGGACATAGGTGGAGCGGTATATAGCCATCTTCGTCTTCTTACCAACTTCTCTTTTGCTGAGGAATCCTCAATTTATGGCCTGAAAAAGTCTCCCAGCTGCTGCTCTTCTGGTAGCCAACTCTTCTTTGATACCTCCCTTCCGTTCTATGACAGCTCCAAGGTATTTAAAGTGGTTGACCTGCTCCAGGACCTGTTCTCCCAGCTTAATCTGATGTCTTCTTTCCTCTTGTGATATCACCATGGTTTTTGTTTTCGAGCTGCTTATGATCACCCCTCTCTTCTCCAGCTCTTCCTTCCAGACTTGCAGGTTGGCTTGAAGATATGCCTCTGATTTAGCAATCAGGGCAACATCATCAGCAAATGCCAGCTCTGAAATACAGACCTGTCTCATCTTCCAGTACCCCACTGAATACTTTCCTGTCCTCTCCTTACATGCTTTGATGACATCGTCCATGAGGAGTATGAAAAGATAAGGTGATCGGTTATCACCTTGTCTTACACCAGTGGTGGTCCTGAATTTTTCTGACTTATGTTTGATCCTCACATAATTTCTGCAAGACTTGTAGAAGCTCTGTATAGCATGAGTCAGAGGTGATGGAATGTTCTTCCTTGCCAAACAGTCCCAGAGTTTGTTCCAGGGGACCTTGTCAAATGCCTTTTCCAGATCTAAGAAGCAAAGATGGATCTTACTCTTATACTCAAGAGCCTTTTCACTCAACTGTCTGAGTACTGTCTTGAGTACTTCGATTTGCTTGGAAGCCACACTGGACCTCATCCATTTGTGGCTCAGCTAGGCATCTGAGTCTCTGCTCCAGGATTCTAGAGTAGATTTTACCAGGGACACTGAGAAGGGATATGCCTCTATGGTTTCCACATTGTCGGTTGTCACCCTTTTTAAAAATCGGTGTTATTATGGCAATCTCCCAATCCTTTGGTATGGTCTTGTTGCACCAAACTGCCCGTAGGACCCTTAGGAGTAATATGTTGTCTGCTGCTCCCATGTTCTTAACCATTTCTGGTGTTATGCCATCATGTCCTGCAGCTTTGCCCATCTTGATTTTCTCCAGTGCTGCCTTCAGTTCTTCCATCTTTATGTCATCTTCATCACCATTGGTTTCCTCTTCTGTGCCAGTGGTTATCATTTCTGATGTTTGACCTTACTCACCATCCGGGAGTTCTGAAAAATATTCTTTCCATCTTTCCATTACTTCTTTTGGGGCAGTAAGCAATTTGCCTTG
Organism: Oreohelix idahoensis; assembly: GCA_024509875.1. NCBI lineage: Eukaryota > Metazoa > Mollusca > Gastropoda > Stylommatophora > Oreohelicidae > Oreohelix > Oreohelix idahoensis. The sequence continues at coordinate 391,351 of JAMPIV010013019.1, read as the reverse complement.
CTTGTCCTTTATAAATTTAAGAGGGCACTGTTTTTCCTTCCTCATATTCTTCAGGGTCTTATAGAACAATTTCTGGTTTTCTTGCGCATCGTTTTCTAGCTTTTCTCCAAATTCTTCCCAGGACTTCTATTTTGCTGCTAGCACCTGTTCTTTGCTTCTGTTCTGAGTATCATATATTCTCTATATTTCTCTCTTTTTCCTGCTTTGTTTTTAGCTCCTAAGTATTGTTTCCATGCCTTTTTCTTCTCTTTTATTTTCTCTTTAACCTCATCTGTCCACCAAGGTGTCCTCTTTCTCTTGTTCCCAAGTCAAACTTCACCACATGCTTCTGCTGCAGCTGTCTTTATGATGTCCTTGAATTTCAGCCAGTGTTTCCAGGTCCTCAGGTTGTTGTTCTGTGTTTTTCACTGCTGTAGCAATAAGCCCCTGACATCTGGTCTTCACTTCTGGCTCTCTCAGCTTGTAGGTCTTAATGCTCGTTTCTCCTGTTCGTTTACTTAGCTTCTTGCGTGATGTTAGGCAGTTCCTAGGCCGAGTAGCTCTTTCAGTTGTTCTTTTAATTGTTAACAAGTAGTGGTCACTTCCAATCTCTGGCCCCCTCCACACTCTAGCATCCTGGACAAACTTCAGTGAGCTCTTCCTAACTATGGCGTAGTCGATCACTGACTTCTCATTCTTTGTTGGTTCACACCTAATGGTTGTTCGTCCATCACGGGTGATGAAGACCACTCTGTTCATCCAATTATTTAAGAATATGTTAGGTTAGTCTATGGGTACGAAGGTGACTGAAGAGCCCGATGCGGGCCTGGAAAGATCTTGGACAGTGTGGGCAGGGAATGTTTGCTTCATGTGAAGGTTTTATTTCACGGTCCTTTCTAGCTTGTCTCCGCTGTTCCGCTGCTGCTCTTCTGGATGATTCGCATGCTGCTGCACCTTTACGAAGAGATGTGCGCCAAGCAGTTCGGTCTTGCGCAGCAGCTTCCCATGTGTCTGGGTTTATGTCAAAGGTTTTCAATGACGTCTTTAATGTGTCTTTGAAGCGCTTCTTTTGGCCACCATGGGAGCGTTTACCCTTCTGCATCTCACCATAAAAGAGTATCTTTGGCAGTCGATGGTCTGGCATGCGGACTACATGACCTGCCCAGCGAATTTGTGACTGCATCAGAATAGTATCAATACTAGGGATACCAGCTCTGTCAAGAACGGCGGTATCCGGGATCTTGTCTTGCCATTTGATGTTCATTATCTTCCTGAGACAGACTGTATGGAAGTGGTTTAGCTTCTTTACGTGGCGCCTGTATACAGTCCATGTTTCACATGCATATAGCAGCACTGGAAGCACCGCAGCTCTGTACACCTTCAGCTTTGTCTGTAGACTAATGCCACTTCGATGCCAAATGTTGGTGTATAGTATGCCAAATGTGCTGCTGGCTTTGGAGATCCTGGTGTTCACCTCATCATCAATGACAATGTTCTGGGATAGTGTGCTACCAAGGTATGTGAATCTGTTCACAACATTCAGTTTCTCACCATTAACCTTGATGACTGGCTCAGTATAAACTGTGCCAGGAGCTGGTTGGTACATGATTTCTGTTTTCTTCGTGTTGATGGTAAGCCCAAAGTTGGCGCAGGCTTCGGAGAATCTATCCACACTATGCTGCAGATCAGCCTCTGAGCCAGCATTGAGGGCACAATCATCAGCTAACAGAAGATCTCTGATGGTGTGTGATTTGACCTTGGTTTTTGCTTGAAGCCTCCTAAGGTTAAACAATTTTCCATCAGTACGATAACTAATGTCGATTCCTGTGTCCCCGTCTCTAAAAGCATCAGTCAGCATAGCAGAAAACATGATACTGAACAGAGTCGGTGCAAGTACGCACCCTTGTTTAACTCCATTTGAGACGGGGAAAGGCTCTGATAGCTCACCGTTTTCCTGAACTCTAGCCTGCATTCCATCATGCAGTTGCTGCACTATTGTGATAAATTTCTTTGGGCAGCCGTATTTTGCCATGATCTTCCATAGACCCTCTCTACTGACCGTGTCGAATGCCTTTGTCAAGTCGATGAAAGCTGTGTACAGGTCACAGTGCTGTTCTTGGCATTTTTCTTGTAGCTGTCTTGCAGCGAACACCATATCTGTGGTTCCACGTTCTTTCCGGAATCCACACTGACTTTCAGGTAAAAGACCTTTGTCAAGATGAGCCGTAAGGCGATTCAAAAGGATTCTGGCGAATATCTTCCCAGCGATTGATAAAAGAGAGATGCCTCGATGATTGTTGCAGTCTTGGCGATTACCTTTACGTTTATATAGATGTATAATTGAGGCATCTTTGAGATCGTGTGGGATGGTTTCACTCTGCCACATTTGCTGGAAGATCATATGAAGTTTCTCTATCAGACTGCACCGCCATCTTTATAAACCTCAACAGGAATTGAATCGGAGCCAGGGGCCTTTCCACTAGACAGTTGACGAATCGCTTTTTTAGTTTCCTCCAGAGTTGGTACATCATCTAATGCTTCATTTATATGAATTTGGGGCAGGCGGATGATGGCTTCGTCGTTAATAGATGATGGCTGGTTCAAGATATTATTAAAATGTTCAGCCCAGCGTTGGAGCATTTTTTCCTTGTCTGTAATTAGTGTTTTTCCATCTGCATTAAGGAGGGGAAATGATCCTGATGATGTTGGACCATAGACCGCTTTGAGTGCAAGGTAAAAGTTATTCAAGTCATGGCTGTCAGCAAAGCCTTGGAGCTCATCTGCTTTATTACTCAGCCATGAATCCCGCATCTGGCGTAGTTTATGTTGGACGATTCTACGCATGTTGTTGAAAGCGTCTTTCTTGGATGTAGATTTTGGATCATTTAAATATGCTTTATGGAGATGGTGTTTCTCAGCCAACATCTGCTTTATATCATCTGAGTTCTCATCAAACCAGTCATTTTGTTTCTTGATGGAAGGACCCAGGACCTCTGTAGCAGTGTTGTAGATCTGCTCACTTAGGGCTGCCCAATTTGTTTCCACACTTTGGCCGTCTAGCGAGATAGATTTGAGACGGTCTTCTAAGGTGTCAGTAAATGACTGTTTGATTTTTGTCTTCTTTAGTTTGGTGACATCCAGCCTCTTTTGAGTTTTCTTCCCCTGAGGACGCCTGGCTGGTTGGATACGAATTTTAAGTTTAGATACAATGAGGCGATGATCAGTCCAGCATTCGGCACCACACATGGACTTGGTCACCCGGACATCTTGCCTGTCCTCTTCCTAACAATTACATAGTCAATTAGGTGCCAATGCTTTGAGCGAGGGTGCATCCAGGAGGTCCTGTTGCGGGTAGGAAGTCGAAAAATGGTGTTGGTGACAAGGAGGTCATGTTCTGCGCAAGTCTGGAGGAGACGAAGTCCATTACTGTTACAGCGACCCACGCCGTACCTACCTACCAATAGTGCCATTCCAGGAGATGTTATCTGAGCCTACTCTTGCATTAAAGTCACCAAGAATGATGAGCTTATCTGCTTTAGGAACTGATGCAATGACTGCATGTAGTTCTTCGTAAACTTATCCTTGACATCATCCTGGTTTGTCATAGTTGGTGCATACGCGCTAATGATGGTGGCATGTTTTCTTCCATAGAACAGAGGGATCTTGACCGTCATGAGTCGGTCATTTATTCCCTTTGGGGGCCCCGCTAACTTGCTGACAATTGCTGTTTTGATTGCAAATCCAACCCCTGCTTCTCGTCTTTCTTCAGTTCCTCTTCCGCTCCAAAAGAATGTATAACCTGCACCCTTTCGCAAAGTTGGCCCTCGCCTGCAAGTCGAGTTTCACTCAGTGCTGCTATGTCAATGTTGTACCTGGCCAGTTCTCTCCCAATCAGGGCAGTTCGTCTCTCAGGTCTGTTTGCGTTAAAGTCTTTGTCAAGTAAAGTGCGCACATTCCATGCGCCTAGAATGAGGGGGAAAAATCTGTCCTTTCTTTTTCTTATATGTCGACCGCCGAAGTAGGGTACCCACCAACCGCGGTAAGCTGGTTAGGTAATGGTGAAGCAGGCAATGTTTAGGGCACCTTTTCTAGCCCCTTCCTCATGCCATGGAGGTGAGCAGTGCTTTCCTAAAGAGGGCTGCTCAGGCACTCAGGGGGCTGCCGAATCCCACTGCTGCTCCGATCAGTGGGAGACGACCATATGGCCTGAGCCGCCTGTGTGTAGGTCTGCGACTACGACTGCCAGCGTACCCACGCCTGCCGCTTCGCCGCTCGCCCATCGCCACAGGACTTGTTGTGAGTGGATGGATGAATGGATGAAAGAGTGACTTGCGCGGTGATTTGGATTAAAGTGAGGAAGAGTTGCGCAATTCGTCGACCTCACTCTCTCGCCTGGGTCCATCTCAATCCAGTGGCAAGACAAGTCAAGACGACTGGAGATGAAGTCAGGTGCAGTGGATGACCAGGGCTTTCTACGTGCCTCGCCGTGCTCCTTACGCTCCACAGCGCGTTGCTGGTAATCACCGTCATGCCCGTTGAACCAACAGGTGGTTTCTTCCGCGCAGTCTATCGAATCCAGTCTTCGCATGCATGGGTAGGCAGACCCTAACTCACCGAAGGTTTATAACCATTCGGCTACCCTCACCTAGTTTAGCCGGCCTGTCAAAGCCGTTGTCCGGGGGTGGCCGCTGTCGCATGCTGACAGCTACGAGGAGCCACAGGTGAGAGCTGGATGCCAGGTTTGGACCAAAGGTGGCTGAGCTGCCCTGAAAAGGGCATGACAGCTCCTTCACCAGAGGTACTACCAATACCTGACTTCCCAACACCCCCTAGTGTATACATGTATGCGCTTATGGGGGAACTTTGTGTTTGTAATGATCAGATTCTGCTACACAAATCTAAGGAGTCGCTTTCCATTGTCATTAAGAGTGTCTTCTCCATATCTTCCGATAACTCCACCCCATCTAGCATGGTTCTTTCCAACTCCTGGCATTGAAATCTCCGAGCATGATAATTTCATCATGGCAGTCGTCCTTTGAAGCAGCTCGAAGAATTCCTCCTTGACCTGTGCTCGCTCATCTTCATTTGGCCCATACACAATGACAAGGTTGACTATGGTTTCTCCTTCTTTTAGTTTTAGGACCATAATGCGTTCTGAGACAAAGTTCCATCCCTTGATATTATCCCTTTGGTTTTTGGTCACAATACAACCCACGCCCCCTTTTACTCTTTCAGAAGTCGGGACACCACCTTAGAGCAGCGTGTCGCCATCGAGATCCATAACTCTTTGTCCTTTTTTCTTTGTTTCTCTTAAAGCCAGGATTTCTAATTTGGCTTTCCTCACCTCTTCCACCAGCTCCTCTTCCTTCCCATTCATACTTCTTGTGTTCCATGTTCCGTAAGTCACAGTTTGTTCCAGTTCATCGTCTTTAGAATCAGTCCGGTTTTCTCTCTTATGTTTCGCGAAATCAGGTTTTTAAGACAAACAGGTGATTGGCCTGTTGTGCCTTTGCATGGTGGAGGGACTGCCTCCTTATGGCCTCCATGCAGGCCGCCCTCCTCCTTTTTCAGCCGGGCTTGGGACCAGCCTAGGCGGAGTTGTAAAACAGTATATTACAAGAACAAAAATTACTTACTGTGCAGGATGTCTTCAAGACAATAATATAGAACATTTCTTGTTAAAATGTAAGAGGTCTGAACAAATGAGAATCTGAATATTAGATTATTTGCAGACATCAAATTCACCTATAAATATAGAAGAGGTGTTAAGAATAGACAGACCTATGGAACTGCATAATTTAGTCAAACAGTATTTAACAAGAACAAAAGTTTATATATAGTAATTGGGAAGGTGAAGGTCAGATGATGTTCTTACAATACAGATGACAATGCAAATGAAAGTCAAATAAAAATCTAACTGAAAACACCAGGCCTTTATACCCATCCCCCTGAATATTATTTTTGTTTGGTGTTTTTGTTTAGTGTTTTTATTTGGTTTTGTTTTGCTTTATCTCATTGTTGTTGTTTTTTTTTAAAACATACAAGCAAAATTGGTAACTTTGATTTACCATATTTACAGTGATTTGACAGATGTGATGCCACTTTCCCGTATCGGCAGTTATTCATCTTATTTGGAATTGAAAACACTATATATCTTAATTAAAACCCATCAGAGATTGAACAGGATATTTTTCATCATTAAAATTAAAAAAAAAAAAACCATATAAATATTAGTGAGGGAATGACAGAAAAGTGAGGGTCTTGCGAGCTTCCAGTAATGCATATTGATGATGACAGATGAATAGAGAATTGGGTGTCATCCCAGACACCTCTGGCTTTCCTACCCCTCTTCTCTTGTTAGCAACATGACAGGTGTGATAGACTGCTGTTTTGGGGCAGGGGAGGACACACGTGCACATTCACACAGTTTGACACTTTTTGATTGACTCTACTTGGACTGATTGGAGGGACGGAATGGTGCAAGATATCAGAAATCAAAGTTATTATCTTGAATTAGCGACACTATATATCCTAATTATAACCCATCAGAGGTTGAATGGGATATATTTTCCTTCTTAAAAAAATGCACCCACAGGCATGTCGTTAAAGGTGACTAATGTAATGTTGTGCGTGAGGCTGGCAATCTCAGGATGTAAAACAAAATGCTACAGAAACTACAACAGCAAAAAGCACATGAAGTGCTTTGTTGCAGACTTCATGCAAGTGGACCAGCTGCATTTTTGGATCAATGCTCTGTTAGGAGTGAAGAAGGAGATGAATGAAAGTATTTTTTATTTTAACGTATGCCCGCTATTACTCGAGGCGAAATCTCAGGTTAGTATGTCCAACCTGAGACTGATTTTACGCAAGTATCCTATTTTCCCTGTACGCTGACAGGTGTCTTCTTGCCATTCAGGCAGATACTCGCCGTCTTCGGAGAGTACCCATTAGAGCTGGGTCGGCTCAGGAGCCGTTCAGGTTATTCCAGTCCCTGGTCGATGACACTGCTTAAATGTCTTTGCCCGGGCTTGAATCTGGATCACCCGATCGCCAGCGCAGTGTGGTAACCATTACACCAGCGTGGACTTCCCATTATGAATGAAAGTTAAACAGTAATGCAACGTGGTTGACAAAATACATTGTTTATACACTTTTCAGTCACATTTTATTAACCTGACAAAATAAATACACGTTTGTATGAAATGGAACATTTTTAAAGTTAATTGAATAAAAAATTAATGAAAATATCCTGGTCAACCTCTGGAGGGTTATAATTACGATATGTAATGTCTGTAATGCTAATTTGAGATAGTATGTTCAGTTGCTTCTTTTTGCTTTAGATCAGACATAAAGGTCTTTTATATTTGGACATACGCCCTAATATAACTGGCTAGGTTGAACAGGACATGCCTCGCCAGTACGAGGGAAAATTTTATTTTAAAAAAAAATTATATTTGCTTATTGCCCTCTCCTGGCCAATTATTGTACATAAGCATTAAAAAATTCTGTGTGTGTGATTTTCTTTCTTTGCCCTAAACTGATATGATTTTTCATACTTGTTAAGCTGTGGGGAAAAAGGGGGTTGCAGTGAAAGTTTGGGATATATGTTTACTCTTAATATGTATTGCTAGATCTTTAATGCACTTACATTCTTATTATACTTTTACAAACTAGAATGTATTAGTTTTTGTTATTGTTTAATACTTTTTGACTTATTGTGCGGCTCCCTAGGTCTGTCTATTCTCAACACCTATTTTATAGTTATGGGTGAATTGAATGCCTGTAAATAATACAATATCGGTATTCTCTGTTGTTCATACCTCTTACATTTTAATAAGAAATGCTCTATATTATTGTCTAGAATACATTCTGCACAGTTAGGCTCTTTTACTCTGATATAGCATGTTCCTAGTTGTAATCCAAGAAGTATCTTGTGACTGAGAATTTCTAGTTCCCAAGATATCTGACTTTTTCTTGTTGGATTCTTGAATGGCTTATATGCATGTTGTTATGGGTGATATTGGTCCCGAGCAATTCTGTTGTGGGTTCATTTCAGGTTTTATCTTCAAATTTCTGTCTTATATTTATTCTTTATTTTCTTCCACTTCTTCGACCTTATGAGTTTTTGTAGCTGGCCATTTGGTCGAAGGAATCACGTTCACTTTTATATTTGTGTCACTTATTTCAGACTTTGTTGCCCTACAAGACGCCACTAGGCGTGATGGCCACTGACTGCTTTGACGGTCGGCGGCTAAGGATCAAAGAAGAAGAAGAAGATTTCAGACTTGAACAAAACTTATATGAGATATTTGATTCAATGCCTTGACCCCCTTGAAGTGACCCCATCACATGTCTTCCTTTCAGATTTTTAACCAGCATGCTGTTCATTCATCTTTTATTATTCTTTTAATTCTTCTTCTGCGATCAGTTTCCTATGCTCGGCAGTCTAAACAAGTAGATGAGTTGCCTCCATGAATCCAGTCGTCAGCAGGAGGTCCTCGCGGATCAATTCTTTTAATTAATCTGTTAACCTCTGATCTAATTTTCTCTACATTTACTCTCATTTTAGTAGTCCTATCTTTTTTGGCTTATTTATCTGCTTTTTCATTGCATTCTATGATAACATGTGAAGCTTCCCATGCTATTAAAACTGAACATCCTCTGGTATGTAAGTACTGTATCTTGCCAGAAATATCTCTTCCAGTATATTTGGCCTGCGATATTCTCACAAATTTGTTTGAATTGCTGGAAGTGACACAAAATAATTTCTTTTTGATCACTGAAAAGTTTTTAAAGCTTGATAGAATGTTAGACTTATAAACTGCATATAAAACATAGTCTAAATGCCATTTTTAAAAAACCCCCATTCATTTGATGCCAGGTATATTTGCTTACCTTAACTATCTGGTGCCAGTTACCAGAAAAGAAATACTGGACATCCTTATCAATGGTCTCAAACGTATGGAGTATAGAGGTTATGACTCTGCAGGTAATCAGTTTATATTTTCTGTATAATTACAATTAAGCTACTGCTTAATTTAGGATTTTGGTACATTTTAAAATGGGTTGATGAATGTTGTAGTAAGCTGTTGACATAAGACATTAGTTTTAAAAGTTTTAGCTTGATCAGCTATACCACAGACAGGTAAAAAGAGAGATGAGGATTTCCTGAAAGAAGCCAGTGTGCAAAGGAAACTTATTATTCGTGTTAAAAGGAAACAATCCACTTTCTTCAGACATCTTCTTCTTCTTTGATCCTTAGCCGCCGACCGTCAAAGCAGTCAGTGGCTATCACGCCTGGTGGCGTCTTGTAGGGCAACAACAAATTGATTCCACTTTGCTCGGTCGGTGGCCATCCTTTGTACAGTGCCCCAACTCTGGTTCATTCTTTGCATCTCAGCCTCCACAGTCCTCTGCCAAGTTGTTTTTGGTCGGCCTCTCTTTCGTTTTCCTTCAGGGGTCCATAGCATAGCTGTTCTTGTGATGGCATAGGGGTCTCTTCTAAGGACATGGCCAACCAAGCTCCAGCATCTGCCAGCTATGATGGTGTGCATGTCCTCTTGCTTGCTCCGAGTAAGCAGATCTTGGTTGGTGATGGTATTCGGCCAAAAGATTCGGAGAATTTTTCTTAGGCATGTTGTGTGAAAAGAGGACAATTTCAACATTTCCTTCTCGGTAACTCTCCAGCATTCTGCACTATAGAGAAGCACAGAAAGCACACAGCTCTGATATAATCTTAATTTTGTGCTTGTGCTGTACCGAGAGGACTTCCAGATGTTGTTTAGACTAAAAAAGGCTGTTCTTGCTTTGTTCATTCTGTTGTTGATGTTTTTGCTTGTTCCGCCGTCTGGTGTTACTATGCATCCTAGGTATGTGAAGGTGTCTGTCTGTTCCAGTTGCTGATTCCTTACTGATATGGGCTCAGGGTTGCTCACATTGAGCGTCATGACCTCTGATTTCTTTAGATTGATGTTCAAGCCCACCTGCTGGCTATACTTATTAAGTCTATCCATTTTTTTCCTGGATGTGTTGATGTGAATGTGCTAGTAGTGCAATGTCATCTGCATATTCCAGATCTTCCAGTGTAGAAAATGTAGTCCATCTTATTCCTCTTGGACTGCTTTCTGGCGCATCACCCAGTCTATGACTGTTAAAAATAGAGTGGTTGATAAGGGGCATCCCTGTCATACTCCTGTCTTCACCTCAAAGGTTAGGTTGCTCTGCCCAACGCTACACGTAAAGTTGGCATAGAGGCTTTTTATGATTGACACTATGCAGCTTGGAATTCCATAAGCCCTCAGTATTTTCCATAAACTATGTATACTGTCAAAAGCTTTTTCAAAATCAACGAAATTAATGTACAGCTGTCTTTGCCATTCTGAGCACTGCTCTATAATGTTCCTGAGAGTAAATATATGATCTACACATCTTCTGTTCTTTCTAAATCTTGCTTGTTCTTTCCTCAGTTTGTGGTCTACTGCTTTTGAAATTCTCTGTATAATTATCCTGCCTAGTATTTTGCTGGGAACTGAGAGAAGAGTGATTCCTCTCCAATTATTGCACTCTGCAGGATCTCCCTTCTTGGGCAATTTGACAATTATTCCTTTGTTCCACTCCGTTGGTGTTTTCCAGACTTGTGCAAATAGTGGTTCTAATAGTTCTGCTGCTAGCTCAGGGTCTGTCTTAAATAGCTCTGCATTTAAGTTATCATGGCCAGGAGCTTTTCCATTCTTTAACCCTTTGATTGCTGTGATGATTTCTTCTTTTCGTGGAATGTCTGTTTCAACATCTAGATCATTTTCAGTCTCAGGAACATTCAATTGTGTCTCTTCTTCAGACATATTGTGAGAAAAAGAAAACTGGAATATGTCATGACAACAGGAAGTGGTTTGGTTTTAAGGACTGTCTTCATTGCACACGGACATTTCCATCAGTGCTCCGGTCTCTTCCCTTAGATCACACAATGAGTATCTCAGCACAGTGCACAAACTCCATAACACCGACGAGAATCCCAATGTGTGTATATAGGAATCACATTCTATAAATATTTTTGTGGTGGGTAGGTTTCTAATTTTTAAATTTTGCCAGGGGAGCGGCCTTACAGCCGACTCTTTACGATTTCCAACTGCCATGGGATTTTTAACGTGCGCAACTTGCACACAGGACCTCCTATTTTTTCGCCCTTATCCAAGAAGGCTTGGCATCTGATCACACTACCCAGGAGACCAGGGGAAGTATGACATCATTAGGACCACTGATTCTGACAAAAAATTTCCATAAAATATATTCCCTCAACAGGGAATCAAACCCACTACCTCTGGAATTCGAGGTGGACACCATACCTCTTAGCCACTCCAACCCCCAACAACAGCATGAATGATTGAAGGAAAATGATATAGAGAGTATGATCACTAATGTGGAACTGATGACTAGAACCAGACAAGTACCAATTGAACAAGAGGTGAGATGAAGATGCTGGAGATGGATATGGCGTACACTGAGGAAACCTGTTTTACAACATAAGCAGGCAATAATTGTTCTGGAATCTCCAGGGTAAGAGCGATAGATGGAGATCAAGGAACACATGGAGAAGAGAATTGGAGGCAGACATGAAGAAGACATGGAAAGACCTTGACCTGATGTTATGCAACAGGAAGACTTAGCTTAAGTTTGTTGAAGGCCTATGCTGCTTAGGGAACTGCAGAGTAATGAGGATGATAATTACAATTATACAACTACTGCCTGTTTAGTACAGTTTAAAATGGTTTGATGGATGTTTGATTATAGTTGTTGACATAAAACATGAGTTTTAAAAGTTATAGCTTGATCAACAATTCCGTGGACAGCTAAAAAGAGTAACGAAGATGTCCTAAAAGAGGCCATTGGGCAAAGGAGCTTATTATTGGTTACAAGGGAAAAGTCCACTTACTTTGAGCATGTTGTGAGAAAAAGGAAGATGGATTATATCATGACAACAGGACAGATTGAAGGAAAATGAGATAGAGGACAACACAGAGACCAGATACTGTACAGTTTGACATCATGGAGTGGAAAGAAGTCAACAACAGAAATGATAAGTAGTACCGGAGACAGGAAGTTGTGGAGGGACATGATCTCCTGTGCCACCAGGCATGATACTTGAAGAAGAAGCTGAATGAGACATGTAGCAGTTGTGGTAAAACTCAAGATTGTGCATGTTGACAGACGTAGTGTGACCATGTGTCTGATGATGGTGTGCATAGTAGGTTTGCATCACTGCCCTAAACAGTAGGGAGTTGTGGATGATGTTAAGTACTTCAGACAAAACTTGTGACAACTACAACAGCTGGACAAAACAGATGGTTGATGATTAAACAGCTGGTTACACACTTCATGCCAACAGCAATGAATGAAGTTTATTTACATCTATGAACTCAGCAACAGTTGAAAAGGGATGCTCTGCCCAACCTTCCTTTTGAGGCTGGTAACTTTTATACAGCAAAAAAAGAATTCATTTCATGATGAGAATTCTAACGCATCGTCCTTGCATTCTGCTTATATTCTTCTAAGCACTGTCTTGTTTCTATTTATCTACTGACTCTGATAGTCAAAGTGGTAATGGTTTGAGAACCACTGTTGTCATTTAACATTTACTGTCATGGTGTTTTATCTCAGTACTCAACATTTTAGTTCTGCTCTATTTGCTCTGTTGTACTTCTATCTCACTATGTTCTAACTTCGAGTCTTTGTGTGTGATCACTTGGTGTATCTTTATGATAAGACTGGCCTAAACCGCCAGGGGTGATCATTTCTACCAAAACTGTCTATCGGTCACACTTCTTATGGCTAGCTGCTGTCTAATGTCTTCTCATGATTTCAAAACAGTTTATCATACCTAGTCGTCTTGTGAATCTTGAAAACACTTGCACAACTTCTTGAACTTTGTGAAAACTGTCTCTGGACTACTTAATCAGCTATGCTAACTATCGTGCTGGCGTACCAAGCGATTAAGGAGCTAGACAACAGTAATTAATTCTGTCATCACAGAAGAAACCAACTCATTGGCATGTTGTCTGGGTGGCACCCCTTAATATCACTTGCCATATCTCAGTAACTTTAACACTTGGGAGAGAACCCATATTTTCTCTACTTTCGTCTAACGCGTCTGGATCTGAACTGATTATTACTTTCACTTCGACTTTCCATTACGATTCTTAACCAAGTTTCTAACTCAGACTTTGTCATGAACCGTTCACTCTCTCCTACCAAAACTCCTGTGCAAAACCTGCTTCGTTCACACTGTTCGAAAAAACAACTCACTTAAAACCCTCAAGGGACATAATTTCAAATCATCGCCATTTGCTAAATAAGACTATAAGTCATGGACTCTTCTCCCCTTAGTTAACTTTAATAGCCTTATGCAAATTTTTGAAACCATATTCTTTTACGCATGAATTCCTAAAACCACGACTTTTCACAAGGGGCGCAATTAAGGATTTATCTCCCTTTACCTCAAAACCCACAAGTCCTATTTTATTTCCCTTTTAGTAAGGTTTAATAGTCTGTTACCATTGTTATGCAAATTTTTTAAAGTGGATTTTTACACTTGATCCCTTTATTATTTTCTGACCTCGAAATGCCTGTTACAATAGCAAGAAATGATTATAGGACTCACAAAACATAAAAAGCTAAAAATACTCTGAGAAGCTTCTTTTTGTTGGAGTTACTGAGTTACTTTGTATTAAAGGTCGAGAATCATCCAGGTTTGGTTTATTCCTTCATTCAATGTTGTGTGAATCTGTACATCGGCCCATCTTATGGGAATCAGAAAACATAAACTGTCAGGATTACACAACATCTAGTTCCTTTCCTTGCTGTATTTGCTTTCCCTAACTCATGAGCAGAGTCAGGTACCAATTTACAGCTGGGTGGACTGGATCGTGATGCTACTAGGCATTGATCCCAGACCCGGTAACTGTGCTGAGAGAGGAAAGTGCTCTATCTGCTTAGCCAGTTGGATGGTCAGAAGACACACAGCACACTAAGTGAGACATGTATGATGTGTTCAGTTGTCTCAATTCCTTAGGGCATTTTGTTTTTTTTAACTGTCAGGTCACGTTGTCACTTGCATGATCTCCAGTCAGTAGCCATTTTTTTCCATGATTAGGGTATTTTATCTTCTGGATGAGCTTCTAACTGACATAGTTGTTAGAGAGCTTGCCTCTTGTGGTAAAGTTACCCGGTTTTGGGTTTAAAACCTGGTTGTGTCATGCTCCATTCCATCCAGCGGTAAATGGATTCTTGATTTATTCTTTTCGTCTCTTGTTCCACTGGTTCTTGTTGTCAGTTCGATATTAGTGATCTTGTCATACTGTTTTAACCCTTCTATTCTAAATTTCCATAAATATTACAGTAGAGCTCACTGGCATCATAGACGCAGGGAATTATGGAGAGAAATTACCACCTATGCAGCCGAGCATGGCACTTGATGGTGTTACTATTTTATCTCTTACTCTTGAACACTGTTTAGTAATAGATATTTAACTCTTAGTATACGAGCGGCCTTTTAGAAAGGCCGATGATCGATCTGCACGAAATAAATTATTTATAAAGATAACATAAAGTGTTAAATATCAAAATGTGAAGAAATGAAACCCCTATATCATGCACGTAACTAAATTGTTCAGTGGTTTTAAACATGCATTCACCTATACATTTTCGCTATTGACGGGGATCGATCATCGGCCTCTCTAAAAGGCTGCTCGTGTACTAAGAGTTAAAGGACATATAAACTATCTTATCCCTTACTCATGGCCACTGTTCAGTTATAGATCTGTTACGGGAAAAAATGTGGGAAGGGTGAGACAGATGTTACAGAACTAGACATATTTGATAATCAATTTTCACAATGGAGTAAACAAAATAGTGTTATAAAAATGGTTGCTTGAAGGTACATTATCAGTTTTAATTAAATTTTGAGAGAAAAAAAAGCTGTTAATTGAATTTTAGAAAGTGACTGCAGTAGTTACTTGAAATATTTAACTTGATTATATTGAGGTTTCCTTCAGCAATTTTATATTATAGTCAATTGTATTATGCATAGAGATGAATATGAACATCTAATAATTAACTCACAAATTCAAACTGAGAATCATCAAATGCTATATATATAATGCTTCATTATTGTATGGTGTAGAAACGTTGACAATGAACAAGCCATTGGAAAAAAGAATTAAGTCCTTTGAGGTGTGGACATATAGATGAATGGGGCACATCTCATGGAAAGAGAAGAAAACAGATCCTAGAAGAGGTCCTAGAAAACCTAGGAATGAAAAGAGAATTAATGAAGAACAAATTTTTTTGGTCTTATAAAAAGACATAATACCTTACTGAAGACCTTACTGAAGACCTTACTGAAGACCATACTTGAAGGAAGAGCTTAAGGCAAACGTGCAAGAGGAAGACAGCGTTATAAGTGGGAAGATAACATCAAGAGATGGACAGGAAAGAGTATGAGAGTGCTACATCAAGACAAGGGACAGAAGATGTTGGAGATCCATTGCAGCCAACCTTCGTTGTGGAGATGGCAACTGATGATGATGATTTTTCATTTCTGTTTAATTACTGTAACTTTACCGTAACTATACTATTTTGGACTGTGAATTAGTAATGGTAACATTTTCTTATTTCAACTATCATCTTAGAAATTTAACATGAGCACCATTTTTAATACACTACTGAAAAAAATTTGATAGCTTATGTCCGATTGCATCCTACATGGTGGTTAGGTTCTGAGGACACCACATAAAGTCAAAAAGCATGTATAATCAAAAATTATAGTGGTAGCCTTAGCAAGCCCCACCCATAAATTGCTCAGTTTTTGAATAAAAAAAGCTATTTGACACTGTTTCACTATTTACAGTAAACTGTAATAGCTCCTTTGTGTTTAGAGGCCATTGTTTACAATAATAGAGTTTTTTTTTTTTGGTAGTGTATAGAATTTAAAGCAGACTAACACAAAAAAAGTGTTAATTGCACAGTGAATGCTAACTGAAGATGTAAGAGACGCAGTTCTGGATTACTTCATTGAAAAGAAACACTAAGTAGAAATGGGACCAAAAAACTACGATCTACAAAATACATTTTACTGTAACAATGATACATTTAAATGCCCACAAAAGGACTTCCCATAAGCTTCAGGGAGTATCCTACAGTTTTTCCACCACCCAGCAAAATGTAACGCCAATATGACAACTTGACAACATGTGCATGACAAGCATTCAAAACAGAATATGTAAAAGTGACTTTTGCTTAGTTAGTTTCAACTTCATTTTATTATTATTTCTGTCTATTATATTTATTATTTGGCTTTATTTTACATTTTATTTTCTAAAATAGACTGTTATGAATAAATCCTTTATGTATTTATAAATAAATTCTACAGAATAATTAGAATACGTTACAATAAAAGCTTTTAATAATTGTATCCTCTTGGCCAGCCAACCAACCACGTAAAGCTGATTCCGCATAAGTTAAGTCCTCATATGATGTGATCAAAGTGGATTATGGGATTACCCACTTAAAATGTTTTTGGCATTTATTAACATCTGCTTACTTTGTTATTTTGTCTTACTGTTTAATTTAGGCCTTGCCGTTGAAGGGTCAGAAAAAGATGGGGAGTGCTCAATTAAAATCATAAAACAAACTGGAAAGGTTTCAGCATTGTCAAAGCTAGTGAATGGTGAGTTAAAAAGGTTTCAGCATTGTCAAAACTAGTGAATGGTGAGTTAAAAAGGTTTCAGCATTGTCAAAGCTAGGTCTACGGGCTGATCACCCGTTTGCCAGTCACTTTGATTACAGAAACAACAGCAAATGGGTTGATTTGCCGTTGCCCTAAAGACGCCACCAGGCGTGATGGGAAACAATGGCAAAGAAAACCTATCTGCTGTTGCCCTAAGACGCCACTAGGCGTAATGGCCACTGACTGCTTTGACGGTCGGTGGCTAAGGACGGAAGAAGAAGAAGAAGATTGTCAAAGCTAGTGAATGGTGAGTTAAAAAGGTGTCAGCATTGTCAAAGCTAGTGAAGGGTGAGTTATGCTTTGGTTATTGCAGCAATATCACATTTACACTGTTCATTTAAGAAATCTTGTTTTTATTGGTGTTCAGTTGCATTTAAATGCAGTGATTGAGTCCATTTGTGTGGAACAAAAATTTATATAAGCCATTAACTCTTTGACTCCGCAATTATTTTCCACCCTGTGCCGCAATTTTAATTCGTGATAGACTAAAAACAACGCTCAGAGAGTTGTTTAGGCACGGGTGTAAAATCTGACCAACGCTGTGAGCATTGTTCCAGAATCAAAGAGTTAAATAAAAGCCATTACAAAGATTCATTCTTCTTTTCCTTTTCATTCATTGTGGATCCACCGCTGCAGCTGGCCCCTTGCAGGAAGCCTGCATGACAGCATTTATATGCTCTTGTAGCTGTAGTTCCTGTAGTACTTTGTTTTACATGATGGGGTTGACAGCCTGGATACACAACCTCATATTAGCTGCCTTACAATATGCCTGAGGGGCAGTAGTATTATTCTTTCGTAGTCTCCTCAGACAGTCCCCCAGAGCTGCATGAGACAAAGATTCCTACTTAAGTAAAATTCATTATTCAAGACACTAAGTGACAGTGGTTGTGGCACTTTTGCAGCAGAGTCAGGCAGCTGCAGTTTGTAGCTTTGATATTACTGTTTGTGCTGGAGAGTCTCTTTTTATCCTGAATATTCTCTAGTTAGCTTCATCAACTTTTTTTAACCCCTTGCAGGAAGCCTGCTACATGCTCTTACAGCAGTAGTTTCTGGGGCAATCTGTTTCACATGATGAGGTTGCCAGCCTCATACACAATCTCATATTAGTTGACTGTGTACGACATGCCCGAAGGAGCAGTAGTTCCATTCTTTCCTTGTCTCATAATAGACCCCTGGGACCTACATGGTCCGTTCCTGGAGAATGGATAATACAAATAAAAAAAAGATTCCCAAAAGCTTATAGACAGCTTATGTGCTTGGTGTGATCTTTAGACATTAGAGAAATATTAGAGAAATAACATAAACTGGTGCTTGCGTAGAATAGAAGGATTGAAGTGGTATGATAAAATCACTAATGTGGATTTCTTCTTCCTAATTCGCCTTCCGAACAAATGCATGCTGAAGACGGATGCACTGGGCCGCAAGGCGCACAACCATAGTGCAACGCAAACCGCCATGAGATGAGATAATGTGGATTTGATGGCAAGGACTAGACGAGCGCTATTGCAACAAGAAACGAGAAGTAGATGCTGGAGGAGGATAGGGCACACATTAAGAAAACCTGTTGATAGCACTACCAGGCAGTTCGTGTTCTGGAATCCCCAGGGTAAATGGAAGTAGAGGAAAACTAGAGACATACATGAAGGGGGATGAAGAAGGCATGGAAAGGACCTTGAGCTGGTGGCAGGGGACAGGAAGACTTGGCTTAAGTTTGTTCAAGGCCAAAGCTCCTCGGGTAGTTGAAAGGTGAAAGAAGAGGAACAGGAGCAGTTTAACAGTAAAGAGTGAAGTAGTTAAAAAAATTCTGTGTTGCTGCAAAGAACATGAATGCTTCAGAATCAAGAAAGAAGAAGACAATAATACAGTTCAAATTAAAAAAATACATTAAGTCAGTGATTAAGGCAGATGGTTTTGAGTAATATTTAACACTACAGCCGGTCAAAACCCTTTAGCTGCCCAAGGAGCATAGGCCTTCAACAAACACATGCCAAGTCCTCCTGTCATGTGACATAAGCTCCAGTTCTTTCCACATCTTCCTGATCATTTTCAATTCTGTCTCCAGTTCTTTTCTCCATACGGTTTTTAGTCTACCTCTGCCTCTCTTACCTTGGGGATTCCAGAACAAGGACTGCCTTGTAATGCTATCAACAGGTTTCATTAGCGGGAAACATTTACTTTTACTATTTCTGCCCACTAGTGCCATAAAGCGTTGTGGGGAGTTGAAGTTATCCTTCTTGAACCAAGTGTGTTGTGGTGGCTAGTGTGAGCCTATGCTGATGAAGGATTTCTGTAATGTTATACGCCCAACTAACTCTTGGTCTTCCTCATGCTCTAAAACCAAATCTCCTAGTAGTGGTAACTGAATGGTCTCCATTCTCATAAGATGGCCAATCAGCTTTATTGTCTGTCTCTCTTTGTATTTGATGCAGGATACAGTTCCTACCATTTTTTCTGATGTCACCAGTAATATTAAATAGCTTCACTAAACTACAGAAGTTGTTCATATTATGCCTTGTTTTCCAGTAAAGTGCCTTTAATGATAAATATTGCTTTTCATTGCAGAGACCAAAGACCTTGACTTTGACAGAACTTTCAAAGTTCATGTAGGCATTGCTCACACTCGCTGGGCAACACATGGTCAGCCCAGTCCTGCTAATGCCCACCCACAGAGATCAGACCCTAACAATGGTAAGTATTTGTGCTGAATGTGGGTTCTGTCTTAATGATTTCCTTTTAACAATAACTAAAATGTTCCAAAAAAGTATGTATATGTGCTTCATTGACTATAAGAAGGCTTTTGACAGAGTCCATCATGAGAAAATAATTGAATGCCTCGAAGACATAGGTATTGATGGAAAGGATATAAGAATACTCAGTAACCTTTATTGGGAGCAAACTGCCACAGTAAGATCGGGAAGGAATTATTCACCATACATAGACATAAAAAGAGGTGTCAGACAAGGTTGTGTGCTGTCCCCCTGCCTATTTAATTTATACACCGAAAAAATTTTCAAACAGATACAGGAAATACCAGGACTGAACATCAGTGGAAGGTCAATAAACAACCTTAGATATGCAGATGATACCGTGTTGTTAGCTGAAAGCGAACAGGAGTTACAAGAACTAGTGAAGCAAGTGAACAGTATAAGTCATGAATATGGACTCGACATTAATATTGAGAAAACAAAAACTATGATAATTAGCAAAACAGACGACAAACCCACATTAAAGATAAGCGTAAATGGGAAAATCCTGGAACAAGTCAAGAGCTACGTATATCTTGGTCATATAATAACAGAAGATGGTAGATGTGAAACAGAAATCAAGAAGAGAATAGGAATGGCCAAAGCTACATTCAACAACATGAAACATATACTGACATCCAAACAGTTATCTCACAAATTAAAACTGAGAATCATAAAGTGTTATATATATTCTGCATTTCTGTATGGTGCAGAAACATGGACGATGAATAAGCATTTGGAAGAAAGAATTGAGGCTCTTGAAATGTGGATATATAGAAGAATGGGGCGTATCTCATGGAAAGAGATGAAAACAAATAAGGAGGTCCTAGAAAATCTAGGTATGAAAAGAGAACTAATGAGGGAGGTCAAAGTTCGGCAGCTAAAATACTTTGGCCACATAAAAAGGCATAACACCTTTCAGAAGACCATAACAGAAGGGAGAGTTGAAGGCAAACGTGCAAGGGGAAGACAGCGCTATAAGTGGGAAGATAACATCAAAAGATGGACAGGAAAGAGTCTATCAGAGTGCACCACCAAGACAAGAGACAGAAGACGTTGGAGATCCATTACAGCCAACCTTCGTTGTGGAGATGGCAACTGATGATGATGAAAATGTGGACAGACACGTGTGGGGTTCTTGAGGGTCTTTACTGAGACAAAGGAAAATAAATTGGGCCACTGCAAGCCCACCATGTAAGACAAATTGCTACAGAATCCACTAGAAGAGCACAACAGTGCTTATGTGCAGGCTTTTTGCATGTGGGCTACTGCTGTGGTGGCTCCATGCTTCATTAAGGAGCAAAAAAAAAAAGGGAAGGAAGGAAAATGTGTACAGTTTTAAAATTACATTTTTCATCATTATATTCCTTTTTGCTCAGTATGGTGTATGGAGCCACCGCTGTAGCTGGCTCCCTTGTAGGAAGCCTGCATCAAGCATTCACATGATTTTGTAACTGTGGTTTTTGTAGCAATTTGTTTGACATGATGAGGTCACCAGCCTGAGGTCACCAGCCTCATGCACAACCTTATATTAGTTGCCTTGCATGACATGCCTGAAGGGAGCAAGTCCTTTTCTTTGTCTCACATATAAGAGACCCCTGGGAACTGCACAGGGTGAAACTATGACATGGTCAGTGTTGACTAAAGTCTGTCAGTATTTTTTGTTGTTGTAATTTAATGATGAAAAATATCCTGTTCAACCCCTGATGGATTATAATTAGGATATATATTGTTTTCAATTCCAAATAATATGAACAACTGCCGATATGAGAAAGCGGCACCACACTTGTCAAATCATTGTAAATAGGGCAAATCACAATTACCAATTATGCTTGTATGTTTAAAAAAAAAACCCCAAACAAACAAACATGAGATCAAACCTAACAAAACCAAACAAAAACACTAAACAAAAATAATATTAAGGGAGAGGAGTGTAAAGGCCTGGTGTTTCCAGTTAAATAACTGACTTTAACAGATATTTAATTGACTTTCACGTCAAAAGTCATATGTATTGTAAGAACAGCTTCAGACCTTCACCTTCCCAATTACTTTATATTAACTTTTGTCATTATTCATAGTAGTTTACACGTCATTGAAAAAACACATCAGTGTTAACTAAAATCTTATGTCATTTGATTGTTCTCAGAGAAACTATTTCTGTAGTCACAAGATATATCAAATATATAAATTTATTCTGTAGTATATTTAAATGAAATTTTAGAAATCAATATAGCTCATGTATCACTCAGCTAATAAAATTGTTTTTTCCTCTCTCACATTCACAGAGTTTGCTCTTATCCACAATGGTATTATCACCAACTACAAAGACATCAAGTCATTTTTGGTAAGATAAAAACAAAATGTCTACAGTCATCGTTGATCTTAGACAAAGGTTCAATCCTAAAATTGACTGTATACATCTAGATTGCGCTGGTCTCTCGCGTCAAAGGTGCCGGGTTCGAATCACTGACATCGCTCCAGTCTACCCAGCTGTAAATGGGTACCTGACTTTGAGTTAGGGAAGGAAAAATCTCTTTACTCCCTTACGGCAGTATCTGCTTTGGGACTACCTTTGCATTTAAATTGTGGTAGAACATTAGAATGTTAGTAGGTACCACACTTATCATCATCGTTATTACCACCACAATCATTGTCATGGAGACCGTCATCATCCTCCACCTTCTCTTTGTGTTTCTTAAGGAGCATAGCGCCACCATTGCAGTTCAACATGCATGCAGGAAACCTGTAGTATTGTGCTTCATGCTGACTTGTTACTGTTCTTTTTGTAGCAGTAAATAATAAGAAATAACAGTGCTTAATCAGAATTTAGATCCCGGAGACCGAACAGATTTTTAAAGTGCAAGTCGGAAGTAATAGCCCCTTCAGTCATAACTGACTATGGGAATATGCCTCTGAGGTGACAACCCTCAGCTGAGTTTTTTCCTGGTTTTCCTTTTGACGTTTTCTCTTTTCTTCTGCTTGCTGCGAGACCTTTTTATCGCCCAGTCTGAGGTGGTGCTGTAGGGAGCAGTGCCACTTGGTACAATCGGCAGCTTCATCCTGCCAGGTTGCTGGATTTATGTCCAGTGCTGTCATGTCTCTCTTGCACACATCTTTAAACCTCAGCTGTGGTTGCCCATCCGTTCCTTCACCAGCAGTCCACAGAAAATGTCTCTCGGGATGCGACCATCTTCCATGCGGTGGACATGGCCAGCCCAGTGTAGTCTGCGCTGTCTAAGCAGTGTATACATGCTTTGGAGGCTAGCACATGACAACACCCCCAACACTTGTCACCCTGTATGTGGCGCAGACACCGCAGATGGAAGACACTGAGCTTCGTTTCTTGCTTAGCATAAGTTGTCCATGTCTCGCTGCCATATAGAAGGAAGCAGACAGATAAGTCCAAAATTGTTCTATTAATGTTTGAACATTCCAGCTGCCAAATCTTGAGTGGGGTGGAGTGATGAAATAAAAACTCTTAGCCGCCCAGACACCTTATTGGTGATTACAAGTAAGAAATTAAAGAAGGAAGAAAAAAACTTGGTATATCTGATGCTTGAATCAGGACTCATCACAAGAGAAGTGTGCATGATAACAGCCACACTACAACTTATTATTTGAACGCATTTTTTTAATTGTGTTGAATACATGAGAAATGGAAGCTTCATGGTGTAAGGAAGTTGTATATATCTTTATATTTGCATTGTGAGGTGTCCTGGAAATACATTATCTTCTATTAACATTTTTCAAAGTTATCGATATGGTTTGTTAACTCTAGATGTTTAACATCATCATTAGCTTGTTTTGTTAATCCTAGATGTTTAATATCATCATTGACTTGTTTTGTTAACCCTAGATGTTTAAAACTCTGAAGAAAAAAAACTGCTGACTATATAGCAGATGTTATTTAAGTATGGTAGTAAATTATGAATTTTAACACTGCTTTTCCATTCACAGGCCCAAAAAGGATTTGTTTTTGAAACAGAGACTGATACAGAAGTGGTGGCCAAGTTGATTAAACATTTGTACGACACACACAAGGAGCAAAACATCAAGTTTAGGGAGCTAATAGAGATGACTATAACTCAGCTGGTTAGTGACATTTATGTACATTAGATATACATTATTGTTGTTAAAAATAAGAATTTTTCTGTATTTTAATATGCAAGCAGCGTAGGAAAAAGTAGACATTAAAACATAAAAGGGTCTTATTTTAGCTGGGAGTAGAATTCAGGGTGGGCACTTAGATTCATGTAAATGTTTCCAAAAGCACGAGCCTGAAAGAGCCTCAAATAGCAAAAGCCCATCTTCCAGCCTTTTTGTAGCGGGATGGTTGATACTAACAAGAGAAGGGGTGAAGGTGAGTCTTTGGTGCTCAAAACCAAAATGCAGATGAGACTCAAAAGCCTTGGATCGCAGCTCATCTTGGAGAAAGAAAATTCTGATTTCATACTACCTGTTGCCCCACAGATAAGGTAGAGATAGCCAGGGGTCACGGAATGCTAGCCCGACAACAATGCACGTAAAAATTGGGTTCAGTGCAACACAATATGCCTTATGAAAGATATTATGAATGAGAAGAAAATTGGATGGTTCACTCCCAATGTAGTCCCATCTTGTAGTGAGAGTATCAGACCCCTTGCCTTGAATTGGGTCCACTCATACCTGAGGCTGAATCTACCTTCTTCAGGTATTTTCAGATTGATGTGTGAGGATGTTTGAAGAAGAAAAAAGAAGTACAAAACAACTATTAGACAAATTTAATTATATATATATATATAACTAACAGCCACCCCCAATATTGCAGTGAGAAAATGCAGATGATCAAATGCTTACAATGCGAATATTTTGTTTTTGCTGTTGTTTATTTATTATTATTTTTTTAAAAACAGAATCACCCCAAATTAAAAAAAAATTATAGTAAAACTCCCAAGTTCAAATCATTCTGGATAATAGATTCAATAGCATAATTGTCTATGAAAATGAAAAGAAAAAAAAACCTATCATTGTGGATACCACTAAATTTGATTGTTCCTTTATTTTATTTAGGATCATTATATTGGAAAATATGCTTTTTATTTAATGGGCAGTTGTGTCTCATTGCCTGTGATTTCACAAACTTGGAACTA
Source organism: Oreohelix idahoensis (assembly GCA_024509875.1). Lineage (NCBI taxonomy): Eukaryota > Metazoa > Mollusca > Gastropoda > Stylommatophora > Oreohelicidae > Oreohelix > Oreohelix idahoensis. Next base: position 366,719 of record JAMPIV010013019.1, on the reverse strand, counting down.
ACATTTAGCTGTAATCATAATCATCATTCATCTTTTTCCTTTCTGCTCCTTATGGATCATAGAACTGTTGCTACAGTTGGTCCCCTTGCAGGAAACCTGCATCAAGCATTCAGATGCTCTTGCAGCTGTCTTTTCTGTAGCAGTCTGTTTTTCATGATGAGGTTGCCACTCCTGTGCACAACCTCATATTAGTTTCCTTGAGTGAGATATTTTGCTGGAATAGTAGGCTACTGAGTTTTTCTTCTTCTTCTTCTGCGTTCGGTTTGTAGTCATGCTAAATCTGCAGGCCTGTTGCCAGGACGAAGTCCACAGTCTTTTCCAGGTCGGCGCAGCAGCCCCATAGCTTCTGCTGGAGCTCATCACCTTTTGGCCAGGTCGCACGTCGCAATTTATCATGGGTTGGACAGTTCTGGAGAATGTGTTCTGGAGTCTGGATATCAGTTCCACATGGGCATTCATTCGTGTGGGATATCTTGAGGCGATAGAGATGTCCAAGTAATCTGCAGTGACCAGTTCTCAGGCGGAAAATTGTGGTCTGTTGGTATCTGTTTAGGTGGTGGATTGGGTCATCTCTGCTGTATATATCCCCTTCCTCCTTCCACTGATTTTTGTACTTGTTGTGGATGATGGTTTTTGCTTCCCGATAGGGCAATGGGTGGCTGTATTGTTCCATTTTACTGCCACTTCTTGATAGAGCATCTGCTTTCTCATTACCAGCGATTCCACAATGGGCAGGTAACCACTGAAGGGCAATGGTTGATGACCTTTGGATGATGTTAAGCTCAGATCTGATCTCATTCATCATGTTATCATTTCTGGTGTTTTGTATTGATTTAAGTAATGATCTGCAGTCAGTGAAGATTACTATCTTAGCTTGTGGCTGCTGTTCAGGTCTGTTGAGGATCTTCAGGGCTTGCAGTAGTGCCATAGCTTCTGCCCTAAAATTGGAGATCTTTCCAGTTGGGAAGGCCTTTCGGATGATCTTTCCATTTAGGAATCTTATAAAAATGCCTCCTCCACCGTTCTTTACTGCCCCCTCAGCAGATCCATCTGTGTATGCATGTGTCCACTCCTTCGGGTTGTACTTTTCTTCAATCATTTCTTGAGTCAAAGTTTTTAGTTGTTGAGGGGTCAGGTGGCCTTTCTTTTTTATTTCAGGGACTTCTGTGATGATAGATATATTTCCATGGCAGTCGTCTGGCTCCTCGTAATCAATTAACATTTCAATCTCAGTAGATCGATTTGGGAGGAGGTCTTCATGGCATCGATGCAGATGTTTGGAGATGTTTAGGAAGCTGGTTCTTTTCAGCCTATTCTTTGTCACACTATGGAGTTTGGCATGCATTGGATGACTTGGCATTCGTAGAAGCTTCTCACTGTGAGTGAATACCTTTTCCTCGCTTCTGTCATCAAGAGAGCGGATGTTGGTGTATCGCTCCATTGCCTGGATTGGAGAAGTCTTCATCCCTCCAGTGATTAGTCTAAGGCCTGAATTTTGCACTTTCCCTAGACATTCTGTGTTTGTTTTAGATGCTGTGGCCCAGGCTGACATGCCATATTCAAGTACAGGTCTGACTGTGCCTGTATAGACTTTTTTAAGTATGTTGGTATTTGCCCCCCAACTTGTGCCAGCCAGTTTCTTCATAATAGAGAGCTTTCTTATTGCTCTCTGTTCTACTGCTTTTATGTGCGGCTTCCAGGTGAGTCTCTTATCAAACTTGACTCCTAGGTATGTTGGGTTTTCCTCGATTGGAAGTTCACTTCCATTTAGCTGCAGTTTGATCGTTTCTCGGCGATTTGACAGAGAGAAGCAGGTTGCTACTGTCTTGGAGAGGTTTATCTGTACTCCCCAATCTGATGCCCGTTTACCGATGGTATTTAGCGCTGCTTGCATCCTGAACTTCGCGGTAGGCAAATGTTCAGCAGCACACCAGGCAGCAAAGTCGTCAGCATGAAGAGCCCTGGAGATATGCCCGGACAGTTTCTCTGCAATATCATTTATATATATGATAAAAAGTGTGGGGGAGATAACTCCTCCTTGTGGCACACCCTGTTGTAGAGTGACGCGATGGCTCAGTTTCCCGTCAAGTTTTACTCTTGCTGTGCGGTATCGAAGAAAGTCCCGTATCCAGTTGAACATTCTTCCTTCAATTTTGCTGTTGAGCATCTTAAGGAGGAGTCCTTCTTTCCATACCTTATCAAAGGCTTTTGTCAAGTCTACAAAAACCGCCAGTACTTTCTTTTTCTCCTGAAAGGCATTTTCTACTTCCTGGGCTAGATATACTAGTTGGTCTTCGGTGCTGCGATTTTTCCTAAATGCTGACTGTGTGTTATCAAGCAGATGGTTTTTTTCCAGATGTTTCAGTAATCTTGAGTTCACCATTCTTTCCATTACCTTACCCAGACAGCTCAGTAGGCTAACTGGTCGGTAGCTGGACTTGCTTGTTTTCTCCTTTTGTTTCTTTCTGATGGGAACAATGATTGCTTCTCGCCATCGATCTGGAAATTTTCCAGTACTCCATGATTGATTGAAGATTAGGAGGAGCTTGTGCCTGGCTACAGGTCCAAGGTTCTTGATCATATCATTTGTGATGCCATCTTTTCCTGGAGCTTTTCTGTTCTTTAGTTTTGTTATGGCAGCACTGAGTTCTCTCATAGTAAGGGGTGACTTCATGCAGATATCTGGGTTTTGGTGCTTCAGTTTTTCTTTTACTTCCTTACGTACTTCTTGGATCCGTGCATGTGAAAGGTATGTGGTGCTTTCTTCCTTGTAGAAATCTGCCAGGATGTTTGCTGCCATCTTTCCTGTGTGGTATTTTTCATTTTCCTTGATGACAGTCTTACAGTAGCTGGTTGTTGTTTCTTCATTTAGCACTCTTGTCAGATTCCATAGCTTGCTTGAGTCCTTTTCCATGTTGAGACTGCTGGTCTTCTGGTGCCAGCTCCTTTTGATTTCAGCTTTCTTTTGTTCATTGAAAGCTTGTTTTATGCTGTTGTGCCTCTGTGTGTTCTCTAATGTGGGATTTTGCTCCATAGTTTCCCGTGCTTTATTTAATTCACTATGGAGTTTTCCCAGGTTGTCACTCCAGTATGGTTTGTAGTCTCGTCGTTTACCTCGTGGAATTGACTTCTTTGCTGCTTGGATGATTGCCTCACTGATGATGGAGATGTTTTTATTGATGTTATTTGAGTGGGCAATGTTCTGACAGAAATTGTCGGCTTGTTCTTTAAAAAATCCCCAGTTTGCTTTTTTGAAATTCCAGCTAGGAGACATATTGATTTCTCCTGCACTTCTTATCTCAGATATCTGTAATGTGACTGGTACATGGTCACTTCCCCCAAGTTGAGTATTTACTGTTCTAGTGGTGAGTCGATGTATGTCATCTGTAGCCATAGCAAGATCTGGCGTGCTCGTTGTTTTCCATACTCTGGAATAGAAGGTGGGCTTATCCTCTGGTTGGTTTATTAGAATTAGTTTATTCTCTACCATCCAATCTTCCACCACTTCTCCTCTTGGATCTGTTGCGTCATAGCCCCAGCTGGGTGAGTGGCTATTGAAGTCACCCATAATGAGGTGTCTCGATGCTGCAAGCTTCACTTTGTGTAGCTCCAGAGTTGTGGTTGGAGGGCTGTAGCAGTTTGTGATCATTAAGTCTCCACTGGGCAGCAGTAGTTGGACTGTTATGTATTCAAGTTCGTCCTGACCAGATCTGTGTGTCTCTACTGCTGGGATTGAGGTTTTAATCAGTGTGAGGATTCCTCCCTTAGTTCTTTTTGCCCTGTCTTGGCGGAAGGATTGGTATCCACGTACAAAGAATCGTTGGGTATCTTTTAGGTGAGTTTCTTGGATGCAGATTATATCAATGTTATTTTCCCTGAGGAATTCTTGTAACTCCGGTTTCTTGTTCCTCACTCCTTCTGCATTCCATTGAGCCACTGTAAGATAGTGGGTTGGTTGGTCAGTTGCTCTACTTTGCCTTCCCCCGACCATTTGGTTGGCAAAGGCACCGGTTGCTTGGGTGGGCCCTTTCGAGGCTAGGGGCCCGGCTCCGCTCCTCCCCGGTTGTAGCTGATAGGAGCGACGCCATGACGTAAGTCGAGATTGTCGCATGACTCCATACCGCAAAAGCGTGTGTGTCCTAATTTTTCCCGGTGTCTGCGCCGTAGCTATCACACTCCGTCTTCGGCAGGCCGGGTTGTGTTTGTTGTTCAGGGTTGTCTCCCATAGCCTTTCCATCTCCCGGTGGTAGCTGCAAGGCAGCAGTTGGTTTGTTTACCGAGGTTTACCTTCCCCGTGGCTAGAGCTTATAGCGTCTCTTACTCGCTTGATGCACCCGTCATAGGACATATGGGGGATTTCAGTTGGGGTATCAGTGCCACCTGTTACCCCTTCCCGTCCTGCTGGGAGGACATCGCCGTTTGGTCCGCGACTGCTTATTCGTCCAGCAATGCTGACTTAATTCGCAGCTGACACACCATATCTGGAGGTCGTTCCACTATCCGCCACCCGTGGACGCGCCTGGTTGGGGTCGGTCGCCCCTTTGCCAGGAGGCTACTGAGTTATATTTTATTTGAGCTGAAAGGAAAAACATGGGCTGTAATTATTTGTGATCATTATTTACATTGACTTGACTTTGATCCACTGTGGTTGAGCATCAGCTCTTAATGAATTATTTACATTAACAGTTTTGTGACTTATAAATTTCGATGGACAGCAAAAAACAACTAAAACTAAACACTTCTCAAACTGTTCGACATCATTATTCTTAAATTTGAACTAAAAAATATGTAAAGTGGTCCATTAAGTTGCATTCTGTGTGCTATAAAATCTCATTTAGTCTGATGGCTGATGAAAATTAAGTTTTACATTACCGCTGCTGGGGCCTCTGAAGAGACAGAGAAAGAATATGACTACTGCACCCTCAGGCCTATCATACAAAGTGACTAATATGAGGTTGTGCTTGGGGCTGGCAACCTCATCATGTAAAATAAATTGCCAGAGAAACTCTCACTGCAAGAGCATGTCACTGCTTGCCGCATGCAGACGTCATACAAGGAGATCAGCTGCAGTGGTGATTCTGTACTCTGTAAGGAGTGCAAAGGAAAATGATGATGATGAAAGTCAGTGGACAACAAAAAATAGTTTGTACTGTATACGTATAGCTTTGTAGGGTTTCATTATATTATTGTAATGTTATGATGTATGTATATAAGCGTTACTACGTCCTCTTCACAGGCACACATAAGTTTCACAATGCACAAAGTAAAGCGTGATCAGTTTGCTGCCATCTTTATTTACAGAATGCTCGTACATGTGTAGTTTTGTATTTTAATGTATTATATTACAATGTGTAGTTTCGCATTTTAATGTATTATATTACAATTATAATATTAATGATGAAAAATATCCCGCTCAACCTCTGATGGGTTATAATTAGGATATATATTGTTTTCAATTCCAAATAATATGAACAACTGCCGATATGGGAAAGTGGCATTGCACCTATCAAATCATTGTAAATAGGGCAAATCACAATTACCAATTATGCTTGTATGTTTAAAAAAAAGACCGAAACAAACAAAAACAAGATAAAACTGAACAAAATCAAGCAGAAACTACAAACAAGAATAATATTAAGGGGGAGGGGTGTAAAGACCTGATGGTTCCAGTTATATAACTGACTTTAACAGATTAATTGACTTTTACCTGTTAAAAGTCATATGCATTGAAAGAACAACATCAGACCTTCACATTTCAAATTACTATATATTAACTTTTGTTGTAAGGTTTCATAACACTTTATTAAATCATAATTAATATTAGAGTCTGATTTGATCAAATATAGGGTTAGTAAATTTGTAACATTTTATAAAGAGAGAGAAAAATATTGGCTTTTTTTATATGTGGTGGATGAAGATTAAAATCAAGATAACCACTTCACAGTTTTTAATGGGTGGGTTTGAAAAAAAATCGAAAAAAGGTGATTCGTCTTACGAGGACAAAAGACAAAGAAAATAGTCTACGTTACGGCCACAAGGCCTTCATCAGGAAAGGAAAGAAAGTGAAGTCTAGATAGGACACATAAAAAACTTAATAAAATAATAAAATAAAAACTGGGTACTTCCCTGAAGGCAAGAACCGAAATTCGCTGTCTGTTGAAGAGCGCGTGGCTGAACAGAAAGCGACTTCCGCCGCCGGGTGTACACAATACATACTGAAAAACTAAAAAACGAAACCGGACAATAAACTACCCAACGGGATAAAAGTGGGGACTGGAAATAGAAGAGGACAGAATGAGTGGGAGATAAATAAATATGAAATTAAAAAATGTATATGGCATACAAATAGAAGAATAGGATAAGAGTGGAAAGAGTCAAATAGAGCAAGAGAGGAAAGGGTGACCTCAGACAAAGGTGTGAAAAGTGTTGAGACCGGCTGGTTTTAGACACCCCATGCGGTGTATAAGACGGTTCTCAAGCTTTTCTCGGCTGGCAGTGTCAGAGGAGCAGGATCGGATCGCTGTGACCTGGATGTCGATGGGACCATGGTGGTCAGGACCATTGAAGTGTATGGCAACTGGTGTGGACTTTTGCTGAGCGATGTCATTTAAGTGCTGGCTGAATCTGTCCCCAAGTCGTTTGCCTGTTTGGCCAATATAGGTTTTGCAGCAACGTTTACATATGATCGTATAAATGACATTGCGCGATTCACACGTGAAGCTACTAGTGATGGTGTACGTAGCCTTAGGAAAGGACACCTTCTGGGTTGAGGTGACATACTTGCACGTGTTGCATCTTGTCCGACCACAGGGTAGTGTGCCAAAGTGAGTGGCATTCTCCTTTGGGAGACGGCTGTGAACAAGAAGATCCTTCAAGTTCTTGTCACGTCTATATGCCACCAAAGGTGCTTCACTGAATACTTTTTGGGTCACAGGCTCTGCTTGGAGGATAGGGAGGTGGCGGAAAAGGATCTGTTTGACAGTAGTACTATGAGGGTGATGGGTCAAGATTAATTTGACTCTATCCGAAGTGGATTTATGGTGAGGTATGAGGGCCTCCTGACGAGAGATGGGGAGCACACGTTGGAGAGCAGAGGTGAGAACATGTTCTGGATAAAGTCGGTTACGGAAGAAATCCAACATCTCATTTGCTCGTAAGTGGAAGTCATCGTCGTCTTGGCATAAACGGCGGAGGCGGAGAAGTTGTGAAAAAGGAAGGGAGTCACGACAGGCCCGAGGATGAGAAGAGGTATACAGGAGGTAGCTGTGGGCATCTGTCGGCTTGTAGTATACTGAGGTATTAAGGCCGGAGGGCGTGATAGAAATAGTAATGTCAAGGAAGTTGACAGAAACTGTGGAGACGAGGGAGGTGAACTTAATGGTGGGGTGAAAGTAGTTCACAAAGTCGATGAAGCGGTGTAAATCAGTCTCAGATATATCTGTGAGACCTATGCCATCATCGATATATCTGCGGTAAAACCCAGGGAAAGGACCGGAGTATTGTTGCCATATCTGATGCTCCAAGTGGCCCATGAATAGACAGCCATAGCTGGGACCCATCTTCGTTACCATGGCAACACCACTAATTTGGTCAAAAAATCACAGTTTTTAAATAACTTTTCACCCAAACTGCAAAACCAAAAACTTAAAAACATTACAGTTAACAAGGAAACAAATTTCTTATTTTTATTTTTGTTTTTCCTTTTGCAATTTATTTATTATTAATGTGACAGTTTAACTGCTGCATTGTTTATCCCTTGTGTTTCTATCTACAGGTTAATTGAAAAGTCACTTCTTATTTTTAATCTTTTATATTCTCACTAGTAGCCATTTGATATACAAGAAACAAATAATGTCAAAACAATGACTAGTAACTTCTATTTGACAAATAAGTTTTATTTAAAAAAACAAAACATTTTTTCTAAGAAACAAAATAAAGGCTAAAATGGCACATAAACTGACATTACAAGAAACAGTTAAAAAAAAATACAAAGAAAGCAGCCCGCTAGGAAATACGCGTTGAACAGACCAGATCTCAAGTTGACTTGTAATCTTAATGTGAAATAGTATTTAATGTAATAAAAAGGAAGATAATTAACTTTATTGTGATGATTGTTTCATGTAAATTAGTTTGGTAGGAGTGAAGAAATAATGTTTTAAAAATAGGAAGTGGCTTTTTCATCACCATTTATCATTTTATGGTTCAGTATTGAAATAACTTGTGCTGATGTTTTCTACCCAGGAAGGCGCTTTTGCTATTGCAGTGATGAGCAAGCATTACCCTGGAGACATTGTTGCAACCAGGTTCATTTTGAAATTTTAATTACACTGTCATTATTGTATTGTTTAAAATGAATATTACCAAGCTTGAGTGGTTGTGTTACTTACTTTTTTCCTTCCACTATTGCAGTGAAGCGTAGTGTGGAGCTGAAGTTTGTGTTCCTGAGCCACGTGTGTTGCCTTGGCTGCTGTGATCCTGTGTTGTTGTAGGATGTCTGTGATGTTGTCTATCCTAATGCCTCTTGGTCTTCACTGTGCTCTGAACCCAGATCTTCTAGTGTTATAGGCGGCTAGTGATAATTTACCAGGCACCATTCTCATGAGATGGCCAAACCACTTGATTTTCCATGTCTCTATATACTTGATGCAGAATGTAGTTCCCACCATTTTTCTGATGCCATCATTTCTTATTCTGTCTCTCCTGGTGACATTAATTGCTTTTCTTAAGTATCACATCTCACTGGATATGATTTTCCTTTCCTATGCTTTGATCAGTGACCATGTTTCACAATAATAGCAAAGAGTTGGTAAGAATATACTATTATCAGCTGTCGTTTAGTTTCCATACTAATATCCTGATGTTTGAGTAGTGGTGACAGTTGGTAAGAAACTGCACTGGCTGTTTGACATTTTGTTTCAATTTCTCTGTCAAGTTTTCCATTTTCAGTAAAAATGCTTTCTAGATATTTGAATTCTGGAACCTGCTTAAGCTTTATGTCATTGGGTTTAGTGATCTCTTGTTGGTTGTATTATCTCTTGTTAATATACAGAGTTATTAATAGTCACTGAATGTAAGTAGTAACAGTAAGACTGCTCAGATTACTTACTTACTTTACCTATTTTGGTCCACTCTTGCAGTAAAGTGTCGTCGGGAGCTGATGTTTTCGCTCTTGAGCCAAGTGTGTTGTATTGCCTGCTGTGAGCCCGTGTTGTTGTAGGATTTCTGTGATATTGTCTATCCATCTGCCTCTTGGTTTCATTGCTCTAAAATCAGATCTTTTCCTTTTGTAGGTTTATAGTAGTAATTAGTCAGGCTCTGTTCTCAGGAGATGACCAAACAAATTTATTTTCTGATTTTATGTCTCTGTATATTTGATGCGTCCGATTGACAGAGAGGTTAGAGAACTGCTCTCTCACAGCAAAGGTGCCGGGTTCGATTCACTGTATAAATACGTTTCAGAAAAATGAAAAACACCCTTAATTTGGTTTAAAATATCAATTTTGAGATGTTGTATTTCATGAAACTTTAGACTCTTTACCATCAGATGCCATAGGTTACATTTGTTAAAGGTGATTTAATATGCATTTGAAAGTTCTGATCCATTCATAAAAAATCAATATAGTGTAGACTGTTAAATCAGATTTGCTGTGACTTTGACAACTTGGACATATGGTCTCAAAGCTGCATAAATTTTCACTACATTTGCTAGTTTTAATATTTTGTTGTTGTCGTTTCTAGTGTTTGAATGACTTTGACACCTTGGACATACAGTTTTAAAGCTTGCATAACTTTTCACTACATTTACCCATTTCGTCATTACTAGTTTTCGAAAGATGTTTCTTGTGATTGCAGTGTTTTAGTACCTCAAAATACTGAAATCTTACATATTTTTTTTAAAGACTCTGTCATATTTGAATAACTCTAAAATTCTAGAAAGTATATTATTTATGTTAATTTAATTTAAATTTTTTATTTAGAAAGGAAAGATGTACTTTTTGCCTTTCAAAGACTCACCACACCTTTAGAAATTACATTGCATGCCAGTTGGCACATGTACATAGTGTGCTAATTTTTCATCGCTGTAATGCATGCAGTATAATTTTAAAAAAAAACACAGTTAAAGTACCGTTGCCTTGATACTTTAGTTTATAATTTTCCAGGCATACATTTTTAAGTGAAAACAGACCTTCCAGATATTACTCTCAATGGACAGAAAAATGAAAAGCAGGAAAAACTGAAATACCTTGGAGTTACATTCGATCGTGGGCTATCATATAAGTACCATGTTGATCACATCATATAGAAATGCAGGAGAGGTCTGGCAGCCCTGAAAATAATGGCCGAAGCACAGCTGGAGCAGAGATTACTGTTTCTTCTTTATCATCAGCTAGTCATATCGGTCATTGAGTATGGGCTGGGAATACTCATACTGTCAGTAACACAATGTAAATGACTAGACTGCATTCAAAATGAAGGGATGCGTATAGTCTTGGGCTGTATGCGAGATACCCCCCAGTGTGAGGTACATGCTTGGAGTGCTGTTGATTAGATCCAAATATGTGATGACCCAAGCAAAAGCCTATATGCGAGTAACCACAGACAAATGGCACCCCCTGCAGGGAAACATATCTGACATTAAGGTAGCAAAAATAAAGAGGGCGATGTGATGGATGGCACAGGCAGAGACAACGATCAAGCAGGTGACCACAGTTTAAAATATATTCTAAGGGGAAGAATGGAGTAAGTCAGATGAGAACTGAATTAACTACCAGCAAGTCATCATCAGCCTTGGCAAAGAGTGTTGAACTTGGGGCAGTGGGAAAGCAGAGCCAGAAATTAATCACCTGATATATGATCATGCCGGGGATAATGATGCCAATGTGTATACAGATGGGTCTGTGATCCGTGGTGAGAAATCAGGTTGGGGTTTCTCTACTATGGTAAAGGGCAGAATCGTCGCCGAACATAGCGGGGCTTACAAGATAACAACTTCCAGCATGAGAATGGAGGTAGAGGGAGCTACTGCAGTCTTAAAGGTGGCTAACTGAAACTTCATTTTTGAAGGCAATCATTGTGTCAGAATCTCAGTCCATGCTTCGAAAGGTTCAAAATGGTTGGCTGCGGCATGAATGGAAAACATTCATAGAAGCTTCAGATCTGCAGGAGCTGGTGTGGATCTGTCCTGGTCATGCAGGGGTACGTGGTAAAGATAGACTGACAGACTAGCATCAAAAGCACCCACATTGGGGACACTAGAAGTAGATAAGGGAGAGATACTGAGATCAATTAATGATCACCTGTTAGAGAATGACACTGCATCAAGGTTAAGAATGTTGGAATTTGGCATCAAACGTAAAGCTAGCAGAGATGAACATATGAGAGGATGCATCCATTGTGTATACAACCAGCGAGCTACAAGAACAGTTAGCATTCACATTCTTCGACATATACTGAGGGAGACTGAGCACCTATGGGTTTGCCCGGAGTGCAGTGATGTCGATTCTGTTCAACAGTAACAAAAACGACAGTAACAAGTTTTAAGATTTCATACTCATGTTTTGTCATTTTCTTTGCACATTATTTCTAGAATCAACTCAAATACTATGTCAAAAGTAAAATATGCTGCTGTGACACTTATTTCTGGTCTGTCTTTACTGTTGTTATAATGCATAATAATATATTATTTTCCCAGGCGAGGCAGTCCCCTTCTTATTGGTGTAAAGAGCAAAACAAAAATGAGCACAGATCACATCCCAGTCATGTATCCAAAAGGTGAGCACTACTGTGTTGATGTGTGCACATCTGATATAAGTGATGATTACAGTATGGTACTTCATGTGCTGTCAGCTTGTTAACCTTTCACCTGCAGAACAACATTTTTTTTATATAAGCCCTGATTAGGCAGAGTAAAGATGGCTTCCCAAAACTGTAATGGCAGGCACTTAGTTGCAGATGTACTGTAATGATGTACACTCATTTATCCATATGAATTTCATATTGTGTATCATTTTTAGAGGAAAATGGATGCAAAATCATAAAATACTGTCAGATATGACATTTTTAAGCAAATAAGTATTTTATGGCATGGAATAATGAAAATATAAAAAATAAACATAGACAACTGACTTGTGACCACTTCCTGTGGTAAAAATGTGTACAGTCTTATGGCAAGCTGTCATTACTACTTCTCTTGAGTATTGTCCAGTTCAGTGCATTTTTAAGACAGAGATGTAGCCTTTTGTTGGATCCAATGTAGCCTTTTGTTGGATCCAACACAGATGCAGTGAATGTGATGATGTTTGTAAGTCGTGGCTCACTGTACAACTTCTGTCATTTTCAATACAGGAAATGACATACACAGTTTTCCTCTCAGCTTCTCTGCATTCTAAGGGGGAACAACTGATATTATCTTGGTACACTGGGCTTACATGCATATCCTGCTTTTCCCTCATATATTATCTGAATTGACCAGCCTTGCCCATATGATTCTTCTTTATCAACACCAACATCTTTTCTTTATTAATTGTTCCACTGGTATTTGTCTTGTTATGTCCTTCAACTGCATATTGGCGATCTTGTCGTATTGTTTTAATCTTTCTATACTCCTCAAGCACCCATTTACTAAAGTCTTGTAATGTCGTGGTTCTTGCTTTTGTTGTTCTCCATGTTTGGAAGCAAACTAAGACTATCTTGACTTGTTAAGTTCAGTATATGAAAAAAAAATATTGGACATGATTTCTTTTAATTGCTATATATTTCTCAATGAAAGCCCCTCTTGCCTTATGGATTCTTATTTTGATATCGCTGTGTGTTCCTCCAAATTTGTGTTGTCTCATGTTCATAGAAGTATTGACTTTTTTATGTCTTTTGGACATATCACTCAATAAGGGAATGATTTCTGTAAAAAGAAAACTGCCAGATATGAAACAATATGTCAAGGCAAAGTACTAAAAATGGGCATAAGAACATTTCTACGATGTGGGTGCAGCACTGGTCATATATATGTTGAAGTCTGTACAGGTGGTACAGACGTATAGTGATACTTTGCTGAGTGCTTTGTCACTCAAAAAAAAATTTTTTTTTTCCATCAGAACACATTAAGATAATGACAGATATGAACTTTATATGATTTAGTGTAGTTTTTACATTACCTATTGGAAATAAATATTGTTTAAAATCAGTGGAGCGTTACTTGGTGTTAAAGCGCCTGTTCATAAATAAAAAAGTCTTATTTTGGCTTATGTGCCAGAGAAAGAGGGTTTTGGTTAAATAGGAGCAACAGGGTCAAAGGGTTAAATATGTGGACATTAAAATCTAAAATGTCAGTTTTATGATAGAATGATTAAAAATGTTTAAATGCCATAAAAATAGAACTTAATTCTGGCCTCACACGTTTAAAAATGCACCTGTCTGCAATTCTGACATAATAATAATAATAAAAATAATAGCCCCTTCAGTCATAACTGACTATGGGAATGCGCCCCTGAGGTGACAGCCCTCAGCTGCTTATGTTCTGTTTAATTCATATAATGCCACATTTATTTGTAATGTATGCATGCAGGTACCTGATTCTAAAGAGAAATTATATAGTGGATGTATATCATGTAGATATTTTCTTCCATGATACGTGTGGTAATGAACTCAGTTATGTTTTTTTTTTATGTTCTCATAAAAACAAACACATACTTCTTCTTCTTCCTTGTTCACCTAGACACATACAAAATATTTGGTTTGGAATTTAAATTGTGCATTTCATCATATAAATTGTGATTATTTTTTAAAAATTTCATTTGTAACTGCAGTATCTCCATCAAATTTTGTGTAATGGTGTGATTGTGGTGAAGAATAAGAGAAAACTGATAAGCAGCTCTTGTGTGTTATTTAGTAAATTTATTGATGCTTCTGAATGTACATTTGCAGCTATCATCAGTGACATAAGTGAGGACTGACAGATGAAGGCCATGCATAGTTTTCTAATAATGTTTCCTATCTTCATTTTAGAACATTTTACTAAATTAAAAGAAGATACCAAAGAACTAAGAAAACTCTGAATGGCCTTTTGATATTTTAAAAATTATTAATCTCTTATTTGAAAAAAAAATTTCTAACAAAAGTACTGTACCTTATACCATTTAGAGTATGTTGCCATTACTTACATTTATGTAGCTGTGCTTAATTTTGCAAACATTCGGCTTGTGGGTTAGGTGGGGATAGGCTTACAATATTTGCTTTCAAAATGAGGAAAATGCATGATTTCTTGATGCACAACTCTTCAAGGGAAGCTGGTTAGGAATGCTTTTATGAAATAAAAACTCCCATTTTAGGATTTTCATTATACCACTAATTCCCATTTTTCAGCAGGAAACCTTGCTTCCTCAACCCCTGGATAACTAGCCATAATTGTATATTAAGCATGTCTAACGTGAATTTCCACCTTAACCTTTAGCACGCTGCGTAAAAATTTCGGAAACGTGCCCTGCAGCTGGCTCCTTTTTCACAACGACCCCGTTTTTATAATGGGTGACTTGTAACGTCAATAGTTTTTTTGTTTCTTGTTCAATTGCTATAATTTTTGGAATGTATATAAATAAATGAATGACGAATCTGATGATATAAGTTTTGTTGGTGTATATGTTAGATGTGATAGGAAGAGAGGAATGGAAAGATGAAAAAATGGGATGAGGCACCTGCATCTTGCCCTTTCTGTTCACTAACCTGACTTCATCAAAATTATCGTCAACAACGCTAGACAAACTCCATTTTTCCCCATCTCCGCAATCACCCATATTCTGAGAACCGATATCAGCGCTTGTAATGCCAACAAATTCCTCGTCATCGGAAGTCAGAATCCATGACAATTTCAGTGAAAATAGAAGTTTGTTCGATGCCGTTTGATTTTGATTTTTAAAAATTCACAAAAATTTAACACGAATACACCCATCACTAAATAAAGATCGGAAACGGAAGCTAACTCTCTCCCAGAAAAGATTAAAACTTAACATCCGGGGGTGATATCACGTGTACACAAATTATAATGCTAGTAACCGACGATATACGAAAGTCGCAAATTTGCGACTCCAGCGGTCACAACATAGATTTCCACGGTCGCAAATTCGCGACTCCAGCGTGCTAAAGGTTAATAGTAATTCAGGGATTGATGGATTCGTATGATATTAATATTGTATGTGTAAAACCAAAGCTTAAACTAAAATTATGGGCAGAAATTCTAATTATAGAATGTTCATACTTTTCCCCAAAATTCTAACAAGGTATCAGTTTTATCTGTTTTTGTGGTGTGCATTGTGTTATTTTATTGGATTTTTTTTCATCATAAATAATTAATTTTTCTTTTGGTGTTTGCTCTTTTTTATTACTTTGTAAATATTGTAGATTCCACAAATATAATGTAGACTTAAGCCATGTATCAGATTGTATTAAGACTGTATCAGTCTTTCTCATGGAGTATTACTATCCGTAAAGTATATTACTCCCTGCAGTAATTTGGGAGCTGTATGTTTTACTTTCAGCAGTGGAGAGTTCTGTATGATTGTTCTATTTTCTGCAATGGAGAGTTCAGAACATGTTCTGTCCAGTAATCATCTGTATATATAGCTATTGCACAGATGGAATATAGATATTTGTACCTAGTGTTAAATAGAATGGTTACATCCCATTTATACTAATTGTCTAAGTAGAACATTCTGAAATGAACAATGAAAAATTCCTGCCACCTTTTTGGGAAAACACAGAAAATTCACACATTGCACCATGAAAGCTAAATTGATCAACCATTAAAATAGCATGTAGGCCTTTAAACATTTTCATGGTATGTTGGCCATAAGTCATGATCGTGACAAGGTTACTTACAAAGATCCAAGGAAGTGTAAATGAAATGGAAAGGAATTAAATGACCACAGGAGAATTAGTGCTATCATCCAGGCATACAGCAAAAAGAGCATCCAGACATACAGCAAAAAGAGCATCCAGACATACAGCAAAAAGAGCATCCATACATACAGCAAAAGGAGCACAACATGATTGTTTACCATCAGGCTTTAGTGAGTTACTTGCTCATTTTAATACAAAGTCTTGTGGAAGTAATGAATGACAGATAACTAATGCAGCCTACGTTTACTCATGTGTTCAAATTGAAAGTTGCAAGCAGTTTTGATTTTGTGTAATTGAGATTTGGTGGTTGGTCAACAGCTGTGTTAGAGATTTATAATACGGTGGTTGTATGTTACTGTACCTTAGAGATTCATTTATACAGTAGCTGCATGTGACAGAGCTCTAGATATTCGGTAATACAGTGGTTGGATGCTACAGATGTACAAGACTTTAAGTGGTAGGGTGATGAGACAATGGTAAGATGTTATAGGTGAACTAGATGTTTAAAAATACTGTGGTTGAATGTTATAGATTTACTAGACTTTCAGTAGTAGGGTGATGAGACAATGGTAAGATGTTACAGGTGAACTAGGTGATCAGAAATACAGTGCTTGTATGTTACAGGTGTACTAGACTTTCAGTAGTGGGGTGATGAGACGATGATTAGATATTATAGGTGAACTAGATGTTCAGAAATACAGTGGTTAAATGTTGCAGATATACTAGACTTTCAGTAGTAGTGTGATGAGAAGACGAGTAGATATTAAGTGAACTAGATTTTCAGAAATACAGTGGTTAGACCTTGCAGATATACTAGACTTTCAGTAGTAGTGTGACGAGACGATGATTAGATATTATAGGTGAACTAGGTGATCAGAAATACAGTGGTTGAATGTTACAGGTGTACTAGACTTTCAGTAGTAGGGTGATGAGACAATGGTAAGATGTTATTGGTGAACTAGGTGATCAGAAATACAGTAGTTGGATGTTACAGAAATACTAGACTTTCATTAATAGGGTGATGAGACATTGGTAAGATGTTATAGGTGAACTAGATGTTCAGAAATACAGTGGTTGGATGTTACAGATGTACTAGACTTTCAGTAGTAGACTGATGAGGCAATGATTAAATGTTACAGGTGAACTAGCTGTTCAGTAATACAGTGGTTTTATGTTACATGTACAATAATGTCAGGGCAGTCTTTTTCAGTAGCAAATGGAGAACAACAAATGTAATGACTGAAATACTGTAGACTTTCATCAAATGGGATGTTTGCACAGAATAGAAGGATAAACATGGCCTTGGATACTTTGAGGAAACCAGCTAATAGCATTACAAGACAGTCTTTGTTCTTAACTCTTTCAGGACGTAGGGGTTTTCCCATGTTTTACGCAAGGAATTTTTTGCGACTCAGATTTTTCATATAGTGTTACCATGTAAGTGTCAGTTATTTCAAAGTTTTTAACAAATATAGTCATGTTATATATATTTAAAAAGGAAAATGAATGAGGATTCTGAATATGTTCAGTTTATAAATTAAAAAATTTTTTTATGAGTATAAAATAGTTAGAGACTGTGAAGAAAAAATTTTTACAAAAAAAAAAAAAAAAAAAAAAAAAAATATCAGAATTACCCACTCAAGATAGCAAATCAATCACTTATGTTATCCAAGATACAAATATTTGTAAACTACATTCATTTTGGAAATAAAATACTTATGGTTCAAGTTTATGCTCTAACTACTTTTCAATTGGCTTAAGACACTCTTTTGTCACAAATTTTCTGCGGCACAGGTTTTTCATATAGTGTTACCATGTAAGTGTAAATTATTTCAAAGTTTTTAACAAATATAGTCATGTTATATATATTTAAAAAGGAAAATGAATGTGGATTCTGAATATGTTCAGTTTATAAATTTAAAAAAATTTTTATGAGTATAAAATAGTTGGAGACTGTGAAGAAAAACATTTTACAAAAAAAAAACAAAAAAAAAACATCAGAATTACCCACTCAAGATAGCAAATCAATCACTTATGTTATCCAAGATACAAATATTTGTAAACTACATTCATTTTGGAAATAAAATACATATGGTTCAAGTTTATACTCTAACTACTTTTCAATTGGCTTCAAGAAAAGGAAAGACACTCTTTTGTCACAAATTTTCTGCGGCACAGGTATTTCATATAGTGTTACCATGTAAGTGTAAATTATTTCAAAGTTTTTAACAAATATAGTCATGTTATATATATTTAAAAAGGAAAATGAATGTGGATTCTGAATATGTTCAGTTTATAAATTTAAAAATTTTTTTATGAGTATAAAATAGTTGGAGACTGTGAAGAAAAACATTTTACCAAAAAAAAAAAAAAAAAAAAAAATATCAGAATTACCCACTCAAGATAGCAAATAAATCTTTTATGTTATCCAAGATACAAATATTTGTAAACTACATTCATTTTGGAAATAAAATACATATGGGTTCAAGTTTATACTCTAACTACTTTTCAATTGGCTTCAAGAAAAGGAAAGACACTCTTTTGTCACAAATTTTCTGCGGCACAGGTTTTTCATATAGTGTTAACATGTAAGTGTCAGTTATTTCAAAGTTTTTAACTGAATATAGTCATGTATTATATATTTAAAAAGGAAAATGAATGAGGATTGTGAAAATTTTCAGTTTAAAAATTTACAAAATTTTTATGAATATAAAGTAGTTAAAGATGAGACAGAAAAATAGTTTACTAAACAAAAAAACAAAACAAACATATCAGACTTACCAATTGAAGACAGCTAATCCACCATCCAATATAGAAATCACTGTAAACTATATCCATTTTGGAAATAAACCACACATCAAGTTTATACTCTAACTACTTTCCATGTGTCATCCAGAAAATGAAATACACTCTACTGTCACAAATTTACAAATAATTGAAAAAGATCACAAAATGTGATATATATGCTGAACTGCTCTCACAAAGAACACTCATTACACCCCAACTTATATTTACAACTTAGCTTTAGTGTGCCATTTTAGGAAACATTCATCTATGTGCAGATGGAGGTGGCAAGTGCATCCGGCACAATAATAGTTTGTCCTTTTCCTGTCGTCAGGTGTACTGCAAACTTTACACCTATTGAACTTAGTGCTTCTTTGCATTATATGTTTTGCACCCTCCAGTCTTTCCAATGGGTTATCTGATAATTTACTTGGCCTTGGAGGATTTAGCTTTCCATCCTATAATCATCTCATCAATAGCTACGTCTTGGTTCGGAGTGTATGCCGCAACAAATTTAGAGCATAACATTTGAACGAAGGGCTCTATTTTATTTTTCCCTTCTGCAACAGGCTCACAGATATGCAACGTAGTTTGCAATATAGACAAAAATCTGTCTCTCTCAATCATTTGGGAATAAAATGGAGTGTGAAACATAGGCTCTTGTGAGGAGAAATAATCTTTTATGCTTGGCCTTTTGTCGATACCCATTGCTTGATGCAGAGCAAAAAATTTTAGTAGCTCATAATCACTTACTGGATTCCATCGATTATATCTTGATCTTTTCAGTGACGGTGTATGCTTCTGTACTTAAATTTCTGCAAAGCAGTTTATGCTTTTTAAAATTTCCTCCCTTACAACTGATGATATAAGGCTTTCAAAACACTGGATCGGGGTAGATGATTCATTTAGGCCTAAATTTGCGGACACACCCACTGCTCTTCCATCTTTAGGTTGAAATCTAAAGCTATTCGTTGTTAGTACACCCAAGTTTGCTTCATGCCATTCTATATTTCTGACACACTCCTGTTTTCGTCTTTCCCCTTCTTGTAAAACTAAATTAGGTCCTACTGGGTCTGATGTTGAAGAATCAAAGTTAGGTGATAGAACCACGCCCACTCTTTCTAACATAATAGGCCTACCTTCATTCTCTGAATCGACATCACTGAAAGACGAATTATTCATCGAATTAGCACTAAAATCACTAATGCTATAGCCGTCCTCATCTTCGCTGAAATTTTCTAGCAAACTAAGGGCCTGCTGAGCACTTAAACGAGCAGGTCGCTTTTGAGAAGATGAATTAGATGCCATCGAAAATATGTATCGAAAATAGGTAACCCAAATTTCATAACAAAAACACGAGGATGCAATCGTAATTCGCTTGTATTTATTCGAAAGAGTAACGCTAGAACTCTCCCACGTTAGAAATAATAATAAAAATGGCTATACTTCCGCTTCCCAGTCATCGAAAACTTCTAACTGTGATGAAACGAAACAAAAACTTAGTTCAAACATGTCGACCAAGATTCGGGGTCTCCCAAGAAAACTGGTCGATCGTCCTTTAAGAGTTAAATCCTCAAGGTAAAATAAATAGATGAAGACCCAAAAACAACAGAGAAGGAAACTGGAAACAGACGTAAAACAGATAAAGAATACAAGGAAACAACTTAAACAGATGGCACAGGACAGAAAGGCTTGACATGAATTAGTTGAACGCTTTTACTCCTCAGGGAGCTGAAGGGTGATGGTGATAATAATATTCTTCTGTGTAGTGGATATATATATTTTATGAGATGCTCGAGGGGTTCTCATATTCAGTGGCATTGCATGCTATTCACAGATCTAACAGTTAGTTCATAATGCATTGTGTGAACTTTATATATAAACTATAATAACAATGTGCAGTTTCTATTTGTCTGCCAGATAAACGTTGGAAACTGCACCGCAGTGAAACTGTAAACTGATAAATATTCCATTGCACAAATTTTAGCACTTCATTGAATGTGGCACACTTAATAAATCTGTTATTCTTGTTTAGAGGAAATTCAAGTTTGCTTTCAGATGCAGTTCCTATAAACAAAGTCAGAAGGCTAGACTTCTGAGTAGACAAAGTTTATATTTACAATTCCCAAGCCTCATGTGACCTTTTCCCAAAGTTCTTTTGGAGAAACCTTATATATATATATATAAAAGTGCATCTTTTTATTTAATGTTCACTGGGTGTCTTGTATATCAGCGCAAGGTTTAGAAGGGAGGCGTGGAAGGTGAAGGTTGCTGCTTCATGTGATAGATTATGGTGTCGTGCACTCATAATAAACTTGTAATTAAAATTAGCATGTCTTAGGAATTTCTTAATTATATTTAAATGTATGGTCATAGTGTAAATTTTCTTTAGTGCACCAAGTTTAGGGTTTCTCTTGCAAATGAATACATTCAAATTGTAGGACTGTTTTTTTTTAATGACAAGCGTATATTTAACAAACATTCAAGACATTAAGTATAAAAGTTGCAGTTGTGTTGAGATCTTGAAAAATCTAAGTCATCCACTGCTCATTTGAAATTTACAGCTATAAAGTTGTTCATCTTGAAAAAAAAATTGTTTTAATTCTAAACTTATCTGCATATTTGTTAAGCTATTTGCTCTGAGGTACTTATTTACTCTTCCACTCTCAAGTTTATTGCTTCTGTTTTTGACAAGGAAATTGAGCGAACCTTCATAAATAAATCTATAGGTTATTTTTAACTCTTTGAAGAATTTTGTTCAAGTTTAGTTTTGAATTTGTAGAAGTGCTTTACCGCAAGAGTATTGATGAATTAAAATAAGATTTTTAATTTCTGCAGACCACAGAGGTCTATTTGGCAGCAGCGGTCTGTGCAGAAAGGACGACACTGAGTACCATCCAATAGGACCTCACAAAGAAATAGAGTACTTTTTTGCTTCAGATGCCAGGTATAAATGATTTGGGAAGTAATTTTTTTGTCTTTTATTAGGAAGCCATGGTAGCGCAGTGGTTAGTGCACTGGCTTTATAGCTCGGTGGTCCATGGTTCGATCCTCAGTTGAGGTGGGATTTTTTAGACCGCAAAGGCTCTGGGGTCGGCCCAGCCTCATGAATTGAGTACAGGTGCAACTCTGGGAAGGTTAATGCAGTCAAGGTGGTGCTGACCACATCACCCCTAGTGTGCCGATGATAAAGAAAATATGGGCCTAACACCATATTCCCAATATGCCTCAGTGGGCGTGTAACGGGATCCATTACGTGTATTTTTGTAACAGCTTTTTTATAATATTATTAAGGAAGCTGACTGATTCCACAACAACATTTTGACTGTATCCAAATGTGTTTAAAAACACATTTTATATATTGTCATTTAGTTGATGCTTTTTCAGCTGTCTTATGTCTTTGGCTGTCTTTATGTCTTTGATAGCAAAGTTTATAAGCAACATTTCTCCAGTTATATCTTTGTCCTTTTATTTATTTCTGCGTTGCGTCACTTTTCTCAAATCTTTTCCAGTCCATGTACTCTTAGTATTCTCTGTTCCTGGTGATCTGTGTCAGTTTCAGTTATGGTGTTTTATCAGTCAATCAATCAATACCCTTTAGCTCCCCAAGGAGCATAGGCCTTCAGCAAACAGATGTTGAGTCCTCCTGTCATATGCCATCAGCTCAGTGGCGTCACTAGGGTTGGTGTCACACAGTGCGGTAACTCATGGTGTCACTCCCATGGACCTCCTCCCGTACCAGACCACACAGAATTCTTAGTAATGTTTTTTGTACTAATGTTACTCGTAAATTGTAATTCCCGTATATCACTGAATGTAATGGCAATAGTAGTAACATAAACAACTAGCAAAATTAAAATTACACCTTTAAATTACAATATCATACGCACAGCCTAAATGTATTTACTTTTACATAGTTTCATGCGGTTAAAGTGAAAATTCGGTAAGAAAACAATAGAATTCGAAGTAAAAACGTAAGTATATTGATACAGTACATGTAAGCTGGGCTTACGAAAAATATTTTTGTGGTTATAACTAACTACAGGGATGTTTTTATAAAAAATAATAAATTTCTGCGGAAACACTGCACAAAAATATTATAGACAGTTATTTTGGTGTCACCCCCTCTGATGGTGTCACCAGGTGCGGTCCGAACCCCCCAGTGACACCACTGCATCAGCTCAAGCTCTTAATTGTTATTTATGTCTCCAGTTCTGTTCTTCATATTTTCTTTGGTCTGCCTCTACTCCTGTTGCCCTGGGGGTTCCAGTACAAGAACTGCCTAGAAATGCTGTCAACAGATTTCCTCAATATATATCTAATTCATCACTAGCATCTTCTTCTAATCACTTGTTCCGCTGGTACTTGGTCTGGCTCGTGTCATCAGTTCCGCATTGCATTATTCAAAAGAATGATCCATGTCCAGTTTTTTTTTTCTTAGTTTGCAGACCTATATGTTAAGTTTTCTTTCAGATATCTCTGTTTAATATTCTATCACCATTTAATTGGGCACTGTCTGCAAATGCATGCAGTATTCGGTTTCTGGTCATTGTTCTTTTCCCCAACTGTGAATCATGGAGCATTACTTCATTCACACTGGTCTTCAGAAGTCTAGACATTCTAAAAAAGTAATATTTCACTTTAAGTTCAGTAGCGCTGTAAGGATAGTTTTTGTTCGGGAATTCCCAAGGGTAAAAGAAAATATAAAGGGCAGCCAAAAAACATGTGGAGAAGGGAATTTGAGACAGACTTAAAAGTGATAAAGGTAAAAGATAAAGGATCCCGCTACACGCCTATTGAGGCATATTGGGAATACGGAGTTAGGCCCGTATTTTTTTGACAATCGGCACACTAGGGGTGATGTGGTCAGCATCACGCCGGCCGCCATAACCTTCTCAGAGTTGTTCTGGTACCCAATTCATGAGGCTGGGTTGACCCCGGATCCGATTGCGGTCTAAAAAAAATCCCACCTCAACTAGGGATTGAACCATGGACTACCGAGCTATGAAGCCAGTGCACTAACCACTGTGCTACCACTGCTCCAAAAGGGATAAAGAAGACATGGAAAGATCTTGAAATGATGGCACAAGAAGGTCGGCTTGGTATGAACTTGAACTTGTTAAAGCCGGTGCTCCTGTGAGCTGGTGGGCAATGGTGATGAATATTTACTTTTAATATAATTATGAATGTATTGTGATTACATTTTATACATTGAGCATCCAAAGCATGCCAAACTCCATAGCTTGACAAAAAACAGGCTGAAGAAAACCGGCTTCTTAAACATCTCAAAACATCTGCATCGGCGTCATGAAGACCTCCTCCCAAAACAATCTACTGAGATGGAAATGTTAACTGATTATGTGGAGCCAAACTACTGCCATGAAAATATATCTGTCATCACAGAAGTCCCTGAAATAACAAGGAAAGGCTAGCAGACCCCTCGACAACTAAAAACTGCTGAGCTCTAGCAGAAGCTACTGGGCTGCTGCACTGACCTGGAAAAGACTGTGGACTTCGTCCTAGCGACAGGCCTGCAGATTTAGCATGACTACAAACTTAACGCAGAAGAAGATACAATGAGCATTGTTTGAAAAAAAAAAAGATGCATCCAGCTGTACATAAATTATTCTTTTTTTTTTGGGTTATTTCTTAGCATACTTTTTTCTTGATTATAATTTAATACTGTACATGTATGCTGTTATATTACGTTGCTTGCCTTTAAATTAATACTTAAAATATATGTGAGAATAAATGGATACAATATAAAAGATGAGAGAAAGGAAGGGTGGATTGTTAGATGATCCTGCCTGTCCAATTCTCAACCCCTTGAAAATATTGTTTATTCTCTCAGTTTGGATTAACTGTGTATCTTTTATCTGTGCCAGTGCTTTCATAGAGCACACTAATCAGGTCATATTTCTGGAGGAGAATGATGTGGCCTCAGTCCACGAGGGTGTACTCAACATACATCGTGTGTCTCGCTCACTGGATGAGAGTACACACAGGGAAGTCTGCACTCTCAAGATGGAGATTGAGCAGATCATGAAAGGTGAGTGATGGATTGAGCAGATCATGAAAGGTGAGTGATGGATTGAGCAGATCATGAAAGGTGAGTGATGGATTGAGCAGATCATGAAAGGTGAGTGACAGATTGAGCAGATCATGATAGGTAAGTGATAGATTGGGCAGATCATAAAAAGTAAGTGATGAATTGAGCAGATCATGAAAGGTTAGTGATAGATTGAGCAGATCATGAAAGGTGAGTGATACATTGAGCAGATCATGACGGTAAGTGATACATTGAGCAGATCATG
Organism: Oreohelix idahoensis; assembly: GCA_024509875.1. Lineage (NCBI taxonomy): Eukaryota > Metazoa > Mollusca > Gastropoda > Stylommatophora > Oreohelicidae > Oreohelix > Oreohelix idahoensis. The sequence goes on along the minus strand of JAMPIV010013019.1, from coordinate 341,733 downwards.
AAAGGTGAGTGATACATTGAGCAAATCATGAAAGGTGAGTGATAGATTGAGCAGATCACGAAAGGTAAGTGATAGATTGAGCAGATCATGAAAGGTGAGTGATAGATTGAGCAGATCATGAAACGTGATAGATTGAACAGATCATGAAAGGTGAATGATACTTTACTTATTTTTTATTTTTACTTTTTTGTATCCTCTCTAGCTATGTTTTTAGTCTAGCCATGCTATATTTGCATTTTAAAAAAAAAAATTTTTTTTTACTTAGTTCTCTATGTCCTTTCTGTTTTTTTGTTCATTTGTCCCTGACGTAGACCTTGTGGCCATAATGTAGGTTTTTTCTTCTCTTTTGTCTTAGTAAGATGTATTACCTTTTCTTTTTCTCCACCCCACGGTCTGGCTGAGAAATCTAGTGGGGAGCTAAAGTTTTCTTTCTTGAGACAAGTGTTTCACATTGATTGCTGTGAATATGTTTTGTTGTAGTATCCTGTTGTGTTGCCTCTTGATCTTCCCTGTGGTGTGAAACCAGATTTTCTACTGTTGTTGGCACGTAGTGGTAATTTATTGGGCTCAATTCTCATGAGCCCCGTGTGGTTCTCTGAGAAGGCAAAGGAAGAATAGGACTACTACTCCCTCAGGCGTGTTGGAGGAGGTGACTGGTATGAGGTTGCACATGGGCTGGCAACCTTATCATGTAAAACACAATGCTACAGAGCACATGAATGCAGGCTTCCTGCAAGGAGACCAGCTGATGTGGTGGTTTCATGCTCCATGAGGAGTGAGAAGGAGAAGAAGATTCTCATGAGATGACCAGACCACTTAGTTTTCTCTGTCTAAGGTAAGTGATGCTTGTAGACCAGTTTACTCAAGTGACCAGGCCAGAGCAGTCTAGTGCATGATTGACATGTAGGTTTATACTGAGTGATCAATTAAAAAAAATTACATAGTGCGATCATTTTGCTTTAGTTTGGTTTTAGCTTTCTCCACATGTTGATCAGTGCTGTAATGTTGATCAGTGCTGTAATGTTGATCAGCGCTATAATGTTGGTCGATGCTGTAATGTTGGTCGATGCTGTAATGTTGACCGATGCCGTAATGTTGATCGGTGCTGTAATGTTGATCAGTGCTGTAATGTTGACTGATGCTGTAATGTTGGTCGATGCTGTAATGTTGGTCGATGCTGTAATGTTGATCGGTGCTGTAATGTTTACCGATGCTGTAATGTTGATCGGTGCTGTAATGTTGGTCGATGCTGTAATGTTGGTCGATGCTGTAATGTTGAACGATGCAGTAATGTTGGTCGATGCTGTAATGTTGGTCAATGCTGTAATGTTGGTCGATGCTGTAATGTTGATCGATGTTGTAATGTTGATCAATGCTGTAATGTTGGTGTGGCACCTAATAATAGTTACTACCTGCATGACTCTGAGCATGCTTGTTCAAATGTGTAAATAAGTAATACACATAAAAAGGTATGTTGTAGGCACCCAACTTAAGGACAAAATAATTGGATTGGTCATATATGCATTAATAGGAAGTTTAGATAAATGTTACATAATGTAATAGTATATAGTGGAGCAGACGAGGCATCATTTCACCATCTTCTGTTAGCCAAAATAAAACTGATGATATAGAACAGCACATAGATAGAGACAACAGGTTATGGTTTATGGCCCTTGGCTCTGAAACTTTTGATTGTATTTAAATCTGTATTTTGTTGTTTGTTTCCTTTATCTTTTTTGATGGCTTCCTTTTTTATACATACTTTGTGCTGCCATTCTCGTTTTCTTAAACACCTCCACATGTCTAATTCCAAAAAGTTTGTTATCTGTTGCCAGTGGTTTTACATATTTGCTTAGACTTCTAGTTGCTGAAATACTTGGTACTTACTGAATATTGTAACAGTAAATTTTTCTCGCTTGCGTAGAATAGAATTGACATGCTACAACAATGTCACCAACATGGAACTGATGATAAGAGCCAGATCAGTGCCAGTGGAACAGGAGCTGACAAGAAAGTGCTGGTGACTGATAGGGTAGAGAATGAGGAAATCTGTTGATGGCCGTACCAGAGAGTCCTTGTTCTGGAAGAGAAGCAGACATAGACTGAAAACACACGGAGAAGAGAACTGGAGACAGAAGTTAAAATGATGAGAAAGACATGGAAAGATCTTGATCTGATGGCACCTGGCAGGAGGATGTGACCTACATTTGTTGAAGGCCTATGCTCCTTGGGGAGCAGAAGGGTAATTAGTGAATGAGATTATTGTTTGTTTCTTGATTTTTTGAGGCATTCAACATTAAATTAAATGTGATACCATGTATTACCGGAGCAATAACCGAGTGTGTTGTGTAAGTAGACTAAGGAAGAATGAAGAATGGTGTGTATGAAGTTGGCAAACTTCGGATTTTAGAATATTGCATGAGAGCATTTGGCGGCAGTTTTTTTTTCCAAACTGGCGTGCAGCACTTGTGAATTTTGTCATACAAATAACAATGTACTTTATTTTCAGGAAACTTCAGTTCATTCATGCAGAAAGAGATATTTGAGCAACCAGAGTCAGTGTTTAACACCATGAGAGGCCGTGTTAACTTTGAAACCAAGGAAGTCATCCTAGGAGGCATTAAAGACTATATGGGAGAAATCAGACGATGCAGGCGTCTGATATTCATAGCTTGTGGTACAAGTTACCACAGTGCTGTTGGTGTAAGTGTTGTTGTGTTCTCAGGTTGAAGAGCATTCTGATCATTTTCAGAGATTTAGATGTAATATCAGTGAACGAATGAATGAAATCTTTACTTCATCAGGGTAAAGAAATAGACATTATTGCCTTTTTACATTTCTGCCCTGCAGTAATATCCATTTTAGGGAAGTACCCAGTTTTTATATTTATTTTTATTATATTTATTTAGATTCTTATGTCTCTTATTTAGCTCTCACTTTCTTTTCTCTCCCTGACGAAGACCTTGTGGCCGCAACGTTGGCTATTTTCTTTGTCTTTTGTCCTTGTAAGCCGAATCACCTTTTTTCGATTTTTTCCCCACACCATCCCTCGTACCGTAACGTCTTACCGTAGTTCCCCTTATCTTCCTCAGTAATACAATTCTGAGAGTTTTTTCAGTGTGAGAAGATAGATTTTATGTTCTGAAGGGAAGTCACATTTTATTTTCTGACTTTTTTTTTTTTTTTTTTAAAGGCTTTGAAATGAAAGAAATGTTCCTTTATATTTCTTCTGGGTTATCATCACCATTGTTTTTCCTTGTTTTGTTGACCATAGAGCACAGAGCCACCATTGTAAGAAACCTGCACCAAAGTATTCCTGTGATCTTGCAGTCGTGGTTTAGGTAGCAGTGTGTTTTACAAGATGAGGTTGTCAGCCCTATGCACAACCTCATGTTAGTTGTCACTTACAACATGCCTGTCTTCTCAAAGACCCCCCCAGTAACTACATGGGGCTCTGTTGCATTAAATTAAGTAACAGTTTTGGTCTTGACATTTGATAGTTTTGGACACAGAGTAATATACTAAACAACGAAATGAGGAAAATGTATGTAAATATTTTGTCATGAGGAAATCGATGATTCATGCAAGCTTTCTTGTAATGATTTTTAATACAAAAATCTATTTTATCATTTAGACACGTCAGCTGCTGGAAGAGCTGACAGAACTGCCTGTCATGGTGGAGCTGGCCAGTGACTTCTTGGACAGGAACACGCCCATCTTTCGTGATGATGTTGTTTTCTTCATCAGTCAGTCAGGTAAGCAGAGTTGAGCGCTGTGAAATTTTTCATTTTCATAGTTTCTTGCTGTAGAAAAAAGAAGTTTGGTTTGGTTTGGTTTTAAGGACTATCTTCATTGCACACAGACTACTCCATCAGTGCCCCCCCGATCTCCTCCTTTAGATCACACAAGGAGGATCTCAGCACAGTGCACGGACTCTGTAGCACCGGTGAGAACCCCAATGTGTGTATATAGGAATCACACATTCTATAAATGTTTGTGTGGCATGTAGGTTTCTCATTTTTACATTTTGCCAGGGCAGCGGCCTGATAGGCCTACTCTTTACGATTTCCAACTGCCGTGGGATTTTTTAACGTTCACAACTTGCACACGGGACCTCCTACTTTTTCGCCCTTATCCGAGAAGGCTAGGCATCCAATCTCACTACCCAGGAGACCAGGGGGGAGTATTACATCATAAGGACCATTGGTTCTGAAAAAAAAAAATGTCATAAATTATATTCTCTTAACTGGGAATCGAACCCAGTACCTCTAGAACTAGAGGTGGATGCCATACCTCTTAGCCACTCCGACCCCCCCCCCCAAAAAAAGAAGTTTAGAACAGCAAGGAAGATTTTTGACTGCAGGAGGAACTGGATAAATGTAAAAATGGTTACGATAAATATATACATGACTAATGGGCAGTAAGGACAACAGAAAGAAAAATTAAATTGACATTCATCAATTTGTGTCACCAAAAGAATAATCTAAAAAGCTGTGGTTTAATTGTGTTGTTTCTTTTCAGAGGTGCAAAGGTAGATATCTATATTTTTTAATTTCTATCGTTCTATTTTTCCCATCTTTTTCAGTTTTTAAAGATTCTTTCAAAAGTTGATCCCATTTATGGTCTGTTTCATAATTTAAATGCTCATAATAAAATCTTATCAGAAATGTAGCAGTTTAGTCTTTTCTTTTTAGGTGAGACAGCAGATACACTTCTTGCCTTGAGGTATTGTAAGCAGCGCGGTGCTCTAATTGTAGGGATCACTAATGTTGTAGGCTCAAGCATCTCTCGGGAATCAAACTGCGGAGTACATATCAATGCAGGACCTGAGATTGGAGTGGCTAGCACTAAAGTGAGTCATTCATTTCTTATGTAATGTTTAAAATGAAAAGTTGTGAGGAGAAAAAAGTTTTGTTCTACCTAAAGCTCATCATATTTAGAAAAAGAAAATGTTCTGGACAAGGTAAAGGTGTGCTTTACCTTGCTTTGTGCACTTAAGGGAATCATTGTCAATAGCTTCACAGTAAACATACATAAACTGTTGTGGCCATCAACAGAGAATTGACAGATCTTCAGTGTGAAAGAAGTTTTTATGTATACGACCTATTGAAGATGTAAGCTGCTTGGCGCTGCAGAGATAGTTGTCACTAACATCTTAGCCTGTCATGTATGGCTTCTAGAAGGTGTGTTACGGTATATGTTATTAACGCCGTCTGCTAAAGGTTAGCAGACGTGCAATTGTAAAGGTTAAGACATTTAATATATTGCGATAGATGTTTCAATTATTGAACGCTCCATACACGATCGATTATGACGTGTCTAGCGTTGTTTGGGTCACAGTCGGTAACTAGGAGACGCTACCCTTTGTTACTTGACCGCCAAGCTGAATAGCTGCGTTTTCTAACCTTCCAATTCAATGGCATGATATAGCCATTTATATGTGCATTTATGATGGACCAGGGTCAGTCCTAGAACTCTATATGAGAGGAAACTTACGGAGGTTAGTGTTTAACTAGAATCCTCAGAAGGAGGAGAATAATCGTCCAATTCGTATGAAATATTCAGACTCGCAGTCTCACTGTCGGCAGGTAGCCATGTCTATCTGCGCGTGCATATAGCTGTGATGTTCTGACGACAATACTGCATTGTATCCTTAAACGGACATTGACACGTAAACCAGCAGTCTACGTTATTGATTAATTTATGCATGACTTATACGGACTTATGTTCTGCTCATATTTGAAATGATCATCCTGTGTGTACATGTGATTAAATATTACGGACTCAACCTGAAGGCATTAATTACTTCATTAATGTTGCTGAGTTCAAGTATTACATGTTACTTCTTCATATCATGCTACTGAGTTGTATGAACGCTTCACCCTAATTCGCGTAATGATAAAACAAGCACGATCAACAAGAAATCATTAAAATAACTATACTCAGCACATGATCTTCAACCGGCAAATAACTCAGCAACAAAGTGGTGGCCGAATGCGGGGAACGACAGAAAAAAGAAACAAACTTCTGTTCCTTACGCACATGTTAACCATAATATTTACGATCAAGTTTCGATCACATGATCCAGTCGAAGATGACGTTGTACTCATTCTAATGCCTAACAACGTGACGTCACCGAAGGTCGTGTAGGTGAACTGTCGGAGAAACCAAAGCCGTTTTCTAAGTCTAACCAGGGGAAACATGAGCCATTGAAGCAAACACACGATATGGACTACAGGAGCAGACAGTCAGGGGCATTAGCCTAGCTGTTGACGACCTCTAGCACTGATCTAAGCAACGGAAAAGATAAGTCTAGTTGTTTTAATACTGTCGTCATTGCAAACAGTAATACTGAGTCCATGCCTTTTGCCTGCATAGGCATGTCTTTTCTGAATGTGTTTCATGTATTTTTTGGGTTGTTTTAATGTGTTGTTAATTAGCGGGCCGGTTGGAGGGAACTGAAATCTCTGGGGAATGTCGCGAACAGCTGACCACCTAGATTTCAGTCGGTCTTAGGGCAGTTAAACGATTGCACTTTTGGAAGCCCCATTGAGGTTTGCTGGTGGACTGCCTGTCCAGATCTGCTATCGTTTGACGTTTGTGTTAGCTGTACCGTTCCGTAGATAACTGGTGTATTTTATTTGTACTAAGTTCACATTTTTATTCAGTTTTGTATCATGTTCGTTAACTATTTCGTCCAGTCTACTCTTACTATCATTTATTTGATGATTGTTAAATGTTCGTCCGTTATGAGTCCTGTGATGTCATCATTTTTTGCAATCATTTTTTTTTTGTGTACTTTGCATATTCAGTTGACCTCGGGTCAATCTTTGACCCTTCGTTTTCCGTGTGACACTTCCGCTTGTTTTATTTAGTTCATAAATTCATTTTTAATTGTGAAAATGTCTTGTTTGCGTCTTGACATTGTTTGTACCCTTTAGTTGCATCATTGTTTTGTTTGTACTCATGATATATATTAAATACTACATTAATAATATGACATTATATTCAATAATACACTTGTAATTTAATTTAATTAATTTTTTCTGACATTTAAGGTTAATATGGGACATTGCATAATTATGCAGTGATAGTCCAAGAAATTAGCACTACAATTTATAAGAGATGCCTAGGGCATCATAATAATAATAATATAATATATATATATTGACCAAATAAAATAATCTTATAGTCTACCTTTGAGGTGACAGACCCATTGTATATTATTTAATATACTTTTCTGGTACTAAGAGAGTGACTTAGTACATTGAACAATATAATTACTAGGAATCATACCCAACATTATTGGATATTGAGATTAATTGTGTGATGTAATTACATTATAGTTAACAGATATCATAACTATTTATGATATAGTTAGTACTTAGATACAATATTGTTACAAAATATTGTCTATTAGTTGAACTTAGACATAAGAGTTCAGTACTATTGTGATTATTTATATTGAATATTCCTAAGTTGAGTAAGTATAATAATTACTCTGAAGCTACTATTGACTATTTTAATCAGTAATTATCAATAATTACTTACCAGATAAAAGTCAAAATGCTTACTATAGACCATTTCGTTAAAATTGGTAAGGAATATGGTTATAAATCTCAAGAACTTCGTCAGTTTGCTGAGGCAGAACTGGAAAAACATAAAGCAGAAATGGAGGAACGTGAAAGAAAAGAAGCAGAGAAAAAGGCTGCATTAAAGAAAGAGGAGGAGGAACGTGAAAGAAAGGAAGCAGAACGTGAGATGAAGCAAATTGCCAAGGAAAATAGATTAAGAGAAATTGCTCAACAGGAAGAAGAGAATAAATTGAAACGAGAGGAAATTATTTTACAACAAGAAATGGAATTGGCGCGTATTAAATTGGAGACAGCAAGATTACAAGCACAAAGTGCTGATGCAAACCAGAATAATAACGCACAAAATGGATCGTCATCCAGCCAAACTAAACATTTCTACAACTTTAAATTACCCACTTTCAACTTAAACGTGGACGACCTTTCATCGTTCCTGTCACGTTTTGAACAGACTTGCAAAACAAATCATTTGCCTGAAGAGTCATGGGTACTCAAGTTAAATGAATTCTTGGTTGGAGAACCATTGACGGCTTCTCAAAATGCTGACCCATCAATAGCAAATAACTACGGTGCTATTAAGTCCTTGCTTTTACGAAGGTTTCACCTGGACGAGGAACACTGTAGGTTGAAATTTAAGGGAATTTTACCTGAATCTCCAAAAGATTTTGCAGGATTCATTGCGAACATACGCAATACATTTAATAGATGGGTTGAACTGGCAGAAGTCAACAAATCGTACGACAAATTAGTTGATTTGCTACTACGGGATAAGGTATTATCTTCGGTTAGCCAGCCATTCTTTGCATATTTGCAGGAGCGTAAACCAGGTACTATTGACGAGTTGGAAAAAATTTCTTTAAACTACTGTTCGGCACATCCGAATGCAACCATTTCTAACTCCTCATTAAGAGAACCTCTACCTGTGGCGTCTAATATGGCCTACAATCATAATAACAAACAAAGACATCACAGTGTAGACAGAAGTAGGTTCCAAAGAAATCACAATGTTAACTTTCAGAAGGGACATAATAATGATTTCAACAATAAAAATGAGTTCAACAGAGGTAGATCACGAGATAGAAATTATTCACCTCAAACAAACTACCACAATAGTCAACATAACACTAATTATAATCGATCACATACCCCGAAAAATAACAATAACTGGAATGGTAATAATCATGGCTCGAGACATCGAGATAATAGTTACTATAGAGGACGACGAGATAATTCTAACAATTATACTCGGAATCGATCTCATTCTCGGGGATCATCTCATTACAACCATAATACAGGGGCGGCAGTTACAAATAATACTACCCCTATAGCTCAGGTCCCACTTGACAATAATACAACACAGTCTTCTGCTGCATGTTTTGCTATTAATTATAATGTGGCAAATAGTTGCCAACAATGCAATCTTATTTTTCAGAAGGCGAAAGAAACAGTGCTTAACTGCGGACATATTACACCAGAGGTAGGTCTTGCAGTCAACGATGGAACAGGCTTACTAATTTTTAACAGGGGAATCGTTAATGGATCCGTCGTCTCAGTGCTGAGAGATTCAGGATCCACGACGATTGGTGTACGTCAGTCGCTGGTACATCCTAGCTGTGCGACAGGAGAATACGTCCGCTGCATGACATTTGGTGGAACTATTGAGTTTTACCCCACAGCTATTGTTCATATTAGAACACCCTTTTTCACAGGGAATGTAAAAGTATGTATGCTAAAAAAGCCTATTGCTGATCTGATGGTTGGTCGTATACACGGCAGTAAAGATTGTACTCCAGATGAGATCATAGAATGGGAGAAACATAACCTATGCACTGGAAACGCCGTGACGACTAGAGCGCAGACTCAACTCATGGAGAAAGTTGGTGATAATAAAATGGATGCAGACAACCAAGAGGAATTTGTAGTCAATTCACCTATTGACAGGGAAACATTTGCAACCAAACAAAAAGAGGATAAATCTTTAAAAAAATTTTTTAAGCTGGTTGATAAAGTTGACAATCTATCCTCAGGTAATAATAACAAACATTGGTTTGTTATTAAAAATGACATATTGATTAGATGTTTTAATGACAAATCACAAATGAAACAACAAGTTATGGTCCCGTATACTTTTAGACGGTACATTCTTCAACATGCGCATGACTCACAGTGTGCTGGACATATGGGATATACTCGAACACGATCTCGAGTACTGTCTTCATTCTTTTGGCCAGGAGTGTCAAGAGATATTTCGCAGTATGTACGTTCCTGTACTACATGCCAAGAAGTGAAAGCACGTGGAGCTTTTCACACGGCGCCTATTCAGGCTTGCGATATCTCAGTAAGACCGTTTGACAAGATGGCCATAGATATTATTGGTCCATTGCTACCATCGGCCAGAGGACATAGATTCGTCCTTACGTGCATTGATTTGTGCACACGATGGCCAGAAGCTATCCCATTAAAGACCACCACTACCACAGATGTAGCTGATGCACTACATCTCATCTTTTCTAGAATAGGGTTTCCTAGAAAACTTTTATCAGACCATGGGTCACAGTTCATATCTGACACCATGAAGGAAGTCATGAAAACTTGGAACATTGATAGGAATTTAAGTAGTATTTATCATCCTATGAGTAATGGTGCAGTTGAAAGACTTAACCGTACACTTAAACAACTACTACATAAGGTTACTGTTAAGCACCCTCATGACTGGGACAGAGCACTCCCAGCTGTTCTATTTGCTTATCGGGAGGTACCGCATGAACAAACTGGCTTCTCTCCCTTTGAATTAGTTTTTGGTGCTCCCCCAAGAGGTCCTATGGGACTAATAAAAGACTTATTAATTGACGCAGAGATGACTCAGGACACTCAGTCATCTTACGAGTATGTGATTAATCTTCGGAAGAACATTATTGAGTCTTGCCAGTTGGCAACAGCTTCTTCTGAGGCTGCAAAAGCTAAGGCTCGATCTCTACAAAATAGGTCTCGACGATTACGCCAATTATTCCCAGGCGATGAGGCTTATGTGTTACTTCCTCACAATAACAATAAATTATTGATATCTTGGAATGGTCCTTACAAAGTCATTGATAAAATTTCCGACGTTGATTACGTCTTAGATATCAAGGGACACAAAAAGATATTTCATATTAACATGCTCAAGCAATTTCATACACGTCCTGAACACTTACAGTCAATTTTTCATGAACTAGATGACAACACAGTATCTACTTGTTATTATTCCAACTTATCCGTCATCCAGGAAGAAGAATCTTCTTTTCCTGAGGTACAGTTACCGTTACCGGTACCAGTAGTTCAACCTACTGAATCTTGGCGGGATGTAACCATCTCTTCAACGGTTACACCGCAACAGCGTCTACAGATTGCTAATCTATTACAATCTTATCCAGATGTGTTGACCGACGTCCCGGGTCGCACATCGGCTATCAGTCATGACATTACTCTCAATGACGATACACCTATTCGTGTACATCCCTATTCGGTTCCTTTACATTTCCTTGCTAAAACTACTAAGGAACTTGAACAGATGTTGTCTCTGGGAATCATTGAGACTAGTAATTCGCCATTCTCTTCTCCATTAGTGATTGTCCGGAAGAAGGACAATAACATCAGACTATGTGTTGACTATAGAAAATTAAATGCTAAGACTATAGTTGACAGCGAACCACATCCACTTATCGACGACTTACTGCCACGTCTATCCAACGCAACTATATTTAGTAAGATAGACTTAACTAAAGGTTATTGGCAGATACCACTGACCGAAAAGGCTAAGTACTACACCGCATTTTCCACTCCACAAGGTCTATACCAGTGGAATGTGATGCCTTTTGGGCTTGTTAATGCGCCAGCTACCTTCATTCGCCTGATGCGACAAATTTTATCAGGTAGACCAGACGTTATTACATATATTGACGACATATGCTTGTTTAGTTCGTCGTTTGAGGAACATGTTTCGGGACTTAGATATGTTTTCGACACTCTAAGGAATTATCATCTAACTGCTAAACCTACAAAGGTTCAGATCGCGTGTAATGAGATAACCTTTTTGGGACATATCATTGGATCGGGATATATCCGAACGTTACCTAGTACAGTCTCCAAAATTCTAAACATAGCAGTTCCTCAGACGAAGAAACAGGTCAGGAGTTTGTTAGGACTTGTTCAATATTACAGTAGATTCATACCAAACTTGTCATCCATCACGGCTGTATTGTCTTCATTGTTAAAAAAAGACATGCCGGTGAAGGTGACATGGACTGGTATATGCAATGAAACTTTCAACAAAATTATAAATTTGTTTTCGCATGAACCAATTTTAAGACTTCCCGATGCTTCCAAAAGATTTTTCTTACGAACAGATGCTAGTAACTACGGCATCGGTGCATGCCTGCTCCAGAACCATGATGGCGTTCTACATCCTACATTATATATTTCAAGAAAGCTAAAGCCGGCAGAAACAAAGTATTCCACAGTGGACAAGGAACTTTTGTCAGTTATATGGGCAATCACAAAACTGGAAAAGTTCTTGCTTGGTGCTCCATTCACCATTCAGACTGACCAGCGTGCTGTAGCATCTTTGCGTAGATCAAACCACAAAAGTCCAAAACTCGCCAGATACGCGATCATCCTGCAGCCATTTGAATTCTCCATTGAACATATTCCTGGCACTGAAAACATTGTGGCGGATGCGTTGTCACGTAATCCTATTGACGACGAATAATCAACATTGACATTCCTAAAATACGTCAATCATCACTACATTGGATAGAACGGAGTATCAACTATAAGGGAACTAACCTTGACTTCAATTTAATAATTATAAACACTATATGCATCACAGAATTGAACTAAAGACAATCAAGGTATACATATTGACATTGAAACTTCGTCTAACGTCCATACACAATATATGAATATTCGTTGAACAATCATGGAACAATATCTGACGACAAGTCGAACTTATTATCCTATGTGCACTTAATTCTTGGATCCTAGGATAATTGACATTTCTGTCCGACGGAAACGTTTCAACACTTTGTCTAAAAGAATTCATCAGGATCAGGACTACGGATGGATCATCATATCCTATACTAATTAATTAGTTAACTTAACTTCTTAATTGAATTATTATCAATAAAATGAAATGTGAGAAAAAAATGAAATGAAAAAAACAAAAAAAGAGAACGAAATATAAAAAGAAGAAATTATGAAAAGAGAAAATAAATCTCACACAAGTATTAGATTAATATTTTTTTTTAATGTACCTATACGTTATTTAGTTAGTTAAATTAGATAGTTATTATTCACTAACACTTAACACACACAATTAAGTTAAACTTATATTCGAATTTCTTTCTATTTCTTCTCACTTATTTTGTCTTTTCTTCTCTCATAACATCGTGTTACATTAGAATCTTAATAATTTAACTCTTAGTTTAATTAATTAATTTAATTTTAATTAGTCAAATTAATTCCTATATGACATACTAATACGACAGACCTTACTTTAATTTAATTCTATCATTCACTATTGACATTACACATTTTATTTAGTTGATATAATAATATGCATAATATTGATATATAATATGATTAATGTTAGATGACTATGACAAATAGTTAGTTGACATGACCGCGACACGGTTCTACTCAGAACATCGTCGGCCATATGTCACAATGGTGTTAAATTTTTTGAAAAATTGTTAAGTCGGATAGATCTTGAAAAAAAATATATCGATTTTTTTTCCCCTGGTGTACAGGGAATTGTTACGGTATATGTTATTAACGCCGTCTGCTAAAGGTTAGCAGACGTGCAATTGTAAAGGTTAAGACATTTAATATATTGCGATAGATGTTTCAATTATTGAACGCTCCATACACGATCGATTATGACGTGTCTAGCGTTGTTTGGGTCACAGTCGGTAACTAGGAGACGCTACCCTTTGTTACTTGACCGCCAAGCTGAATAGCTGCGTTTTCTAACCTTCCAATTCAATGGCATGATATAGCCATTTATATGTGCATTTATGATGGACCAGGGTCAGTCCTAGAACTCTATATGAGAGGAAACTTACGGAGGTTAGTGTTTAACTAGAATCCTCAGAAGGAGGAGAATAATCGTCCAATTCGTATGAAATATTCAGACTCGCAGTCTCACTGTCGGCAGGTAGCCATGTCTATCTGCGCGTGCATATAGCTGTGATGTTCTGACGACAATACTGCATTGTATCCTTAAACGGACATTGACACGTAAACCAGCAGTCTACGTTATTGATTAATTTATGCATGACTTATACGGACTTATGTTCTGCTCATATTTGAAATGATCATCCTGTGTGTACATGTGATTAAATATTACGGACTCAACCTGAAGGCATTAATTACTTCATTAATGTTGCTGAGTTCAAGTATTACATGTTACTTCTTCATATCATGCTACTGAGTTGTATGAACGCTTCACCCTAATTCGCGTAATGATAAAACAAGCACGATCAACAAGAAATCATTAAAATAACTATACTCAGCACATGATCTTCAACCGGCAAATAACTCAGCAACAAGGTGGAAGTCTTTTGCATGCCAGTGGCCATACCAAAAGCTCTAGCCATACAAGTCATACATCCACTTAATCCTATGTGTAAACGAAACCTGGGCAATGACTACAACCCACAAAAGCCAGATCCAAACCTCAGAAATGAGGTACATATCTGAGGAAGGTGGTTGAAGTAACAAGAAAAGACATGGTCCGCAACCAGATAATATGTCAAGGCCTAAAATCCAACCCCCTGCAGACCCAAGTAAAACAGTCCCAACTAAGATGGTTTGGTCATCTCTGCAAAATGGGAGAAGATCGGCTACCACGACAAGCATGGGAAACAAAGAGCCTGGACGACCCAGAGTCCGCTGGGAGGACAACATTAGACAATCTTTGAAGGACCGAGGACTAGAATGGAACCAGGCCAGGAGGAAGACAGCCGATATGGTAGTCTGGCGCTCTCTCTTCCAAACCTCTACACCTCACGGTAGAAGGGGAACGACTAAGTTAGTAAGTAAGTAAACGAAACCTGGAAAGCGAGCAGTAAGACTGATAGCTCCTCTGAGGGTTAATCCTCCTCTCCTGCTTCTTTTCACATCATAAAGAGCATTTTAATGAAAATGAGAGTTCTTCAGTGTTGTATAGAGCTAATCTTTATATATGGAAGTGAGTCATGGACAATTAGTAAGGCAGGAAATGTCCTGGAGGCCAGAGAAATGTGGTTTTATAGAAGAATGCTCAAAAATACCATGGATAGCTAAAAAGAGTCATGAGGATGTCCTGAAAGAGGCCAGTGTGTAAAGGTCCTGAAAGAGGCCAGTGCGTAAAGGCCCTGAAAGAGGCCAGTGTGTAAAGGTCCTGAAAGAGGCCAGTGTGTAAAGATCCTGAAAGAGGCCAGTGTGTAAAGGAACCTTATTACTCATAATAGAAGGAAGTAATCCTCTTTCTTTGGGCATGTTATAAAAACGAAGAAAGCTGAGATATATTGTGACAACAAGATTGAAGGAAAAAGAGATAAAGGACAACAAAGAGAGACGATACTGGACAATTGAACATCATGGAATGCAGAAAGGGAGAAGATCAGCTGCCACGGCAGGAATGGGAGGTAAAGAGCCAGGGATCCAGAACTCCAGGATGACCCAGGGTCCGCTGGGAGGACAACATTAGACAGTCTCTGAATGGAACCAAATTGAAAGATCCAGAAATCGCGGGAATCTTTGAGGCAACTGTTGGAGGAAAATTCGCAGCTCTCAACTTTTTGGAGGATGATATCAACTCAATCACAGAGAACATGAAAGACGTGCTCATTGAATCAGCAACAGAAATACTTGGTAAAAGAAAGAAAATAAACAAACCATGGGTTACAGATGACATTCTGAAGTTATGTGATACACGACGGGAAATGAAAAAGGTTAAGAAAGAGGTTCCTGAAGCAGCATGGCAATACAGTATGGTGAATAAAAATATTAGAAAGAAAATGAAACAGGCCAAAGAAAAATGGGTAGCTGATCAATGTGAGTCCATTAATACGGGGCTAATAAAAGGTAACAGCAAGGCAGTTTTTGACACATTAAGAAGACTATCAAAACCCCAACAGCCCAGGGTAACTGTCATAGAAGATAGCAATGGGGCTCTGCTCAATGAAAAAACAGCTGTAATGAGAAGGTGGACAGAATATTGTAAAGAATTATATAACTGTAAACTTGACACTGACTTAGGCATATTAAACAACATTAAGTGCAAAAACAGAGAACTCGGAAATGCAGCAATACTACGGGAAGAAGTGGAAGAGGCTATATGTTCGATGAAAGGAGGGAAGTCACCGGGTGTGGATAATATACCAGCAGAGCTCTTGAAATATGGAGGACCAGATATAGTAAAAATCATGACAACAATTTGCCAGAAGATATGGAGTACAAAAAAATGGCCAAAAGAATGGACGCAGTCATTAGTAATACCGCTTCCAAAGAAAGGAAATCTAAAAATGTGCAAGAACTACAGAACCATTAGCCTTATTAGTCATCCAAGTAAGGTGATGTTAAGGATACTTTTGAACAGAATAAAACAGAAATCAGAAGAAATCTTGTCAGAGGAACAGGCTGGCTTTAGACCAAAAAGAAGTACCTCAGAACAAATCTTCAATATTAGATTACTGATCGAAAAACATCTCCAGCATCAACATGATTTATACCATAACTTCATCGATTTCACAAAAGCCTTCGATCGAGTCTGGCATGAAGGTTTATGGCAAATAATGAGAAAATTCAATTTTGATACCAACATCATAGATATCATTGAAGCACTATACAAGGACGCAAGCAGTGCTGTTTTTGCAAGCAATGACATTGGAGAATTTTTCAAAACAACTGTAGGAGTTCGCCAGGGATGTATCCTGTCACCAGTGCTCTTTAACATTTATCTAGAACATATTATGCAGGAGGCTCTCTACGATTATAAATCAACCATATCGATTGGAGGCCGACCTCTGTGTAATCTACGTTTTGCTGATGATATTGATCTGATAGCTGGAACAGAATCAGAACTTCAAGACCTTACCTCTAGACTGGAGAAAGTAACAAGAACATATGGGATGGAAATTAATATAGAAAAAAGCAAGATATTGGTGAATAGCCATTAGAAACATGTTCCGACCAACATTACGTTAAATGGGCAAACGTTAGAAGAAGTTAACACCTTTAAATATCTCGGGTCCACTATATGTAGTGATGGAAGATCAAATAAAGAAATCAAGACAAGACTTGAGATGGCCTCAGCTGCCATGACAAGGTTGAATGTGATCTGGAAAAGTAACATCAGTTTTCCTGTGAAGATCAAATTATACAAATCACTTGTATTATCTATTCTCTTGTATGGGTGTGAGGGCTGGACACTCACTGCAGATACGGAGCGAAGGATTCAGGCTTTCGAGCATAAATGTTATAGAAGAATTTTGCGCATTTGCTATAAAGAGCACAAAACAAATGTCTATGTTAGAGAGAAGATAAACACCTATGCAGGCCATCAAGAACCACTTTTGTCAATAGTGAAACGTCGAAAGCTTGCCTGGTTTGGGCATGTAACTCGTCATGACTCCCTTTCGAAAACGATCCTCCAGGGAACAGTCGAAGGTAAACGGAGAAGAGGAAGGCAAAGAAAATCCTGGGCTGATAACATCAAAGAATGGGCAGGACACGGTTTCTCCACACTTGTACGCATTGCTGAGAATAGAGAGCAGTGGAGGACCCTGTCTGCTGATGCTTCCACCATGGCACCCCTACGACCCATGACGGGTTATGGGTTGAGATGATGATGAATGGAACCAGGCCAGGAGGAAGACAGCTGATAGCATAGTATGGCGCTGTCTCTTCCAAACCTCCACACTTCACAGCAGAAGAGGAACGACTAAGTAAGTAAGTAAGGGATGGAAAGAAATCAACAGCAGAATTGATAAATATTTTGGAGACAGGAAGTTGTAGAGAGACATGATCACCTACACCTTCAGACATGGTACTTGAAGAAAAAATAGAAGGAAACCATAACTGCAGCTGTCCCTCATGCAGATAGAAAACATATGCCAGAGAACTTCAATAGTCTTGCAGCATTGGTTTCTATAGCGATGTCTATACCAGCCCTGTGTGCAGCCTCACTTTAGTTGTGACCAACATTGCTGGTGAAATCAGCAGTCTTATTATTTCTTTGTCTCCTCAGAAACCCCAAGAATAATGCTGGGCTTGAGGGATGATACTCCTGAATTTATGAAACAAATTATCCATTACAGAAATCACTAAATGTACAGCACAAAGAACATAATTGATGTCAGTTGTTGAAATCAAAAAGAAAAGTTGGAAATGACCAGGGCACTTTTAAAAAATGCTTACAGGTGGATATCTTCATGTGACCATGTGATTGACCCTAAGGAAAATGAAGGAGTAGAAGCTCCACAGTAAAATAAAAAATGGAGAATAACAAAAGAGGGAGAGATCAGACAGGAGTGGAGAAAACCTTTAGTGTACTGGACTGATGGGTGCAAGACAGATCTAGACTGAGACATTTTATCTGTGCCATATGCTCAAGAGCACCATGCAGTCCCCAGGTGGCTCTGAAGAGACAAAGAAAGAATAGGTCTATTTCTGTCTCAGGTATGTCATACAAGGTGACTAATATGAGGTTGTGCATGTTATCATGTCATTCATTCATTCATAACCCTCCACGCCCAAAGGAGCATAGGCCTTCAAAAAACACATGCCAAGTCCTCCTTTCACGTGCCATCATCTCAAGTTCTTTCCACGTTCTCCTCATCATTTTCACCTCTGTTTCCAGCTCTCTTCTCCATGTGCTTCTTGGTCTACCTCTGCCTCTCTTGCCCTGGGGGTTCCAGAACAAGGACTGCCTTGTAATGCTATCAACAGGTTTCCTCAGTGTGTGTCCTATCCATCGCCATCGTCTTCTTCTCATCTCTTGTTCCACTGGCACTTGTCTGATTCTTGTCCTCAGTTCCATGTTGGTAACCTTGTCATACCATTTTAATCCCTATATTCTACGCAAGCACCCATTTATGAAAGTCTGTAGCTTTTTGGTTGTTGTCTTTGTTGTTCTCCATGTCTCAGAGCCATACAATAGGACTGACTTCACATTTGAGTTGAAGATTCTTATTTTCGTGTTGGATCCGATTTCTCTTGATCTCCATATATTTCCCAATGCAATGAAAGCTCCTCTTGCTTTTTGTATTCTTATTTTGGTATCACTGTGAGAAGTTACTGCAATTTTATTTTCAATGGGCCCCATTCTTTTTCTCTAGGTAATTATTTACGTTGTTGCGAGCCCATTCTTTTTCTCTAGGTAATTATTTACGTTGTTGTGAAAAAAGGTAAAGGAACCCGTTACACGCCCCTGAGGCATATTGGGAATATGGTGTTAGGCCCATATTATCTTGACTGTCGGCACACTAGGGGTGATGTGGTCGGCATCACGCCGGCCGCCTTAACCTTCCCAGAGTTGCTCTGGTACCCATTTGGGGCTGGGTCGACCCAGGAGCCGTTTGTGGCCAAAAAAATTCCCGCCTCATCTGGGGATCGAACCATAGACCACTGCGCTAGGAAGCCAGTGCACTAACCACTATGCTACTGCAGCTCCCTTTTATTGTTGTTGTGAGCCTATTCTTTTTCTCTAGGTAAATTAAAGGCGGTTTTGTGAGGGATTACTGTGGGGTTAAATTTTTATATCCGCACCAGTCTTCTTTTCTTTGTAAAATAATTGCGTTCATTTTTATTTCATTTGGGAGTGGAGCACATAGTTAGTATTAGGTTGGGTAAATTTTCCGACGTTAGAAACACCTACCCGGGTTTAGTCGGGGGTGGGGGTACAAGCACAACCCAGGTACGTGGAACTGACGCTGAACGAATCAAAATTGATTCTGCTCACGCGAACGGTAGTAACCTTATCTAACATGATGCAATAAGATGTGCGCGATCAGAATAAACATGAGTCATGAATTAGTTTACGTTATGATTGGCCAGGGTCAGTTATTAACTAAATTGCGGCAATATTATTGGTCTAAGAGCGACGCCACGTGATGACGTATGGCGTGCGTTTTAGCGTCGTTTTTCTATGATATACCTTGTATACCAACGTTTTATCTTTAGCGCTCTCTTCGTTTCCAGAAAAATCAGCTGTGAATCTAAGCCGTATCGTTTGCTCAAATGAGAGATATTCGGTAATTGGGTATGTCGGTAACTTAATTAGAGTCGTAGATAGATCGGTTTTTTTTTTTACTAGATCTTAGCACGATAGAGTAAGTTTTTCTTCTGGGAGTTAATTTAAGTTTGAGGGATTTGAAGTGCCATCAATTGCTATCTTATAGAAATAATATAACAGTAAGGTGTGCATATAATTTTTTCTATGATAAGCTAGTGGTATCTTCGATTTTGTGTAACAGCTTTTGAGATATTAACTGTGTGAGGTAATCGCTTAGATAAATACGGGTACTCTGTCATCTGTAATGGTAAGTCTGTGAAAATCGCAATGCGATTATGATAATTTGCAGTGTAGATACGCTAGCGATTTTATGTATTTTATTTAAGTGTGTATTAAATTGTTATGTAGTCGGAGTAAGAGATGTAATTAATATTACTGAGTTGGGATTTAATATTTCCTGGAACGGTGTGTTTATGGTGTGTAAATTTGATAACTTTCCCTGGTCAGTCGCAAAAAGTAGGGCCTAGGAATTTTTACTGAGAAATGTTTCGCTTCAACAAAAGTAAATGTTTTGACGCCTGAGGCTAGCCTAGCGTAATAGATTAGGTCAGCCTGTGTCTAGGAGTTCCCCTAACAGACAGATACTAAGTGGGAGCGGGGAAAGAGAGAGGTGGGATTGTAATTTACTGACCCTGGGTTAGGAAATTTTGTTTATCGCTGTGCGTAGTTTTTGTAGGGGAGCTGTATTGATTTAGGGGAGAGGTATTTATTTAGAGGGTTATATGTTAGGGATGAGTATATGTTGAATTGTTGTACATTAGTTGTTATTTCTTTGTTTACAGCATTTTCATGGCACATAGGGAGAGGTAACCTGCCCTACAATTTACAACGGCAATTGGTCATCTCAGGAGTCGAGGGCTCGAGATATCGCCAGAGGTAAAGAGAACTGGTGACGCAGTATTTACCAGCGCCAAGTACGTTTGCACCCGTAAAAGGAAGCAGTTCCCTTGCAGTGAAGCACAAATCTTCAGCGGGAACAGATTTCTTAAAATCTGGAGCTCATAGCTTGCTATACCACTCCAAAGAGGCGCGTAGCCTGGAGGTTGGGTTTATTTAACCTTTAGCACGCTGCATTCTTTTCCCGAAAACTTGCCCTGCAGCTGCATTCTTTTTCACAACCCCCTGTTTTTATAGTGGGCGACTTGTAATGTCTATAGTTTTTGTGTTTCTTGGTCAATTGCTATCATTTTTGGAATTTATATAAATAAATGAATGATGAATCTGATGATATAAAATTTGTTTGTGTACATGTTAGATGTGATAGGAAGAGAGGAAAGGAAAGATGAAAAAAACGAAATAAAAATTTTAAGTAATAAAAAAATTTTTTTTTTTAAATTTTAAAATTTAAAAAAAAATTAAAAAAAATAACCAACAAACGGAGAGTCCATATCCCTTGCATCTCAAAGAAAGTCATTTGACCAATACAAATCAAATGACGATCTTTTCGTTACACCCATCATCAGTAGCAAAGCAACAAACGCCCTCGTCAGCAGTGACATTCGGCAGTAACCCTAAACCTTTCCGATAAACCTAATCCTAAGCCCTAAAATTATACATACTAGCAATGCCATTCTACTTTCGTTTCCATCTCGGCCATCAAACATATTCTGAGAACCGATATCAGCGCTTATAAAGACAAAAATCTCATCCCCACCGCATGGCGTCAGAATTCAATAAAATTAGAGCGAAAATGGCCGCGTGTTCGACGCCGATTGACTTCGATTTAAAAAATTTACAAAAAATAAACGCGAATACACCCATCACTTTTCTAAGATCGGAAACGGAAGCTAACTCTCTTGCAAATAACATTACAACTTAACATCCGGGGGCTGAAATCACGTGTACACAATTCATAGTGCTAGAAACGATGATATCCGCAGTCGACTGTAGTCGCCTCCAGCTGGGAGAGCATAGGTGACCTTCGTCTACTTTGATCGACAGCAGCATGCTAAAGGTTAATGATATAGATACGGCCACAATAAAGAAGTGGGTCCCTAAACCCTAAGAGGGTTCAATCAGCCGTTAAAGTATTGTCAGCAGCAGTGAAGCACCTACATTCTGAATCAAGTACCCCATGCTTGATACCAAAGTCATCAGTGCAGTAGTCAGGAACAGGAGAAAGGGTCAACATTCCTTTCCCGAATGCAATCGAGAGGAGGGGCATAACGGAGATGCCACTCAGCTGGAGACAGAAGTTCTAGAGGCAGTTAGAAAGTGGTGTTAGGACAGCCTCTGAGTTTGCACTGAAGAAGTCTGGTAGTGGACCAGTGCTTGTGATTTGTTGTGCAGGACAGTAGATGGTTCATTCAGATTGTGGAGATGGTTAGTTACGTCTGGCGCCGGACAGTGGTGTTAGATTTCATAATTTATATTAGGGTAGTCAGGAGTGGTGGCTCTTAAGTCAGAGACCTCCACCAAGTAGTTTTGTTGTTAATCCGTAATTTTCTTCCATGCAGGTTGCAAGAGAGGGTGAAGGTGGTGGGTTATAGTGTATGTCATTTTAACTGTTCTGTTTATTTTCCAGGTCAGTGCGACCTCGCACGTTATTTATTTTGCTGTGTTATTTGATTTTTGTTGTCTAATAAACTATAAATTTCACTGGATCAGTTCTCTCTATAACTATACTGTACGTATATGTTGTCTGTATAGTTGTGTCTGTGGACTTTTAGTGAAACCTTATCTCCTTTATGGTAGTCAGAGGTGGTGAGTCTTTAGCTATTAAATACGTCAGAAGTGGTGAGGGAGAGTCAATCTAGGTTCTCACCCTCGAAGCTATAAGTCTCATCTTTCCACATTCACTGTCATTCTCATCAAAATCTATCTTCTCAGACTTTCTCATACTAGTGTCTTGTCCATACACTCAGACAAAACTCTATACTTAAATCCACTTCGTGACAATCACTGTCTGTCCCTCCAACTTTGTCTATATTGCTGCCAAGATATGTGTACGATTCTACATCTTGTATTGGTGTTTCTTCAACCCTGTTATCATTACCTGCATTTATTCTCATTATTTTTGTCTTTTCCCTGTGTATTTTAGGGAGCCGCGGTAGCATAGTGGTTAGTGCACTGGCTTCCTAGCGCAGTGGTCTATGGTTCAATCCCCAGATGAGGCGGGAATTTTTTAGGCCACAAACGGCTCCTGGGTCGACCCAGCCCCAAATGGGTACCAGAGCAACTTCTGGGAAGGTTAAGGCGGCCGGCGTGATGCCGACCACATCACCCCTCGTGTGCCGACGGTCAAGATAATATGGGCCTTACATTATATTCCCAATATGCCTCAATGGGCGTGTAACGGGCTCCTTTACCTTTTTTTTTTTTTACCCTGTGTATTTTCAGACCCAATTGCTGTGACCTCTCATCGAGTGTTTTCAATTTGTCCTGCATCTGATTACGGTTATGGAACAGAAGAGCCAAGTCATCAGCAAAATCCAGATCATCTAACTGCTTAGTCAGAGTCCACTGGATTCCATTTCTGTTGTGTGTTGTCGATGTTCTCATAACCCAGTCTATTGCTAGTAAGAAAAGAAATGGAGACAAGAGGCATCCCTGTCACACTCCTGTTCTTATCCCAAACGGTTCTGTAAGCTGTCCTTCATGAAGAACTCTGCATGTCATGTCTTCATATGTTTTCTTTATTAAATTAATGATCTTCAGGGGAACTCCATAATGCCTCATCAATTTCCAAAGTGATTCTCTGTCTACACTGTCAAATGCCTTTTCGTAGTCCACAAATCCGATGTATAGTGGTGAATTCCATTCCAGACTTTGTTCAACTATTATTCTCAAAGTGGCTATCTGGTCTGTACAGGATCTGTCTATTTCTGTCTCAGGTATGTCATACAAGGTGACTCAGGTATGTCATACAAGGTGACTAATATGAGGTTGTGCATGAGGCCTGCAACATTATCATGTCATACAAGGTGACTAATATGAGGTTGTGCATGAAACTGGAAACCTCATCATGTCATACAAGGTGACTAATATGAGGTTGTCTATGGGGCCTGCAACATTATCATGTCATACAAGGTGACTAATATGAGGTTGTGCATGAAACTGGAAACCTCATCATGTCATACAAGGTGACTAATATGAGGTTGTGCATGAAACTGGAAACCTCATCTCATATAAAACACAATGTTACAGAAATTGCTGCTGCAAGAGTATGTAAATGTTTGATGGAGGCTTTCTACAAGGAGGAACAACAGCAATGGTGGCGGCACGCCCCCTAAGAAGCGAAAAAGAAAATGATGATAAATGATATTGATGAAAAAGTACCTTTAGTGTTGAAAAAAAAAATAGTGCAGTTTAACTGTTTGGCTTCCTAGCTCGGTGGTCCATGGTTTGATCCCCAGTTGAAGTGGGATTTTTTTAGACAGCAGACGGCTCCGGGGTCGACCCCAGCCTCATGATATGGGTACCAGAGCAACTCTGGGAAGGTTAAGGCGGCTGGCGTGATGCTGACCACATCACCCTTAGTGTGCCGATGGTCAAGAAAATATGGGCCTAACACTATATTCCCAATATGCCTCAATAGTCGTCTAACGGGATCCTTTACCTTTTTTACCTAACTTTCTGTGTTTTTGTGTGTGTGTGTGTGTACATGGACAATATAAGTACAGTATAATGTTTGTGGTATTTCAGGCCTACACCAGCCAGTTCATTTCTCTCATTTTATTTGCTCTTGTGATGAGTGAGGACAGAATCTCCATGCAAGCAAGAAGGAGAGAGATAATTGATGGCCTAAAAAATCTGCCAGGTCAGTAAACATCGTAAATGTGTTCTACAAATGTTGTGTAGTCATAAAGGGTATTATTGGGAGTGTCACGAAGTGGATTTAAGTTTAGAGTGTGTCTGAGTGTATAGACACGACCCTAGTATGAGAAAGACTGAGAAGATAGATTTAGATGAGAAAATGATAGTGAATGTGGACAGATGAGACTGTTGGCGTCGAGGGGTGAGAACCGAGATTGACTCTCCCTCGCCACTATTGACGTATTTGATAGCTATAGACTCACCACCTCTGACACCCTTAAAGGAGATAAGGTTTAACTAACAACCACAGACACGCTATACAGACAAATATATACGTACAGTATAGTTAAAGAAAGTGACTGATCCAGACTACCGTTTATAGTTTATTTACACCACAAAATAAGTACATATCAAATAAATAAAGTGTGTGTTCGCACACCTGGAAAAGAACAAACAATTAAAATGATTACAAATGGTAAACCCACAATGTCACCCTCCCCTCAACCTGCAGGGAAGAAAGTTAAGGATTACAACAACCTGGTTGGTGGGGTCTCTAACATCAGATCCACCACTCCTAACTAACCTAATATATTATTAAAACAAAATTTAACTCCACTGTCTGTCTGCAGACATCGCTAAATGAACTGCCTACACAGCTTCAAACGCTTTAGGCGATATACCCGCCACTAACTAACACCACTGCCTACACCGAAAGCTGATGGAACCTTTTTTTAAAGTCTTACATGAACTGAATGACTAATTTATAAATTCTGTCTATGTTCAGTGTCGGTCTGACTCTCCTGGTTTCTACTGAGAGGCTTCTCCGCTACGCCCCTTCTCTCTAGTGCATTTGGAAGGAATTTTGACCCTATCTCCTCCAAACGAATATTGTAGCTGATGACTTGGGTTTTTAGACTGGATACTTGACTCGGAATGTAGCTACTTCACTACTGACGAATCTTAATTCACTTGCCCGGTTACCCCTCTTTGGTTTTAGGGCCATCGGTTTTATTATGACCGAATTTAAACAACAACACCAGGCTATGCGCCTTTGTTTCGGTGTGTGGATATGAGCTTAGAGCTCGGGAATTTTGAGAAATCCGTTCACGCTGAAGAATGCTTCACTGCAATTGAACTGCTTCTTTTTACTGCTGCATACATACTTGGCACCAGTAACCACCGCGTCATCAGTGCTCTTCACCTCTGGTGATATCTCAAGCCCTCGGCTCCTGAGACGACAAATTTCAGTTGTAAACTGGAAGGCAGGCTACATCCTCCCAATTTGTGCCATGAAACTGCTGAAAACAAAACAAATAACAACTAATGTACAACAACTTCCAATAAATCTCAACCATAGCATATAACCACCTAAATAAAGACCGCTCCACTCAATCCCCTACTCAACTATGCACAGCGATAATTAAATATTTATGCCCCAGAGTCAGCCTCCCATACAATTCCCTCTTTGATCTCTCTACCCTGTTTCAAAGTAAACATCGGTCTGGTAGTAAAACTCCCAGACACAGCTGACCTAAATCTTTTGTTACACCTGTCTAGCCACAGAGTCACAACAATTCAAACTGAGGGAAACTCCTGTACTAAATTCCTAGCCCTACTTTATTTTTACAGGCTGACTTTTGATGCTCATCACCTTACACAATATAAAACTAGGAAAGATGAACTCCCGTCTCAGTAATATTAATTACATCTCTTGTCTTCTGACTACACAACAATAAAATGCACAATAAAATAACGTACACAAATTACGCTAGCATATTTATACTGCAAAATTTATAAACAAATCGAGGTTACCTATATATCTCTGACCCTCGCAATTACCATATTGATAAAGCTTAAGGACTTAACCTTATACAATTAATTTCGCAAGCGTATTTACGCTGCAAATATTATAGATCGAAAGATAAGGAAATATTAAGTACACCCCTGTCCTCTGACTATATAACAAAGTAATAGCCCCAATTAATTAAAAATACACAATTACGCCCGTGTATCTACTCTGCCCTTATCATAATCGCATTGCGATTTTCCCAGTCTACCAATTACCTATGACAGAGCGCCCACGTATCTAAACGCTATACTCACACAGATAATATCACAAAGCTACCCTAACAACCAAAGATCGAACTAGCTTATCCTAGAAAAACATTATATGCACACTTACATTTACAGTTTATCTCTAAGATAGTAATTGATGGCGCTTTCATTTATATAAAAGTTAATTTAACTCCCTGAAGAGAAACTTACTTTATCATGCTAAGGTTCTATTAAGAATCGAATTATAAGTACCACGCTAAATTAAAATATGAACATACCCAATTCGCATTTCCCACTTAAGAGCAGACGAAAATGACTTTGTTTACACGGCTGAATTTCTGGAGGCAAAAGACCTGCTAATGATTTACCCTGTTATTTATCCAAGGGATCCCACGCCAGAACCCACGCCCTACGTCGTCGCTCTTAAACCAATAATATTCCTGCATTTCATAAACTATTGAAATCCCCCAATGATAACGCTAAGCTACTCATGACTCATATTATTACCGCTACCGCGCGTCCAAAAATTGCGTCATTTAAGATAATGTTACGTCGACCGCGTGAGCAAAATTAACTTTAATTCGATCCCAGCGCCAGTTTTAAGTACCTGGGTAGTGCTTTTTCACACCCACCCCCAATTTACCTGGGTAGGTGCAGGTTTTTCAGTTTTATCCGAGCTGAAAAATCTACCCAGCCTACAATAACCAAAACACCTAGTAAATACAATAAAATGACCGCGATTAATTTAACAAAGGAAATACGACAACTTGTACGCAATTACTTTAGAGAAAAGAAAACTGGTGCGAGTATAAACTTAAACCCTACAGTAATCCCTCCTGAAAACGCAATTAATTACCAAGAGAAGAAGACTAAACTCAATTAGTTATGGAACAAAATTACAGGGAGAAGAAGAATGGTCTCATAACAACATAAATAATTATCTAGAGAGGATGAATGGGGCCTATTGAAAAATAAAATCACAGTACCACATCACAGGGAGTATCTTTAGACATTCTTCTTCTTCTTCTGCGTTCGGTTTGTAGTCATGCTAAATCTGCAGGCCTGTTGCCAGGATGAAGTCTACAGTCTTTACCAGGTCGGCGCGGCAGCCCCATAGCTTCTGCTGGAGCTCAGCACCCTTTGGCCAGGTCGCACGTCACGATTCATCATGGGTTGGGCAGTTCTGGAGAATGTGTTCTGGGGTCTGGATTCCAGTTCCACATTGGGATTCATTCGTGTGGGATATCCTGAGGCAATAGAGATGTCCAAGTAATCTGCAGTGACCAGTTCTTAGGCGGAAAACTGTGGTCTGTTGGTATCAGTTTAGATGGTGGATTGGGTCATCTCTGCTGTATATATCCCCTTCCTCCTTCCACTGATTTTTGTACTTGTTGTGGATGATGGTTTTTGCTTCCCTATAGGGCAATTCTTTTCTTCTTCTTTGATCCTTAGCCGCCGACCGTCAAAGCAGTCAGTGGCCATCACGCCTAGTGGCGTCTTGTAGGGCAACAACAAATTGATTCCACTTTGCTCGGTCGGCGGCCATCCTTTGTACAGTGCCCCAACTCTGGTTTATTCTTTGCATCTCAGCCTCCACAGTCCTCCGCCAGGTTGTTTTTGGTCGGCCTCTCTTTCGTTTTCCTTTAGGGGTCCAAAGCATAGCTGTTCTTGTGATGGCATCGGGTTCTCTTCTGAGGACATGGCCAACCCAGCTCCAGCGTCTGCCAGCTATGATGGTGTGCATGTCCTCTTGCTTGCTCCGAGTAAGCAGATCTTGGTTGGTGATGGTATGCGGCCAAAAGATTCGGTGAATTTTTCTTAGGCATGTTGTGTGAAAAGAGGACAATTTCGACATTTCCTTCTCTGTAACTCTCCAGCATTCCGCACCATAGAGAAGCACAGAAAGCACACAGCTCTGATATAATCTTAATTTTGTGCTTGTGCTGTATTGAGAGGACTTCCAGATGTTGTTTAGGCTAAAAAAGGCTGTAATTGCCTTATTCATTCTAATGTTGATGTCTTTGCCTGCCCCGCCGTCTGCTGTTACTATGCATCCTAGGTATGTGAAGGCATCTGTCTGTTCCAGTTGCTGATTCCTTACTGATATGGGCTCAGGGTTGCTCACATTGAGCGTCATGACCTCTGACTTCTTTAAATTGATGTTCATGCCCACCTGCTGGCTAAAATTATTAAGTCTATCCGTTCTTTCCTGGATGTGTTGATGTGAATGTGCTAGTAGTGCAATGTCATCTGCATATTCCAGATCTTCCAATGTAGAAAATGTAGTCCATCTTATTCCTCTTGGACTGCCCTCTGATGTCTGGCGCATCACCCAATCTATGACTGTTAAAAATAGAGTGGTTGATAAGGGGCATCCCTGTCGTACTCCTGTCTTCACCTCAAAGGTTAGGTTGCTCTGCCCAACACTACACGTAAAGTTGGCATAGAGGCTTTTTATGATTGACACTATGCAGCTTGGAATTCCATAAGCCCTCAGTATTTTCCATAAACTGTCCCTACGTATGCTGTCAAAAGCCTTTTCAAAATCAACGAAATTAATGTACAGCTGTCTTTGCCATTCTGAGCACTGCTCTATAATGTTCCTGAGAGTGAATATATGATCTACACATCTTCTGTTCTTTCTAAATCGTTCTTTCCTCAGTTTGTGGTCTACTGCTTTTGAAAGTCTCTGTATAATTATCCTGCCTAGTATTTTGCTGGGAACTGAGAGAAGAGTGATTCCTCTCCAATTATTGCAGTCTGCAAGATCTCCCTTCTTGGGCAATTTGACAATTATTCCTTTGTTCCACTCTGATGGTGTTGTCCCTATTTTCCAGACTTGTGCAAATAGTGGTTCTAATACGAGGGGCGTTCAGAAAGTAATGCACCACATCATTTTTCTCAGCTAATAATGAAGATAGAAGCATGAAATTTTGCACACTTCAAACATGACATGTGCCAATTGTGTGCACCAAATTGCACCGCAAGCAGCCAAATAATATGGCTGCCCTAAACCGTTGAAATGGAGCGTGTTAGCAACTTGCGTTATAAGCAGCGAATTGTGATAGAATTTCTCGTTGCAGAGAAGGAAACTGTTGTGAACATTCACAAGCGTCTATGTGATGTTTATGGAAGTTTTGCAGTCAACAGGAGTACAGTCAGTCGCTAGGTTCAGAGAATCAAAGAATCAGGAAGTGGAGATACGGAGCTGCTTGATCGGCCACGCTGTGGACTTCCTGCCACAGCCACAGCCACCAACGCAGAAATGTTGAAATGCGCTGAGGGCATTATTCTTACTGATAGGCGAATCACTACTCAACAATTGGCCTTACAGCTGTCAGTCAGCATTGGTAGTGCAAATGCAGTTATAAAAACTCTCGGATTTTCTAAGGTTTGCGCAAGATGGGTTCCTCGAAGTCTCACAAATGACCACCGATTGCGAAGGAAAGCAATTTCTTCTGAATTGTTGGAGCGTTTCAATGCTGATGGAGAGAATTTTTTGGCTAAGATCGTTACAGGTGACGAAACCTGGGCACATCATTTTGAACCTGAGACAAAAAGACAGTCAATGGAGTGGCACTAAATTGGGTTGGACTGTACTACCTAATCCACCCTATAGTCCCGATATGGCACCCTCTGATTTTCATCTATTTGGTCCACTTAAAGATGCACTCCGTGGGACAAAGTTTGAAGATGATGAAGGAGGGATTCATGCAGCGAAGAAATGGCTACATGATCAAGACAAAATCTGGTACGGGCTAGGAATACATGCACTTGTTTCGCGCTGGCATAAAGCCGTACAAGTTGATGGGGATTATGTTGAATAATACCGATGTTTACATGACATATCCATGTATATTGTATATAAATTTCATGATTTTTTAATAAACAGCTCCTGAGAAAAACGATGTGGTGCATTACTTTCTGAACGCGCCTCGTAGATCTGCTGCTAGCTCAGGGTCTGTCTTAAATAGCTCTGCATTTAAGTTATCATGGCCAGGAGCTTCTCCGTTCTTTAACCCTTTGATTGCTGTGATGATTTCTTCTTTTCGTGGAATGTCTGTATTTACATCTAGATCGTTTTCAGCCTCAGGAACATTCAATTGTGTCTCTGGTGGTTCCTTGTTCAGAGTTTCTTTGAAGTGCTCTGCCCATCTTGTTTCCTGTCCCTCTGCTGTCGTGATGAGATTTCCTTGCTTATCTCTTACTAATGTAATATTGTTTGCACCTCGTTTTCCGCTGATGAATTTAGTTATTTTGTATACTGTGCTTTGTTCATTTCTCAGTGCTGCCTCTTTTGCCTGTCTTGCAAGATCGTCTAGGAAATTCCTTTTGTTGGCTCGGGTTTGGCGTTTAACTTCCTTGTCCAGCTGACTGTACTGTTCGCTATATAGTTGCTTTAACCTGGGGGACTTCGCTTCTGTTTTCTTTCTTTTCATTTCCTTTCTCAGTGTTATGGTGTTTAATGTTTCTGGTGTTATCCAGTCTTGCTTCTTTCTTTCCTGGAATCTCAAGCATGATTTGCTGCTTTCCTTATATATTGTTGAAATGGTGTTGAATTTCAGGTCTATATCATCAATGTCTTTTCCTGACTTTTGGCAAATTGATATTGTTTCTTGCTGATAGAATAGTCTGGCGCTCTCTCTTCCAAACCTCTACACCTCACGGTAGAAGGGGAACGACTAAGTAAGTAAGATATTGTTTCTTTATGTCAGCCGCAAAAGCTTTTCTGGTAAGGGGGTCCTTCAATTTGCTGATGTCAAACCTTTTCTGTGTAGTTACAGTTGGTCCAGCCCTTCTTAGTTTCACTTTCAGTTTTGGTACTACTAAATGGTGATCACTTCCCACATCTGCACCTCTTCTTACCTTTACATCTTGTAATGCATGTTTCCATCTACCATTAATCATGATGTGGTCTATCTGGTTTCTGTCCCGACCATGTGGTGATTCCCATGTTAATTTGTGAATTTCTTTATGTGGGAAAAGTGTTCCTCCAATGACCAGGTTGTTAATACTACAGAAACTTATTAATTTATCCCCATTTTCGTTTGCTGTTCCGCTGCCGCATTTCCCCATTACTCTTTTATTATATGTATTGTGTGTACCAGCTTTCGCATTGAGGTCTCCCATTACTATAATAAGATCATATCTAGGTGTGTCTTCCATTTCTTTCTGCAGTTGTTGATAGAATTCATCCTTGACCTCTTCATCGCTGTCATTCGTTGGTGCGTAGCATTGTATTATTGTAGTATTGGTGAATCTACCTCTCAATCTTAATCTTATCAGTCTGTTGTTGATGGGTTTCCATTCCAGTAATGTCCTTTCTATTCCTTTCTGTAGAATAATGGCTACACCTTCATTGTGCTGTCCATCCTCTCTTCCAGAGTAAAGTACTGTTTCTCCTGTTGCTGTTTTAACTTTTCCTGCCCCTGTCCATCTGCTCTCGCTTATCCCTAGAATGTGTAACCTATAGTTTCTCATTTTTGCCGTGACCTGTTTTAGTTTACCCATCTCATTCATTGTCCTGACATTCCAAAATCATATTCTTGTATCATGTTTTGCGGTCAGGACGTCCGTTCTTATGTCAGTGGCTTCCTTTCGGCTTTCACCACTGACAGTCATATGGGCCTCAGACTCCGGATCTCCGTCCCGCAGCAAAGTTTGTTTATTCGTTGTTGTTTCCGTAACTTCAATTTTTTTTTACATAGACAAGGGGTGTCAGCCCTATGCTAAAACCCCCAACCTGGAGGACCAGGGTGTCTGCTTTAGTCTGACCCCTGCCCGCGCAAACCTGTCCAGCTTGGTAGAACCTTCCAGGAGTAAAACTCCCGCTGTCATAGCTCTGGGGGTAATCAGGGTACGCAAGCCACCATACCTCGACAAGGTATTGACACCGGTGATGGCAGGATAGGGCAATGGGTGGCTGTATTGTTCCATTTTACTACCACTTCTTGATAGAGCATCTGCTTTCTTATTACCAGCAATTCCACAATGGGAGGGTAACCACGGAAGGGCAATGGTTGATGACCTTTGGATGATGTTAAGCTCAGATCTGATCTCATTCATCATGTTATCATTTCTGGTGTGTTGTATTGATTCTAGTAATGATCTGCAGTCAGTGAAGATTACTATCTTAGCTTGTGGCTGCTGTTCAGGTCTGGTGAGGATCTTCAGGGCTTGCAGTAGCGCAATAGCTTCTGCCCTAAAATTGGAGGAGATCTTTCCAGTTGGGAAGGCCTTTTGGATGATCTTTCCATTTAGGAATCTTATAAAAATGCCTCCTCCACCGTTCTTTACTGCCCCCTCAGCGGATCCATCTGTGTATGCGTGTGTCCACTCAATCGGGTTGTACTTTTCTTCAATCATTTCTTGAGCCAAAGTTTTTAGTCGTTGAGGGGTCTGGTGGCCTTTCTTTTTTATTTCAGGGACTTCTGTGATGATAGATATATTTCCATGGCAGTCGTCTGGCTCCTCGTAATCAATTAACATTTCAATCTCAGTAGATCGGTTTGGGAGGAGGTCTTCATGGCATCGATGCAGATGTTTGGAGATGTTTAAGAAGCTGGTTCTTTTCAGCCTGTTCTTTGTCAAACTATGGAGTTTAGCATGCATTGGATGACTTGGCATTCGTAGAAGCTTCTCACTGTGAGTGAATACCTTCTCCTCACGTCTGTCATCAAGAGAGCGGATGTTGGTGTATCTCTCCATTGCCTGGATTGGAGAAGTCTTCATCCCTCCAGTGATTAATCTAAGGCCTGAATTTTGCACTTTCCCTAGACGTTCTGTGTTTGTTTTAGATGCCGTGGCCAAGGCTGACATGCTATATTCAAGTACAGGCCTGACTGTGCCTGTATAGACTTTTTTAAGTATGTTGGTATTTGCCCCCCAACTTGTGCCAGCCAGTTTCTTCATAATAGAGAGCTTTCTTATTGCTCTCTGTTCTACTGCTTTTTATGTGCGGCTTCCAGGTGAGTCTCTTATCCAACTTGACTCCCAGGTATGTTGGGTTTTCCTTGATTGGAAGTTCACTTCCATTTAGTTGCAGTTTGATTGTTTCTCAGCGATTTGACATAGAGAAGCAGGTTGCTACTGTCTTGGAGAGGTTTATCTGTACTCC
The DNA here is from genome assembly GCA_024509875.1 of Oreohelix idahoensis. Taxonomy (NCBI): domain Eukaryota; kingdom Metazoa; phylum Mollusca; class Gastropoda; order Stylommatophora; family Oreohelicidae; genus Oreohelix; species Oreohelix idahoensis. The sequence goes on along the minus strand of JAMPIV010013019.1, from coordinate 307,898 downwards.
CCAATCTGATGCCCATTTACCGATGGTATTTAGCGCTGCTTGCATCCTGAACTTCGCAGTAGGCAAATGTCCAGCAGCACACCAGGCAGCAAAATCGTCAGCATGAAGAGCCCTGGAGATATGCCCGGACAGTTTCTCTGCAATATCATTTATATATATGATAAGAAGTGTGGGGGAGATAACTACTCCTTGTGGTACACCCTGTTGAAGAGTGACGCGATGGCTCAGTTTCCCATCAAGTTTTACTCTTGCTGTGCGGTATCGGAGAAAGTCCCGTATCCAGCTGAACATTCTCCCTTCAATTTTATTGTTGAGCATCTTAAGGAGGAGTCCTTCTTTCCATACCTTATCGAAGGCTTTTGTCAAGTCTACAAAAACTGCCAGTACTTTCTTTTTCTCCTGAAAGGCATGTTCTGCTTCCTGGGCTATATATACTAGCTGGTCTTCGGTGCTGTGATTTTTCCTGAATGCTGACTGTGTGTTATCAAGCAGATGGTTTTTTTTCCAGATGTTTCATTAATCTTGAGTTCACCATTCTTTCCATTACCTTACCCAGACAGCTCAGTAGGCTAACTGGTCGGTAGCTGGACTTGCTTGTTTTCTCCTTTTGTTTCTTTCTGATGGGAACAATGATTGCTTCTCACCATCGATCTGGAAATTTTCCAGTACTCCATGATTGATTGAAGATTAGGAGGAGCTTGTGCCTGGCTACAGGTCCAAGGTTCTTGATCATATCATTTGTGATGCCATCTTTTCCTGGAGCTTTCATGTTCTTTAGTTTTGTTATGGCAGCACTGAGTTCTCTCATAGTAAGGGGTGACTTCATGCAGGTATCTGGGTTTTGGTGCTTCAGTTTTTCTTTTACTTCCTTATGTACTTCTTGGATACGTGCATGTGAAAGTGATGTGGTGCTTTCTTCCTTGTAGAAATCTGCCAGGATGTTTGCTGCCATCTTTCCTGTGTGGTATTTTTCATTTTCCTTGATGACAGTCTTACAGTAGCTGGTTGTTGTTTCTTCATTTAGTACTCTTGTCAGATTCCACAGCTTGCTTGAGTCCTTTTCCATGTTGAGACTGCTGGTCTTCTGGTGCCAGCTCCTTTGGATTTCAGCTTTCTTTTGTTCATTAAAAGCTTGTTTTATGCTGTTGTGCCTCTGGGTGTTCTCTACTGTGGGATTTTGCTCCATAGTTTCCCGTGCTTTATTTAAGTCACTTTGGAGTTTTCCCAGGTTTTCACTCCAGTATGGTTTGTAGTCTCGTCGTTTGCCTCATGGAATTGACTTCTTTGCTGCTTGGATGATTGCCTCATTGATGATGGAGATGTTTTTATTGATGTTATTTGAGCGGGTAATGTTCTCACAGAGGTTATCGGCATGTTCTTTAAAAAATCCCCAGTTTGCTTTTTTGAAATTCCAGCTAGGAAACATATTAATTTGTCCTCCACTTCTTACCTCAGATATCTGTAACGTGACTGGTACATGGTCACTTCCCCCCAGTTGAGTATTTACTGTTCTATTGGTGAGTCGATGTATGTCATCTGTAGCCATAGCAAGATCTGGTGTGCTCGTTGTTTTCCCTACTCTGGAATAGAAGGTGGGCTTATCCTCTGGTTGGTTTATTAGAATTAATTTATTCTCTACCATCCAATCTTCCACCTCTTCTCCTCTTGGATCTGTTGCTTCATAGCCCCAGCTGGGTGAGTGGCTATTGAAGTCACCCATAATGAGGTGTTTCGATGCTGCAAGCTTCACTTTGTGTAGCTCCAGAGTTGTGGTTGGAGGGCTGTAGCAGTTTGTGATCATTAAGTCTCCACTGGGCAGCAGTAGTTGGACTGTTATGTATTCAAGTTCGTCCTCACCAGATCTGTGTATCTCTACTGCTGGGATTGAGGTTTTAGTCAGTGTGAGGATTCCTCCCTTAGTTCTTTTTGCCCTGTCTTGGCGGAAGAATTTGTATCCACGTATAAAGAATTGTTGGGTATCTTTTAGGTGAGTTTCTTGGATGCAGATTATATCAATGTTATTTTCCCTGAGGAATTCTTGTAACTCCGGTTTCTTGTTCCTTACTCCTTCTGCATTCCATTGAGCCACTGTAAGATAGTGGGTTGGTTGGTCAGTTGCTCTACTTTGCCTTCCCCCAACCATTTGGTTCGCAAAGGCACCGGTTGCTTAGGTGGGCCCTTTCAAGGCTATGGGCCCAGCTCCGCTCCTCCCCGGTTGTAGCTGATAGGAGCGACGCCATGACGTAAGTCGAGTTTGTCGCATGACTCCATACCGCAAAAGCATGTGTGTCCTAATTTTTCCTGGTGTCTGTGCCATAGCTGACACACTCCGTCTTCGGCAGGCCGGGTTGTGTTTGTTGTTCAGGGTTGTCTCCCATAGCCTTTCCATCTCCCGGTGGTGGCTGCAAGGCAGCAGGTTGGTTTGTTTACCAAGGTTTACCTTCCCCGTGGCTAGAGCTTATAACGGCTCTTACTCGCTTGATGCACCCGTCGTAGGACATATGGGGGATTTCAGTGGGGGTATTGTTGTGAATCCCCGGCTTGGCGCCCAGAAATGTAGGGGGTTAATTCTTTATCTGATAGCTGGTACAGATACTTCTTCCCTCTCCGAGTTCATTAGAGTATTTTAAGTAGCTGGAATATGGTGTCCAGGCTGTCTAGGGTAGATGATTAATTTTAGTCCAACTTTTGCAAAGTCCACAAAACGTAAGGCTAGTCCTCAACAGTAGAGAACTCCATAATGCCTGATTGACGTTTTATACAATATATATTTTAATGAACGACACGTAGCTCCTCAATGAATGCATCCATAAAATAGACAATGGCAATCTCTAGCCCGTCCATAAACTCAGTCTATCGTCATGTAGACTACAGGAACAATGTCAGAGTCATCTTGCTGAAGTATTTAATATAATATTTCTCACTCATTCCTCTCCTTTCAGCGCTGACAAGTCAGTTTAAATATAATCACACTTAGGCTCCATTGTAGGACAACCTAGCTGATATGAAGATCATAAAACTCTATAACAAGAGTACATTTTCTGGAGCTCGTTCAAACACAACCTTCTCACACAGAGAATACACAGCCAAAGAGGCCGAACTACAGCTCAAATCTTCGATCTGAAGCCGGCAACAAATCGTCTGCTTAAAATCAGCAGACTATGTGACGTACTTCCGGGGTAGTCTGGGCAACGCTTTATCAACAAGGAAATGAGTACACAAAACCTGTCGAGTGCGATAGCGCCTGTTATGAATTAAGTCATAACAGGTATCAGTGCCACCTGTTACCCCTCCCCGTCCTGCTGGGAGGACATCGCCGTTTGGTCCGCGGCTGCTTATTCGTCCAGCAATACTGACTTAATTCGCAGCTGACACACCATATCTGGAGGTCATTCCACTATCCGCCACCTGTGGATGCGCCTGGTTGGGGTCAGTCGCCCCTTATGCCAGGCTTAGACATTAATTGTTTCTTGAGTTATCATTAGATAAGACAAAGTTATATAACCATCAGACCTATAGATCTTTCATATTTGGACATGGGCCCTAATATAACTGACTAGGTTGAACGGGACGCGCCTTACCAAAACGAGGCAAAATTTTATTTTAAAAAAAAAAATATATATATATCCCAAAATGTGGGATGTTGAGAGTAGCCTCCTCCGGGCATAACTGACTATGGGTATAATGCCCCCTTGAGGTGATAGCCCTCAGATGCTTTTTTTTTTTTTGCCTGGTGTTCCTTTTGGCGTGTTCTTTTCTCTTCTGCTTGTTGTAAGAGCATCTTTTTACCCATTCTGAGGTGGCACCTTAGGGAGCATCTCCACTTAGTGTGATTGGCAGATTTGTCCTTCAGGTTCCCGGATTTATATCCAGTGCATTTAATGTCTCTCTTGCACACATCTTTGAACCTCAGATGCGGTTGCCCAGCTGTTCTTCTGCCAGTTGTCTGTAGAAAATATCTTTGGGGATGCAACTATCTTCCATATGGCAGACATGGCATAGCCAGTGTAAGGTATGCTGTACGTGCTTTGAAAGCCAGCATGTTACTGCACCTCGGCATTTGTCACTTTGTTCTTCTGTGAAATACCAAGGATGTGGCATAGACAGCATAGATGGAAAGGATTGAGTATTTTATTCTTGCTTAGCATAGATTTTCCATTTATATATAAAGTATTCACATATTTCATTGGTTACTTTTGTTTGTGCAGAACAAATCAAGACTGTGCTGGCTATTGATGACAAAATAAGAAATCTGGCCACAGATCTTTACAAACAGAGATCTCTGTTAGTCATGGGAAGAGGTTACAACTATGCAACATGTTTGGAGGGAGCTCTGGTAAGTTTGTTAGCTTGAGTTTGGTTTGGTTTGAAGGACTATCTTCATTGCTCGGACAGCTCCATCAGTGCTCCGATCTCCTCCCTTAGATCACACAAGGAGGATCTCAGCACAGTGCACGAACTCCGTAGCACCAGCGAGAATCCCAGTGTGTGTATATTGGAATCACACATTCTATAAGTATATTTGGTGGGTAGGTTTCTAATTTTTTAATTGTTGCTAGGGCAGCGGCCTTATGGCCTACTCTTTACGATTTCCAACTGCTGTGGGATTTTTAACGTGCACAACTTGCACACGGGAACTCCTATTTTTTCACCCTTATCCGAGAAGGCTAGGCATCCGATCTCACAACCCATGAGACTAGGGAGGAGTATGACATGATTAGGACCACTGGTTCTGAAAAAAAAAATTCCATAAATTATATTCCCTCTACTGGGAATCGAACCTGGTACCTCTATAATTAGAGGTGGACGCCATACCTCTTAGCCACTCAGACCCATGAGTTTAAAAAATTTAACTGGCAAGATGACTCTGGAAGACATTTCCTCTACTTTTATCAAATTTATTTATGAGTAATGTACATTCAATGTAACTGGCTACGAAAAGTTAAAGATTTTCTTAAACATTTGAATTAGCAAGTGGCTTGAAGCGTGCATGTTTGAAATTAGGGAACTTTTTGCTGCGGTGGTATTTTTCTCTCAATGCAAGAAGGACGCGAATTCCTGCAACACAAATTTTGATAATTTCAATCAATCAGTTTCTCTGATGCCCTTGCATAGACCCAGTGGTTCCCAACCTGTGGTCAGCAGACCATCTCTCTCCAGGTGTACTCTCCATCTTTCATTTCGGACACTTTTTTGTTTTCTTTTGCCCTTTAGCCTTCTTCTTCTCCTTTTCCGCTGTAGATTCTATGTCAGTGCTTAATAATTTATGCTAGATGCTGCCGGTGGTCACTGGTTATTATTAGACACAAAGATCAACAGAGCCTAATACAGAAAGCACAAAACTTTAGTTTAAGTAATGCTTTCCTTAGTGCCATCTAATTCCATGTTTTTTCACTGACTTTTTTCCTCCTCTCTCTCTCCCTCCTGTCCTCCCTCCCTCTCTCTCAGGAAGGGCAGAATGTAAGATGGGCCTGTGTGCCCAATTCTTAATCCTTTGAAAGTAAAGTTTGTTCGTTCGTTCTCTCTTTCTTTCTTTAAATATAAATTATAATTTACTAATTTGGTTAGTGTTTTTGTTTACTTTTTTGTTGTTGTAGAAAATCAAGGAATTGACTTACATGCACTCTGAGGGTATCCTGGCAGGAGAGCTGAAACATGGACCACTAGCACTTGTTGATAAGACCATGCCTGTACTTATGGTGTGCACCCGAGACAAGGTCCATACGGTCAGTAATAGTGGGCTACTAAGCTAGAATTTTATTTTTCCTAGTAATGCTGGCTGCAATTGTAGCTATAAATTTTACTGCTGGTTTGTATCAGACAGGGACCGAAGATGCACCAACAGTGATAAATGCAGTCAGCAACCCATAGCTTGACTGCTTGCGTCAGGGTCAGCGAACCAGAGCTGACCAAGACCCTACTCCACCTTCAAGTGGTGGTCCTGGAAACAGGCTGCATCACTGCAGTCTGGCTGAGAGAGTAGGGATCGAAGTGGGAAGGCTAACCCGGTCCCAAAAAATGCAGTGCTGAAGTCGGATGTGTCGGCCGAAAGGCGCAATTATCGCAGCTTTGCTGTAAACGGACACAACGCAGCCAACGTCCTTTTCAGGACGAGCGAAGAAGAAGAAGTTTCAGACAAGTGCCTGTGGAACAAGAGATGAGAAGAAGATGCTGGTGGTGAATAGGACACATATTGAAGAAACCTATTGACAGCATTACCAGGCAGTCCTTGCTCTGGAATGCCCAAGGTAAGAGAGATGAAGGAAGACCAAAGAACACATGGAGAAGAGAACTAGAGATGAACATGAAGGAGGCATGGATAGACCTTGAGGTAATGGCACAGGACAGAAAGACACAGCATAAGTTTGTTGAACAGGGATCCAGAACCCCCGGACGACCCAGAGTCCACTGGGAGGACAACATTAGACAATCTTTGAAGGACCGAGGACTAGAATGGAACCAGGCCAGGAGGAAGACAGCCGATAGGATAGTCTGGCGCTGTCTCTTCCAAACCTCTACACCTCACGGTAGAAGGGGAACGACTAAGTAAGTAAGTAAGTATGTCTTATTCTTGAATAGGTAGTAAAGGGCAAATATATCACACTAGCTAATGTTTTGTTCCTTGCTATTGTTTTATTTATTTGTTGGATTATTTTTTCTGTTATTTCTTTGTTAGCATACTATTCTTGACTTCACTTTTGACTTTTGTTACTTGAACATTTACTGTAAATTTAAATAATCTCGATTACTAATCCTACTTATTGTTTTATTGCCCAAGAAGGGAGATCTTGCAGACTGCAATAATTGGAGAGGAATGACTCTTCTCTCAGTTCCCAGCAAAATACTAGGCAGGATAATTATACAGAGAATTTCAAAAGCAGTAGACCACAAACTGAGGAAAGAACAAGCAGAATTTAGAAAGAACAGAAGATGTGTAGATCATATATTCACTCTCAGGAACATTATAGAGCAGTGCTCAGAATGGCAAAGACAGCTGTACATTAATTTAGTTGATTTTGAAAAGGCTTTTGACAGCATACATAGGGACAGTTTATGGAAAATACTGAGGGCTTATGGAATTCCAAGCTGCATAGTGTCAATCATAAAAAGCCTCTATGCCAACTTTACGTGTAGTGTTGGGCAGAGCAACCTAACCTTTGAGGTGAAGACAGGAGTATGACAGGGATGCCCCTTATCAACCACTCTATTTTTAACAGTCATAGATTGGGTGATGCGCCAGACAACAGAGGGCAGTCCAAGAGGAATAAGATGGACTACATTTTCTACATTGGAAGATCTGGAATATGCAGATGACATTGCACTACTAGCACATTCACATCAACACATCCAGGAAAAAACGGATAGACTTAATAAGTTTAGCCAGCAGGTGGGCTTGAACATCAATTTAAAGAAGTCAGAGGTCATGACGCTCAAAGTGAGCAACCCTGAGCCCATATCAGTAAGGAATCAGCAACTGGTACAGACAGACACCTTCACATACCTAGGATGCATAGTAACACCAGACGGCGGGGCAGGCAAAGACATCAACATCAGAATGAATAAGGCAAGAACAGCCTTTTTTAGCCTAAACAACATCTGGAAGTCCTCCCAATACAGCACAAGCACAAAATTAAGATTATATCAGAGCTGTGTGCTTTCTGTGCTTCTCTGTGGTGCGGAATGCTGGAGAGTTACAGAGAAGGAAATGTCGAAATTGTCCTCTTTTCACACAACATGCCTAAGAAATATTCACCGAATCTTTTGGCCGAATACCATCACCAACCAAGATCTGCTTACTCGGAGCAAGCAAGAGGACATGCACACCATCATAGCTGGCAGACGCTGGAGTTGGGTTGGCCATGTCCTCAGAAGAGAACCAGATGCCATCACAAGAACAGCTATGCTTTGGACCCCTGAAGGAAAATGAAAGAGAGGCCGACCAAAAACAACCTGGCGGAGGACTGTGGAGGCTGAGATGCAAAGAATGAACCAGAGTTGGGGCACTGTACGAAGGATGGCCGCCGACCGAGCAAAGTGGAATCAATTTGTTGTTGCCCTACAAGACGCCACTAGGCGTGATAGCCACTGACTTCTTTGATGGTCGGCGGCTAAGGATCAAAGAAGAAGAAGATTGTTTTATTCTTATTCAGACTTGTGACTTCTGTATTTTCAGAAATGTGTCAATGCACTTCAACAGGTCAAGGCGCGACTTGTAAGTTTAAACGTTTTACATTGTTGTGAATGTTAAGCATTGTATTCAACTTAATGGAGACTAAATCATTGCCCCTTACTTAAAGGGTATCCTTCAAGTAAGCCATGCTAAGGTTAACTTTGAAAAAAATGCCGTAAACACATGTTATTTATAACAATTTAAAATCTTCATTGTCAGTGACGTTCATATTCTTCGCTACTTTTCAATTCCATGTGGAGTATACACCTGCACATAGATCTCATCTAACCATTCTGTCCTGGGCAGTCCAGTTCACTTCTTTCCTTGTCTTTCTTGTCACTGTTTTGCGTTATAATTCTTGTTAGAGGGCCTCTTTTCATCCTAACTTCTGAGAACAAGCTCACGATAGTTTCTGGGAATGAACTTATGAGATGCTTGAGTTTATTTTGTCAGCATCTTTATCCTGAGTGTGTTTTATCAGATGCTCTTAGGTGCATTACATGCATATCTTTCACCACATGGCAGTCAGCAGAAAATCAGCTGTATAGACTCCCATATGTCATAACGTCATCCCCATTGTTTGGGGCTGAAGAAAATTATGTTTCTTCATTTACCTATTCTTCATTCTGATTCTGAGACGTGAGGTCTTCTGTGATGTCTCTGATGGTACAAAATAGGATTAGAAATTTCAGAGCCATTCTAATTCACAGCTGCTTGGTGAACAATAGCCATATGCATTTTGGCACCAAGGCTTGTAGTTGCCATAGATGTTGTACTTGTGCATTGGTTTTCCAAACCTAAACTTTTCCATTTCCGAAATGCACCTTTGTTAATTATGCAGATCTTTACTTGTGAATTCAGGAATTTTATCTGTGATATTGTTTGTAAAAGATGTGGCATTACATACATTGGGGGAAAGAGACAGATATTTATATGATAGATTTAGAGAACACAGGCAACATTTTAGCAAATGGAGAAATCATATTCTTGATTATACCAGTAGTGATTACCAACAGCCCTGGATGTTGACAGCTACTGGGAGATGGCTGTAATCCTATCAGAACAATAAATGGACACCAAAATCATTATAAAGTCTGAAAGATGTTTAAACGTAGTGCTGCACTTCCATCAGCACACAGAATTTTAATGCCTGAGCTAACAGTGCCATTTAAGAACCAGACAAATGCTAGCAGAACAAGAGAGGAGACGAATATACTGGCACTGGATAGGACACACATTTGAGGAAACAAGGTGATTGCATTACCAGACAGTCCTTGTTGGCAAGTGATGAGCTGTGCCATTTGAATCTTGTTCGATCACTGCAGTCTGGCTGAGAGAGTAGGGATTGAAGTGGGAAGGGAAACCTGGTCCTAAAATATGCCGTGCCGAAGTCGGATGTGTCGGGCCGAAAGGTGCAGATATCGCAGCTTTGTTGTAAACGGCGACACAACGCAACCAACGTCCTTTTCAGGACGAACGCAGAAGAAGAAGAAGAAGAATCTTGTTCACATGAGTAATACATCCTACAGAATGGCCTATCTAGTGGCTTATGCCTGGAAGGACAATTAAGAGCAAGGACAGTGAAAAACCTTGGCTAAAAGTGCCAAGAAGACTATAGGACAATCATATTGGGCAGTAGATTGTAGAGTTGTAAAAAATTTATATGCTAAAATTATTATTATTCATGTACAGCTGGCAGAGTTAATAAATCCACATTTAAACCATTGAAAAGTTGGGAAAATGGTCCAGGTTAAAAAAATTTTTTAAAAAAAATGGCACACCTGCACGTGCACATACACACCTTATGGAAAAAAGAGGATGCTATTTGAGATAATGATCCGACTGAGTTTGGCCCCTCCTTTTTTTTTTACCTCTTAGAGTGTGAAGAAGCTGAAGGGCCAAGACTTAACAGAGTATACCGCCGCTTCTGATGACCAGATTATCTGTTATGTCACTATCCTCTAGCATCTTATCATAGGATCTAACAGGTTCTGAATGTTTTGTTTTTTAGGAAGCAAATGATTTTGTGACCTGTAAGTCTACTTTTGTCTGTTTTAAAAACCAAACTAGTTTTCCCTCATACATGATCTTTGTCAATCTGCAGGGTGACCCCATTTTGATATGCACAGCTGGTGATACAGAAACTCAGTCTTCTGTAAGACAGTTCGTGGAAGTTCCACAAACCATTGATTGCCTGCAGGGCATCCTCACCGTCATTCCCATGCAGCTGCTGTCACTACATATTGCAGAACTACGCAAACTGGATGTAAGCATGCAAAACCATTTTTATCTGTTTTATACATTACATTTTATTTGGCTTTTTTCCTTAAGGCGGGTTTTGGCCTTTTTTTTTGTGCAACTTTAAGATATTGTTAACTGGCAAATGATCAGCGAGAGAAGTATAAAGTTGCTGACATTTTTAATAGATAGTGTGGTTTGTAACACTTTGCTGTAGTGTTCTTTTGTGTGCTTTCTGACTTTTTTACTGCCTGTTGTCTCACCAATTCTGCTTGCATTTATAACCAGAAGAAAATATTAACATGATTATCATTATTCATCATTTCCCATTTGCTCCATCTGGAGCCACCACTGCAGTTAGTCACCTTACAGGAGCTTGCACCAAAGCGTTGTGCACTCTAGCAGGGATTGCTTCTGTAGCAATTTTTAAAATAAATGATAACGTTGCATTTTCCATTCTCAGCCGCGTATTAGTTGCTTTTTATGATATGCCTGAGCATACTCAGAGACCCTAAATAACTGCAGGGGGCAGTTCAAGATACACAGGGAAACAACAATAAGACCATACCATGACATAGAAAATAAGATTTTGTATAAAAACAAGCATGCTACAGTAACAGCAGAGAAACGTATTCAAGGCTCATTATAGATAATTAAGTATTCACAGTGTGCATTAGAACTTCCCAGGGGATGTAAAAGAGCAGAATTTGGAACGTAATAGAGTAGAACCAGGAGCAGGTGCGGATAAATCTTTCTTTGAAGCGTAACTCCAGAATGAAAGAAAACGTGAGATACACAGAGAGACACAAAACCAGGTTGACAAACTTTTTATCAGTGCCATAAGTTATATATTATTACGCATGATACAGATTGCTGATTTTATTTAAAAAGTAAATAAATAATTAGCAAATGTTTACATTTTGTAAATAAAAACAAGAATAATCTAATTTAACTCTTTCAGTACTGTTGAGAGCACATCATGGGGCAGGGCAATCCTGATAAAGTTATATTTAGAGGGATTGCTGTGCACCATGATGTCCCTCACCAAAACGCATAAACTTAGAATCGGTAGCTGTGACTAAGGGGGGTATCTAGGGATGACGACAAGAGATTGTGTCCACGCCTTAGTGCATACAGACGTGTCAGAAAATGTGGCCAAGTCCACTTATCAAAGTGTAGCATGGTCTACTTCTATGTATATTTCACGAGTCTGGATTTGACTCGAAAGTAAGTGTATTACTCGCTCTGTGAATTTTGCCGAAATGGCTATGAATATAAAGAGAGATGATTTCTCAATAAATTTGAGATGTTTCCGAGGTCAGAGGTATATGAATATATGCAGAATATTACAAAGTGATGGAACAGTTTAATAGGTCGATAAAGACCAAAACTAGAAGAAATTAATGCACACAGAAATATATGTGCAAGAAAGGCACATGATATAGATTATTACATGTATCGTAAAAGAACAGTGTAATGGGTCGAGAATGACCATAAAGAGAAGAGATTAGTGGACACAGAAAATTATGTATAAGAAATACACAGGAACAATGTTATTATAAGTATCATAAAAAGTTATCGAAGCAGGAAATTTGTGCAGAAAGGATATATAAAATTTAAGAGGTCGATTCGTATCACTGAGTACCTATTAATCGAGGAAGTGGAGGGGAACTGCGGTAAGACGTGGAATACAATGGATGGGTTTGAAAAAAAATCGAAAAAAGGTGATTCGTCTTTCTTTGTCTTTTGTCCTCGTAAGACGAATCACCTTTTTTCGATTTTTTTTCAAACCCATCCATTGAGTACCTATTAGTATGTTCATTGGAGCATGTTGTGATTCATGACAGTTATATGTGTGGAATAAAAGAAAGTCGTTACTAACAATATCGTTAAAGAATCTATATAAGATTTCAGATTCTTCAATTATGTTCATTATATCAAGTTGACAGTTCTTTACAGTAATAGACACGAATACTTATCAAAATACGAATGATTATATTGGAATGGCTAAGCCAGACTTAAACAAGAAAGTTGGAAAGAAACTCTCAAACACGAATAGCAATTCAAATATAATATTTATTCATTGAGCCAAACAATTTGATCAGAATGAAAGAAGAGAATAATCCTAGACATTAAAAGAAAATTATAAATTTTGTTCTTAACAAGTACCAAACAAAAATGTGGGCTTGACCCAAACTAAAATGGCTAATGATGTGCGTGTTAACAGTGGTCTTTAGCAAATACATTATTATCATGTACATAAAAACCTTTGTTGTTATATATATGAAAATATAGGTAAATGCATGTAGATTATGGTTGTGCATGATGTATGAAGGCTTTCATTAAAAATTATTAGTAATGCAAGGTAAAATTGGGGTCCATAGAAGAAAACAATATAACTGCAATAAAAAAATTGTACTTTGTGACACTGCACCTCAAGTAAATATCTAATGAAAAACCCTAAAATATAACATATAGATGTATTGTAATAAATTTAAAACCAGTGTTTTTGTTTAGAAATCCTCAGGAAATAATTTTTTTTACAGATTACAATAAAGGTCAGCAGCCTGTAAAATAGACAATTTTGAAACATGTCAATGAGAGGGAAAAGAAAATATTTACACAGTTTTGGTATCATGACATAATATTCTCTTGCAACATGCTCATCTCTCCTGACTTTCGTTACTTTTGACAGACAAAGCTTATTAAATTTGTTGCAATTTAATTACATTGTTCTGTCCCCATAACTTCATCCGTGCTATTAGATGTGCTATTATCATCTACACTATCACTTGACTTGATTTCAGACTGCCATTAACAATCCGGTACATTTTCATCATTATCTGTATAACTAAAGCAATCTGAATTAGTATCATCATCCAGAATTTCTTCAAATAATTTCCTAGCTCAATCTGGCCAACCCCTGAGGCCTGCCAGATCTAGTTGGCAAAGGCATTTCAAAACTGAGAATTTATATGCTAACAAACCATAGATTAACAAGAAAACACAAGTTTTTTCATTCACCTATCACATTTGAATAGAAAGGAAGTTCAGTCTGTCAGAACTTACATTATTTGGTTGATAAAGTTGCAGAATTGTGCTATAAACGAAACAAAACCAAAAAGCTGGGAATTTCTCTTCCCGTCCTAACTAATCAACCTCCCAAAATGATTTATCATCTTTTAAAGAGGTAAACAACCATACAGACAAATCGAGTGTCTGCAAAAAAGAGTACGTCTCAGTTTAATAATAATATTACCTCTTTGCTATGGTGAACATTCTAGACACATGCAATAAAATCAGCCATTCATATCAGATCAGCATTCATTCTAGTAATGAAGAAAAAGCAAAGAGCAGATGTACAGGTTTAGATTTTAATTATTTTGTTGAAAATAACAACTGCCCAGGTTACCTCACATTTCTGGACTACGAAAAATTTTCATTGGTTAAGTTTAAACTACCCTGGAGACTGATTAGGCACTGTAGAAGTGATTGGTGATTAATTAACCTGAAAATCAAAACATTAAAAATACAAATTAAATGTTGAATGAAATGCAGAAGACTTTGACTTTGCAGATGATTTTTCCATTCTATCATGGCCACACACAAGAAATTAGCAGAAGAGAGGTAACAGCAGCTGGGTGTAAAAATTCACATAGAAAAGACAAAATCATGAGAATAATTGCTGCTAATGATGGCCATGTTGCTCTTGGGGACAATACGCCTGAAAGTTGTGGATTTGTATACATTCTTATACATATATCCTGGCAGCAACACTAAGCTGGAGTAACTGGACAAGGATGCCAAAGAAGGATGATGGAGGGGAAAAGGAGCATGCACCACATTTTGAAATTGTTATTATTATTGTTGATCAGCATCGATGTCATTGCACTCTGGGCAAACACATAGGTGCTCAGTCTCCCTCAGCAAATGTTGAAGTGTATGAATGCTAATTGTTCCTGTTGCACGCTGGTTGTATATGCCTTATGCATCTTAGCCTTGATGATTTATCGATTGCAGTGTCATTCTCTAATAGGCGATCATTAATTGCCCTCAGTATCTCTTCCTTATCGATATGCAATTCACCTTCTGTGGTGCTCCAGAAGCTAGTCTATCAGCTCTTTCATTGTTACGTACCCCTGAATGACCAGGACAGCAGATCCACACCAGTTCCTGAAGATTTGAGGCTCCTTTGGAGGTTTTCCATTCATGCCGGAGCCATCCACTTTGGACCTTCCAGAGCATGGATTGTGAGTCTGATAAAATAACTCAGACAGTCATCTTAAGGCAGAAGTAACTGCCTCTACTTCCATTCACATGCTCGAGGTTTTTATCATGTAAGCTCCACTATGTTCAGCGACGATTTTGCCATTTACTCTAGCAGCTTTCCCCAGACTGTACCTACCGTTTATTTTTGTTAGATGTTTGCTCACTTTACACTTCCATTCCTCACTGATTCTGCAGACACCTCTACGACATCTCTCAGTTGAAATCCACACCTGTGGCCATCCACTTCAATGGCCCTGACCACCATGGTGCCACTGACATCCAGGTGACAGCCATCAGATCCTGTTCCTCGGATGCCAACAGTCGGTTTCGCCAGGAACAACGCCTCATCCATCTTATGGGTTGCCTTAAACCACATGGTTTGAATACCCAACATTCTTTTGTCTGAGGCGTCCTTTTCTATCTAGTCCCAGCTGTATTATGACTTTCTACCTTGTTGCGATCACCCATTTTTTTTTTTTTAAATATATATGTTTATTTATTTTTTTAATTTATTTATTATATTATTTATTTATCTATTATTTATTTATTTTATTTTATTTATTTATTTATTATTATTATTTTTTTTCACTCTGTTTTCCAGTCCTTGTTTTCATTATTTCACATTTTTATTTTTTTGTTTTTAATGTACTATCGACTTCCGCTTTCCAGTTTAGTGGCAGCCATCTTGCTGCATGTGACTGGACATAAGGGAGTATTTTTTTCTCTAGTTTCATGTTCTCTACCTAATTCTCATTTTCTTTCCCTCCTGTCTCTTGTTTGTCTGTCCCTGACGAAGGCCTTGTGGCCGCAACGTAGGTTTTTCTTGTCCTTTCTCCTTGTAAGACGTATTACTATTTGTGTGTTTCTTTTGTTTTTTTTTTATTTCCCATTCAACTGAGTTTGTAACAAGTCATTTTCAAGTTTTTACTGTGTTTTAAAGCAAATCTAAACTTAAAAACATAAATATTTAATGCATTTTTTATTTATGAATATTTGTTCTGTTTTGTGTAATCTTCTGTGTTCTTCCATGTTTTTGCATCATTCATTACAACGGTGTTAACATTTCATTCATTCATTTCCTTTTGCTCTCCTTGCGGAGCATAGTAGCTCATCCTCTTGCAGGAAGCCTTCACCAAACATTTACATGCTCTTGTGTCAGTGGTTTCTGCTGCAATTTGTTTTACATATGAGGTTGCCAGCCCCATGTATATCCTCATAGTAGTCTTGTATCTTCTTCTTCTTCTTCTTTGTTCACCCTCAGATGTCAACTTGAATAAGTTCAAAGTTCACCCTCAGATGTCAACTTGAATAAGTTCAAAGTTCACCCTCAGATGTCAACTTGAATAAGTTCAAAGTTCACCCTCAGATGTCAACTTGAATAAGTTGAAAGTTCACCCTCAGAGGTCAACTTGAATAAGTTCAAAGAAAGCAGTGGTCAGCCTGAGGCTGTTGATATCTCCGTAGATTTTCTCCAGGAATGGTACTGGTGATGGCCATATGCGTTTTCTCTGTTCCTCATATGTTGGGCACCTTTGAAGCTGATGTTCAGCAGTCATTTTATCGGTGCCACAGTCACATTCATCAGTAGTTCCTATCTTTAATTTGTTGAATAGATGGTATCTCAATCTGTTATGACCTGTGCGAAGTCTGAAGATTACCACTTGTTCACTTCTGCTGAGCTGGTAATATTAGTCATTTTTTTTGATGGCCTGGATGCTCTGCTTCCCACTTGTGCCTGTATCTGTGCTTGATGAAACTCTTGGCCTCATAAGTTATGTTTGTGTCAAGTTGAGGAAGCTTTCCCCCTTCCTTTGCCAATCTGTCAGCCTCTTCATTTCCAGGGATGTTGCAGTGAGAAGGGATCCACTGTATCACAAATCTTTTGTATTGCTGACATAGTCTGTGAAGCGTTACTCTTAGGTCATCCAGTTCAGCATTTCTTTGACTTTTCAGCGTTGTAATTACTGACATCGCATCTGAGAAGATAGCTCTTGTATGATGTATGTAGTCTTGTATGACGTGCCTGTGTTGACATTTGCATTTCTAATAATTCTGTCTATCTCCCTTCCCCCACCCCTTGGTTTTTTATTTTGTGCTTTTCCTCTGAATGTAAAATATTTATTTGTGCAGAAATTCTTGTTTTTTTGGTCTGAATCCTTGACCTTTATCATATTGTCATATCTATATCATGTGTTAGTGCCTGTCACCTGTTAACACAACTGCTTTATGCATTATGCGGACTGCATATTAATGTGAGCAATTAAGGCTTTGTTTATGTAATAATTGCCAGGTCGTGAAAGTTGTCTTCTTGTTTATGCTAATGACGTTTTCACTCAAAGGTGAAATTAGCCAAAGCTGTTCTTTCTGGTCTACATAGGAATAACACTTTGCCATTTAAATTCCTTTTATCTCTTTGTCTCCACTCTCACTCAGCGTTTTTCTTCTTGTTTCTCTTACTTTAGGCTGGGGCTTCTTACTAAGCGTCCGATTGACAGAGTGGTTAGAGTGCTAGTCTCTCGCGGCAAAGGTGCCAGGTTTGATTCACAGTATCAACACGCTTCAGTCTACCCAGCTGTAAACTGGTACCTGACTCTGCACTTGAGCTAGGGAAAAAAAAGGCAGTGAGGAAGGGAACTGGTCACCCCACCTCTCGATGCTGGACCTAGTATAGTGAAGTCTCTAACACTTCACTCCCCTACGGCAGTATCTGCTATGGGAATACCTTTACTTTTACTTTTTACTTTCTTAACCTGGGCTCTGCTGACTTGGGGGTCCGTGAACAGATTCTAGGGGATCTGTGAACATAATCTACAATTTTTAATTATGTATTTATATAAATTTTTTTTCTAACAAGAGGTCTGTAGTCTCTTAAGAACATGAATTTATTTTCTTTCAACCTGTGATAACTTTAAAGTTGGTCATAAGAATAAACATTGTACCTGGAGCTAATTTTTTTCTAACAAGAGGTCTGTAGTCCGTATCCCTCAGCAGACAATCAGAGGGTCCATGGAATAAAAAAAGGTTCAGAAGCCATGCAGTAGAATTGTTACAATCACATCAAGTTGGTAGAATATATTCAACCAGGATAAATTAGCATTTTGGCATTAGCTGGAGGATAACACTTGGCAGTTCCTTAGATTGTAAAGAAGTTAAAGAGCCAGAAACACGTCTGACAATGGAATGGGACTTCTTCCGATGATCAGAAAACCTCCTGTTTTTCAATATACTGCTTTCTATATAGAGTCAAAATCTTGATTATCCTTTGCTTCTTAAAGCCCTTTATTTCAAACACACTCGTTTTTCATTTCTCTGTATTACTGATTTTATTTATTAATTTTTTTTTAAACTGTCAGTTTTCAGTTCTCCTTTCCCAATTCATTTTGGCCAACTTTACACGGCTCAATTTCTTCATACTTTTATGCTCTGACACTATTCCTGTGTTGTGTTTGTGCTTTCTCTTTTTATTAACTTGTAAAAATTTACCTAACATATTAATTATTGGGGAAATTGATATTCTTTGTAATAAAATCATTTCATATTATTAAGTTAAACTTGTACTTGTAAAGACTGCATTGCACTTCTCCCATTTGTTTCACTGCCTTTCATTTTTTTTTTAAAAACCACCATGTTCAACCTAGACACAAGGCTGATCAGTTATATTAGGACAGATGTCCAAATATAAAAGACTGCGTGGTCTGATTATCAATAAATGTAATGTTTCACTGCCTCTTATTTCTTTTAAAAATAAATTTTTGCCTTGTTTTGGCGGGTCACACCACATTCACCCTTGAAACAGGGTTGATCATTTATATTAGGGTGCATGTCCAAATATAAAAAACTGTGTGGTCTGATTACCAATGAATGTAATGTTTCACTGCCTTGCATGAAACCTTCACCTTTGTTACAAGATGTCGGCTTAAGAGTGCTAAGCAGACATGAAATATCTTAAGAATATGAATATGTTTTCTTTCAACCTGTGGTGACTTTAAAGTTGATCATAAGAATAAACATTGTTCCTGGAGCTAACTGTCATATTATTAAAGTTCCGAGATGCTAGATTTATATTTCTTCTTCTTTTCTTCTTTGATCCTTAGCCGCCGACCGTCAAAGCAGTCAGTGGCCATCACGCCTAGTGGCGTCTTGTAGGGCAACAACAAATTGATTCCACTTTGCTCGATCGGCGGCCATCCTTCATACAGTGCCCCAACTCTGGTTCATTCTTTGCATCTCAGCCTCCACAGTCCTCCGCCAGGTTGTTTTTGGTCGGCCTCTTTTTCGTTTTCCTTCAGGGGTCCAAAGCATAGCTGTTCTTGTGATGGCATCGGGGTCTCTTCTGAGGACATGACCAACCCAGTTCCAGCGTCTGCCAGCTATGATGGTGTGCATGTCCTCTTGCTTGCTAGATTTATATGCCGTGCCTAATGTTGAAACGGATGCAGTTGTTCAATTAATTCTAATAAATGGCTGTGGATGTTTTTTTTAAAGCATTTGTTTATTTCGCCCCGTGTAGTTCCGAGGGGGGTCTCTAATGAGACAAAGAAAGAATAAGCCAACTGCTCCTGCAGGCATGACGTACACGACGACTAAGAGGCAGCTTCATTGCATAAAACAGATTGCTACAGAAACCACTATTGCTAGAGCATGCGAAGGCTTAGTGCAGGCTTTATGCAACGGGATCGGCTGTAGTGGTGGCTCCGTGTTCCAAAATGGTTGACAAATAAAATGATGATGATGATTAGCTAATTTCCCATACTAAACAAAAATGTGTAACTAGAACTTTGAAATGTAAGAAGAATACCACCAATAGACTATATGTAAGCTAGACAGTATGCAGCTTCAGTTTTCCTGCATGTTACCGTGTTTTTTTTATTCATCCTTGTATTGTTTTATGGCTTAATGACAAACCTGCTCTTGTTATATGGCTTATGTGACAAACCTGCAGTCTTGCATGCATTGTTTTTTAATCACGACTCAGCTCATCTCAGCTTGGTAAAATGTTTTGGACTAGATTTTGTTTTATTGTGTTTCCAAGAGGGTGGGGGAGGTGGGGATTAAATTAAATATTTAAATATTCCGTTTTTTAAATGTTTATTGGCGTTCACCATTTATCTTACGATATGTAACAATTAACACATCAAGTAAGAACCGTTTACTTTCATTATATCTTTTTAAATTAACCTTTTCTGTCCCAGACAGTTTTTAGGTTTTACTCATGTGTCAGATTTTTTCCACATTAAGTTTTAAAACAAGCAGTAATCAAATACCTCCACCTATGTATTATTATTATTATTATTATTATGTACCAGTCTTGACATATGGATGCGAGTCATGGGCAATGACTACAACCCACAAAAGCCAGCTCCAACCTCAGAAATGAGGTATCTGAGGAAGGTGGTTGAAGTAACAAGGAGAGACATGGTCCGCAACCAGACAATACGTCAGGACCTCAAAACCCAGCCCCTGTAGACCCAAGAGGAACAGTTCCAATTACAATCATTTGGCCATGTAAGCAGAATGGGAGAAAATTGGCTACCACGATAAATATAGGAAACCAAGAGCCAAGGATCCAGACCTCCAGGACGACTCAGAGTTTGATGGGAGGACAACATTAGACAGTCACTGAAGGACCGAGAGGACTAGATTGGAACCAGGCCAGGAGGAAGACAGCCAATAGGACAGTATGGCGTTCTATCTGGCAAACCTCTACACCCCAGGGTAGAAGAGGAATGACTAAGTAAGTAAGTAATCAAATACATTTATAAGAAAACATCTTATAGTATTTATAAAATTGTAACACAGGCTCTTTGGAGAATGGTGTGTCACTTACTGCTATGCCAAACAGTTTTTGGGGTTGAAAGAGTTAATGTAAAACTGTAGTATTTTTAGCATTAATAGAAGCTGGATATTTGTATGACATTAATGAAGAAACTAGAACCAGTCTAACATCATTGTTAACATAATTAAGGTTGGTCATCATCATCTTTCACCATCATCATCCATATTCATCATTCACTATCATTATCACCATCATTATCACTATCTTATTCACCATCATCATCCATCATTATCACCATCATCATCATCCACCATCATTCACCATCATCATCATTCACCATCATCATCACCATCATCATTCACCATCATCCATCATCATCACCATCATCATCATCCTTCACCATCATCATCCATCATCATCACCATCATCATCATCCACCATCATCATTCACCATCATCATCATTCACTATCACCATCATCATCATTCACTATCATCATCATTCACTACCATCATCATCATTCATCATCATTATTATTTCACTTTTTGCTCCCAATGAAGCATGGTGTTACCGCTGCAGCTGTTTCCATTACATAAAACCTGCACCAAATCATTCATGTACTCCTGCAGGGATGGTTTCTGTAGCAATTTATAATACATAATGAGGTGGCTAATGTTATGTGTAAAATCATAACAGGTTTTATCGCACTCGACATGGTTTGTATACATACTTCCTTGTTGATATGCGTTGCCCGGACTACTCCGGAAGTACGTCACATAGTCTGCTAATATTTGGCAGACGATTCTTTGCCGGCGTTGCGTGGCAGATTTGAGCTAGTATTCGTTCTCTTTCGCTGTGTATTACTGTGTGTGAGAAGACGTGTTTTTGACGAGCTCCAGAAAGTGTACTCTTGTGATAGAGTCTTTGTGAATTTATATCAGCTAGGTCGTCCTACAGTATGGAGTCTATGCTTGATTATAATTAAATGGACAAGCGAATGCTGAATAGAAAGAAGTGAGTGTGGAACTATTTCATTAAAGATTTCAGCAGTATGCATAAGACATCTTGTCCTTAGTCTACGTGACGATAGACTGGTTTCATGGACTGGCTAGTGAATGCCATTGATTAATATATATATATCGGATGCAAATATATAAGGAGCTTCGTCCTATATTAAAAGTGAATATGTGTTCTTCAACGTCAAACTGGCCTTATCAAGTTTCTGACTTGAAGACTGATTACACGTTCTAAGGCTGTTTAAAAAGTTGTACTTAGAGGCCTGTTACAAAATATACCCTAGACAAGCTGGAAGCCAAGAACCAGCTACTTGATGATTTAAAGAAGAACTCGGCGGGGAGAAGATATACTACTAACCTCAAGCACAACCTCATGTTAGTTGCCTCGTATGACATCGCCTGAGGGAACAACAGTCCTTTTCTTTCCTCATCTCCTCAGAGACCTCTGGAAATACCACAATCCTGGTCATCATGATCATCATTTCTTTTTTGTTTTGCTCCTTATGGGGCATGGGGCCATCACTGTAGCTGACCTCCTTGCATAAAGCCCAAATCAAAGCACATGCTCCTGCAGTGATGATTTATATAGCTGTTTTTTTAACATGATGAGGTAGCCAGCCCCATGCACAACATTACATTAGATGCCTCTTACAACATGCTTAAGGCAGCAGTAGTCACATTCTTTCTTTGTTTGATCTGAGCAGTATATAAAAATAGATTATACTTGGTTAGGACAAGAGCCAATAGAGAAGATTCAGGAGACACTTAACTTTTATTGGGCGAGAGGCCAGTATTCGAGGCTGATTCTCCTTGGGCTATGTTAAGGAAGGCCAGTTTTCATGGCCTGTGTATTTGATCTAAGTTTTTGTTTTGGTTGTTTTGTCCCACATTTATATTCTATTAATCCTCATTCAGCTTCCTTTATAACTATTTATAACATGACCTTACTTTTAAAAAAAACTTGGAAAGGAATTATCCTTAAATTTTGTGTGAAAACTTAAATTGACAGAAAATTCCTGTCATCAAACATCAGAAATCCATCTCATCCTTCAAGAGTTAATAAATCCAAGAATATAATTACCCTTGCCACAGTTAATGCACTGAATTGGGAATGAACACTGAGTAGTCTTTGGTAACAATTACTTATCTCTTGTTTTCCACACTTCTTGAGACATGCATACATAAGATATTCAAGGCTCCAAAAAGAAAATGTCAGATATCTAGGGAATTGAAAATTCCCACTAATAAGAAACTTCTCAGACTACAGCTGGGAAAACACTATTTCAGAATAGAAGAACCTTGCTGTGCAGGATGTTGGCAAGACAAGAATATAGAACATTTCTTGTTAAAATGTAAGAGGCATGAACAAATGAGAATCCCACTATTAGATTATAGCAAGCATCAAATTTACCTATAAATATAGAAGAGGTGTTAAGAATAGACAGACCTAGGGAACTACATAATTTAGTCAAACAGTATTTAACAAGAACAAAAGTTAATATATAGTAATTCGGAAGGTTAAGGTCTGATAATGTTCTTACAATACACATGACCTATGACAAGTGAAAGTCAATTAAATTATCTAACTGGAAACAACAGGCCTTTATACCCTCCCCCTGAACATTATTTTTGTTTGTTTGGTTTTTTTTAAACATACAAACAAAATTGGTAGTTTTGATTAGCCATATTTACAATGATTTGACAGATGTGATGCCACTTTCCCATATCGGCAGTTGTTCATCTTATTTGGAATTGAAAACACTATATATAGGTACCACAAAGTGCCCGCTTTGCGCTGTTGAAAACGGACGAAAGTGGAGAAAACTGAGGGAAATTCATCAAGTTTAAGTCGTCACTGTCCCTTTGCTATTAAGCGGATTGTAATAAAATTTATATCACGATACTCTTTATCTTCTTCTCTTTTGAAGTGTATTAATTCCCAAAAAAGAAAAGCTATTGAAGTATTTTTTTACTAATAAAAACAAACAGCAACGTTACGCGTAGTTTGCCCCAGCGCGCTGCGAACTCTGAACGTTTTTGTCTCACCCCGCTTCATTCAAATGAGGGTCTCTCGACCGCTAAACCACTAATTTGCATACTGTTTTCACAACTTTTAGGGGGAAAAGTGTAGCTTTAGTTTCATCTATTGCAAACTGTAGAAAACAAAGTGGAAGACGTCGATATCTCGAAGTGAAGTTGAAATTTTACCAAATTTGACATTTTAAATGGTGTTATAATTCTTTTGCAAGGTATGAGAAGATTTGGGAGCCATTTTTCTTTATTCTTGTGAAATTTTAAAGACTTCTTATATTTGGCGGTCGAGAGAATGGACTTTGAGTAAGTTCAGTAACACTCAAGTTAAGCCAAGAATTTTAGCGAAGGATGGAGAGCGAGGCTGTTCCATGGACCGTGATAACTCCCGATGTCGATCAAGGTCGGGACGCCACTTATATTGGCTCATGTTCAAACATCATCACATCTTCTGATTTGAGGTTGACTATATGTAAGTATATCACTTATTAACAATGTTTTGAACTTCAAATGTAAAATTTACAATAGTTTTAATATTATTTAGCAATTTAACATGATCGCACAGTTGGTGTAACAGCGTAGATTGAATGTGTTATCACCACTTCAGACATTCGCACATCAATCTAATTTTTTCAAGAGCTTGAAAAGCTAAGAAAGTTACCAATTTGAATAAAAAATGCATGTTTTGATTAATTGGTAATTAAATGAAGGTTTCTTTTGCAACATAATAGGGTGAATTATGATCTCAAAAGCGAATGGTATCGCAAAGCCCAATGCCAGTGGCCGACATATTGAGTCAAGGCTAGGAGACCGGAAAATACCATAACTAAAGTAGCTGACGGTATACTGAAATATTTCGGACTAGCAGGCACTAGTTGATAGTCTTACCTCGAAAAGAAATATATATAAACAGCTTTCATAAAATGCACTTTAAATAGTTCAGACTCACGTATTCATGTTAATTAATATACATTTTAATTTAAGCAGGTTGTGCACTTTTCAAGTTTTAAGGTTAGTCCTGATTTTCAATGCAATACATGTATGATATAATAATAGTACATGTAATGCTCTATACATGTACAGAAAATTCACTTCTGGAATTTTACTGTTGCAGATGACTCATACTACGATGGTATAAAAAACCATTTTTTAATGACTGGGAAGGGCCGCCGTCCAAAGGTGCCAGCTATCACACTGACAAACAAGGTCCTTGCACAACTTTATTACCAGAAGGAGGATGGGAATGCAACATGGCTTGAGGTTGTAGTTTTTTTTTATTTTTTTATAAAGCTACAGACCACAAAGTAACACACTACAAACAGATAAAAAGTGAAATGGAGAAGAGGGAGCAGCAGATAGAATAAAAGTAGAGAATGCAAGAGTGACGACGAAGAACACAATAAGTGTGAATAAGTTTATAAGATGATTAGGAAACATGAATGAATTACCGTAAAATCTCGCGTATAATACGCACTCGTGTATAATACGCATGCTTGATTTAGCCCAAAATTTTCTGGTAAAATGGAAATTCGTGCACCATAATTTTTCAAGATTTTATTTTATTAAACATTTGTTAAAAATCTGAAAGAAGATGGAAGATGCTGCGCGATAGTAGTTTTTCGACGAACTGAAAGACCATGTCGCTTCATAAAACGAACTGCCCATCCATATGACGCTTTAAATGTTGTTCTGCCTGTACGAGATTTTATAAGTTCCAGAGCTTTAAGTCGGATTTCAATGCATGAAACACCGATGCCTTGTTGCCTTCTATCCACTACCCACTCCAATAATGTTTTTTTCTAGGTCTGGAAGATCTGGTGGTGACCCACGATTCGCCTTTTTCTTACTAGGCAACACTTGCAGCGCCTCTTTATTTTTTCGCCATAATCGAATGTTGCACTCGTTAATGGAAAAATGTCGACTTGCTGCCCGATTGCCGTTAGATTCTGCATATTTTACTACTAAGAGCTTTTTTGCTGCAGTACAGCATTTTCTCGAATTCATTTTTAGGGCTCAAAATAATCAAATGACAAACTTCACAACCAAGCTTAATATCAAAACAGATTGAAGACCAAGAGTCCGAAATGCGTTTTGCAACAATGTCTGACACATATGAAAACACATGACACATTCAATTTTGCGCCATTTTCACTGTCAAATTGTGACAAAAACTTGACAGACTTTCCAATGTAGGTTACTTTCGATATCGAAAATTACGTTTTGTTTAGTACTCTCGTATAATACGCACCCGAGTTTCAGCGGGCAAAAATGAGTAAAAATTGTGCGTATTATACGCAAGATTTTACGGTAATTATTTTTTGTATGTCCACATGTTCAAACCTTTGAACCCAGGTAGACTAATGTTCATAGTCATCTTCTATCCATCCATCAGGTGACTGCATGGTTCCTCAAGCTTTTTCCAGTGCAACCTGTCACTAAAGAAAGGCTGAAGCACCGAGTGCTGAAAGTCCTGCAAACTGCGCAGCATTTTCTAACTGGCGGCAATGATCATGAGCTGCAACTAATTTAGCAAATGATGTAGATTTTGACGAGCTTCCTGAGCTACCCTCATCAATCAACTTGACTAGGAAAAACCTTTTGTCCAGTCCTGCTGACTACGAACCACCCCTTGACTTTGTGATGACCAATTCCATATCCACTCATCTCCGTTCGACATTAAATATGTGGAAACACAACAAAACAGCGTTGTGGTTGAAGAAGCAGAGTTTTGTAAAAACCCGTAAATTGCTTGCTGCGGCAAGAAAACATAGACTGCAGTGGAAGAAACGGAGTAAAGAGTCAGAGAGGGCAGTCAAAGAAAAAAATTAAACAGCGAATAACTGACAACAATAGGAGGAAAAAAGAGAAAGATATTAAAAATGCAGAGAAGAAGTTAGAGTTATATAACAGAATCATAAGCCAAGGGGGTCTGGCACCACAAAGGAGGATGTGGATCAAATTTGTAAAGGACGAAATGCCCTTAGAAATCTTAAGGCTCAGTTAAGATACAGAAAATTAATATTGAATGATAAGGACATTAAACTATCAGGAAATATCAAAGAATTGTATTTTGGACTTCAGAAGCATTTAGGTTTTGAGGCTTCATTGCCCTCTCGCAGGGAAAGAGTGTGCCATGATCATTCTCCTCCAGTTTAAAAATGTCTTTTTAAATGCTAGTAACCAGTTGTTTTAACAAAAAATAGCGTTTAGATGTTGTTAATTATTGCCTACAAATGATTTTTTAAATGACATATGGACAGTATCTTCAAAAAAAAATTTCTTCATTTTCACATTTTTTCTTCCCTTGCGACAAATTGGCCTCTGGACACATTTTTTAAAATTATACAAGAACAAACAGATGTTCAAATCCTCTGAAAAAAATTGAGATGTATTTGTGTAGTATGCAGATTAATATGTACAAATTTAAAGCTTGTACCTTTTATACTTTTTTGAAATATGTTGTGAATATTGACTTTCATGCAAAAAACTATATTTTTCGGTAATGTGATTTGCAGATTTGCAATTTTTGGTCTCAAATATATTGATAATTATTCATGATGTAGCCCTATAGTTTTCTTTGTGTGATCAGTATATTGCAGACGGTATACTGTTTGTCAGAGAAAGTTGTAAGATTATATTTAAGAAGACGGCAGTGCTCTGAAGTTGGTGTGATGTAACATTTTCAATTTTGCAAAGTCCCCACACTTTTAAAAATGCTATAACTTTTTTATTTGTTGTCCTATTTTAAAAAATAAAGTACCAAATTTCATGGTTTCCCAAGGGCTTCCAAACTACATTGTTTTCTCTGGTGTTTCTGTGCAAACAAAAAATCGCTTTGTGGTAACTACTATATATCCTAATTATAACCCATTGTAGTGGTGTTTGATGGTATTGTATGATGGTGATGTTACTAAATGTAATTGTATGAGGCCAGCTGTGAAGGCTCCTGAGATAAAATGTAATTGTGAATTGTCAGAAGGCCTTTCTTGCTACCACTACGACCTCACACTTAATTTTTTTCTTAATGAATGTGGCTACGTAAAGTGTCTAGGGTTATGATATGTAGTGTGGTGTAATAGGTTATAAATATACCCACAGATATTTAACAAGACTAATAATATTAATAAATGTTAAAATACACTGAACTAACTCACGTGTGTAAAATTTTTGATAAAATTATATTACATTTATTTTGTTCTGGATCAATTTTTTAGATTGACCAGAACTTAAAAGGATTTAGAGATTATGAAAGAAATGCATGGAATATTATATCATAAATGCAATAGTGTACATATATATGTAATATACTAGTTAGTTTTATTAAAATGTTCTAGTAGTCATCTACTTGGGAGGATAATTAATGTTTGTGCTGTTGGGGTGGCCTCATCACACCTGTCTATATTGACTACACAGTGTCCAGAAAATGGTGGGAATTTTTATGGGGGTATTAGTAACTACACAGCGTTGGTGAATGTCCAGCAGACCAGAGGCTCACTCATCTGGTAGTTGTAGCTCTGGTGCTGAAATCAGGTGGTCCCACCTCTCCGTGCTGGCGGGCAATAATGGTGGTCTCTGTCACAAGTACTGCACAGATACACTCGAGTAAGTCACCAACTGAATAGACACTGCTTGGTTGACAACAGAAACTCACAGCTCTGCAATCAAAGTATGGGCCATGTGTCAAAATCTATTCTCTACCCACGTCTGGACACAACACTGACACAACAACCACATCATACAGACAGGTCAGATCTCTCTGACCAAACAGCACATTTACCATGGTGGTTTTACATCAGATAGATCCTCCCAGACTATAGGTTCTGAAAAATATTTATTAGTTGTCTGCCCTAAAAGAGGATAGGTAATATGTTTCATTATTCTCAACACTTGATCTGTCTTGCATAATCCTTGCTGGAGTTTATGTACATTGTTGGTCCCTAGACCCTGACTAGGGCGGGGGGTCTAGAGCAAATCCCTACTTGTTTGTAAGGCTAGATTTCGATATGGCAGTATCAAATCACTCAAACATGAAACAATATTCAAAATATATAAAGAAATAATTTCAATCTTACCAGATTATGAATAAATAACACAGAATTGCTAGCAAAACTCAGCTGAGCTGCTGGCTATAGTATGGCGTCCCTAAATTTATTACACTTTCTTTCATATGGAAATCACCACACTTTAAAATCTGTGTCTATCACTGAACAACTATTGAAGAATGGCCCCACTTTCGCGTCTGAGCGCTAATGATATGATTGTCTGTGGCCAATCACTGCCTAGGTTTATTTTAAATTTCAAATTTCCTACACTAAAGTCATTTCAGTCATGCTTCAGTCAAGTATGGATGTTTATCTGTTAGTCTGTCCGTCTCTACTTGTGTTTCTACAAAATGTACTTGATTTTTGAACCAACCTTTCTCTCCCCTCCAAAATTTTGTCGTTAAAAGTTATTTTTAGACACAGCCACCACAAATATCCCTTCTCTTCCATACTACGTAGATTTGAACACCTGCGACTCGAGGTCGTGTTTTTTTGTGCAATTAGCGACACTTTTAGATTCAATACAGTCTGTCGATGATGTAAACTACACTGTCTTTTGTCATTATCTTCAATATTATCTATCCGTCTGTAAAATTAAGAACATATTAGTTCACTGCTCAGAATAGGCCATCCGGCCAACTAATTTTTATATTCCTAACATTAATATTAAGAAAAAAGTACTTTTTAATTTTTGTAATATTCCTAACATCTGCGTTTAGCCGCTGAATTCAAATCAAGGGCTTGGTATCGCGCAAAAGCGTCCAATAAATGACTGTGGCGTAACATATCTATGGTCCCTTCTGTCGAGTTGCTTACTTTTTATGTCAACTTGGGAAACGTGACTTTTCTCCGTTTCCCCCCCCCCAATTGCGTCTCCTTAGCCTTTCTAGTCTCACGCAATCTTTCCAGTCATATTTTTCCTTTTTGATCCTCCGTTCCCCTCCTGTCTAGCAAGTCAATTATTATGGAGGATGATGACCCGCGGTCTAGGCGATCATGTACTATTCGCAGCCTACGCAGTATGTTTTTATCCTTAAATGTTATCTTTGGAGATATTTTACCGTTGTATCTCTGTCCAATTCACTACACCCATCATAGGTTGAACGGGATATTTTTCATCATTAAAATAAATAAAAAAAGATACTGTAATTTCTCATGTTTACTGATATATATTTAGGCCAATATATGTTATAGGAATTTTTATGCAGTATTTTAAATCGATGCAGATATTCTGTTAAGTTGGCAAATAAAAAATATATACCGAAGCACATTAAAAACGCACCACTGTTATATATACTGATGCCGAGAAGCTGGAAAAAAAAGGGTGGGAATGGATTTTCCCCGTGTTTGTCATGAGGTAGAGAGCGAATGGCTGCTGGAATGGAAAGTGCATGATTCAACCCACGGGTTTGTGTACAGACTACATGAAAACAATGAAAGTTACACGTGCAACACGATTCCCAACAGCTATGACCCTGAAAATGTGTACGCGTTGTGGCAGTATAATCGGTATTAAAAAGGCTGTTGAAACAAAACACCCAGTACATGTGCTTGAAATGCCATGACTATCTGAAAACAACCGCCAACGAGCCATTGGTATATTGGTGACCGGAATGAGCTCGCGGGCCATTGCCAGAAGGATGAATTGCCACCACAGCACTATTGTACGTCTCAATGAACGTTACGGAACCACTGGCAGTGCCCTAGATAGACTTCGGAGTGGCCAACCACGAGTTACTACCCCTGCGCAAGATCGTCATATTGTACTGAGTCACCTAAGGAATCGTTCTCTCCCGGCAAGTCAAACAGCAAGAGCAATAGTGTGTAGACGTGGGCAAGTCTCTCGAATGACAGTCTTACGACGACTCAGAGATACAGGCCTTACTGCAAGACGACCTTATGTTGGGCCAAACTTGACTCACAGACATCGTCAGCAGCGCCTGCAATGGGCAGAGCAACATGTCAGATGGACTAGACTACAGTGGAATGCTGTCCTATTCACAGACGAGAGCAGATTCAACATATCCTTTGCTGATGGACGTATGCGGATTTGGCGACGGTGTGGAGAGCGCTTTGCAGATTGCTGTGTTCGTCAGCACAGCCGATTTGGAGGTGGCAGTATTCACATTTGGGGAGGATTCAGTTTTCACCATCGCTTGCCTCTTCACGTCTTCCGTGGAAATGTTAATGCTGTGACATATCGAGATGGGTTCTGGATGCATTGGTTGCTCCTGCGTTCACAAATTATCCAGACTTGCAGCTTCTTTAGCAGGATAACGCGCGTGCGCACACCGCATGCATTACGCAGCAATATCTACAGCAGCAGAACATTGTGACGATTGATTGGCCTGCCCTATCACCAGACATGTCCCCTATAGAACATCTGTTTGACAAGCTTGGACGCAGAGTCTACAGGCAAGGTTCTCCAGCTAATCTGCAACAGCTCGAAGCTGCTCTTACACGTGAATGGGACTTGATTCCCCGGAATTTCCTTCAGAGACTTGTGCGTTCCATGCGGAGCCGCTGCCAAGCTTGTTTGCAAGCACACGGTGGACATACCAGATACTGAGGATAGTGTGAATAAATTTTTTTATTGGTTGCATTTTTGGTTTTCTCCCTTGCCTGCACAGAATGCAATGAATTTCATAACAATCAAATGTACAAATTAATGACCAGCATGGATTCATAGGAAAATGAATAAAGATTCCAAATATGTAAACACTTATATTTACATTTCACACTCTGTTCCTGGATTATACAGGTGGTGCGTTTTTAATGTGCTTCAGTATATATATAAAATGGATATGGAAATTAGTTTTATAAATAAATGATACAGTAAAAATACTGGACGTTTCAAGATTTCCATTTTTCAGCCACAGCTAAAAACAAAGTCGTGAAGCATAATTTGTTTTACATAAAGGCTAGGGTAATGTGACAAAGGACACAGGAGACATGTGGACAAAAATAAACAGTAAAAATATGGAACGTGAAAGATGGGTATGAAAAAAAAACACCAGGAAATATTTTGAAAAATGTTGTGTAGTTTCCTGCTTTCTTAAGGGCTTTATATATATATTTCTCATCTTTCATTAATATTTGTGACCGTGGCTGACAAAGGCTCTTCCAACATTTTTGTGTGTTTCTGTTTTATTATTCATTTGTAAAACTGACTTCAGTGCTATTTCAAAATTATTTTTAAATTCTATTTTTAATCAGTTTTACTGCAGCCCCCCTTTTTATTTTTATAAGTATATGAGGAGAACTGCCGTAAGACGGGGGTAAAACAGTTGAATGGGGAGAAAAAAACACACAAATGGTAATACGTCTTACAAGGAGAAAGGACACTTAGTGGCAGCCATCTTGCTTCACATGTGACTGGACATAAGGGAGTATTTTTTCTCTTATTTTTATAGTTTCATGTTCTCTACTTAATTCTCATTTTCTTTCCCTTCTGTCTCTTGTTTGTCTGTCCCCGACGAAGGCCTTGTGGCCGCAACGTAGGTTTTTCTTGTCCTTTCTCCTTGTAAGACGTATTACCATTTGTGTGTTTTTTTTGTTTTTTTCTCCCCATTCAACTTTTTGTTTTTAAGGTGTCATGCTAACCCTGGAATTGTGCATGCCAGCTGCAGACTGCAGTGTATTTCATGCTTATGTCAACATGAGACACATTAAGTATATCTGAAATTGATTTGCTTTTGTCTCGCTCTTAATTGAGGTAGTTTCTTCCAAAATATTTTTGACAACATACTGGAAAAGTTTATTAATAACATTTTATTTCACAACCATCTGAAAATCCAACCGTTTCTGTCAGTATATTCAGTGAGGTTATCCAGGGGCGGCATTTGGGCTTTTTCCATCAATTCCTTCGAATTAAAGCCTGCGCTTAGAAGGGCCAGTGAAGGTCATTGATAGATGTAAACTAGTGCAGGAAAACGAGAAGGTTTCAACTGTAAAATCAGTTCATATAAATAATAATATTAGATATATATATATATATTCCTAGAGAAAGATATATATATATGTGTGTGTGCGTGCGTGCGTATGTATGTATGTGTATTCTTAGATTCAGGGTCTGCTTCTGCCAGGATCCTCCATAATAACTGTATGTAGCTTTCCATCCAGCTCTTCCCCAAAACATATCTCGACTTCTTACATTCATTTCTGCTGTGCATCTCCATTTGTCTATTGGTCATCCTCTAGATCATTTACTATATATGATTTCAAAGAAAAAATATAATACTTTTATGCCAGTAAAATGCAAGGAAGCTTAAAAGAACATGATTATGAAGTGCTGTGATACGTTTCTGATCATATTTAAGGTAAATTTTAAAAAAAAACTGTAAGTGTGCTGAGAGAGGCTAGCGCTCTCACTACTCTGCCATTCTGATGCTGTAAATCAGGGATAGGCAACCAGTCGATCCCAATCTGCTGGTAGATCCCAGTGGATGATGTGGTTGATCTTTAGACGAAAAGCAATTATTGGTTGCTTCCTAAGGTTTTTCACCTGCTCTAAATCATATGTATGCATGTGAAAACATACTTAAATGGTGTCATAACTAGACATTGTTATGTCAGTCAGAGTTCACACACAGACTGCCATGTTTGTTTGATTTCATGAAATGCAGTCTAAAAGTAAATTACACTTGCAGATTTTAACATTATAAATGCAGTTAAAGCACCAATTTTTTTTTATAGTAAAGTGTAGTTTCATTAAATTTTGCTCCTGTTTATATATAAAGTCATAATAATGGTATGGGAGACACTTCTGGGAAGCCATTTTTCTAATTCTGCGATACAATTTTTGCTTCAACTCTCAGGTGGACTGCCCCCGAAACCTGGCAAAATCAGTCACAGTGGAATAAAATCATAAGATATCAAGTAATTTCCCATTAATGTAAGCTGTAGCATGATTATTTTGTTCGATGCATGTAAGCCACTCTGACAGCAAAATCGTGTTGTATTTTTCTTCTTATTATTTTTGCACTGGGGGAAGAGAGGAGGAAATTGTTTCATTTTGGTTTTTTGTTTTGGTTTTACATTTTGTTCCTTTCACTTGTGCACCTAATCAATACTTGTGGGAAACTTGTTATTTTTGTATAGACAAACGTGCAGGAAGTTTTCTGTTACTGTGACTAAAGCAAGCTTGTATTACACTTGTAGTTTTGCACCAACATTGACATATTGTTATATGTGAAAATGTTTCATAGTTGTGTATCATAGATCTCTGGTATTACAAATTATTCATAGAAACATTTGATCACATGCAAATTTAATGCTATAAATTTGAGTTTGTTTAATAGTAATAATGTTACTAATGTCATGTAATTACAAATTATAATTTAAGATGTATATTTGTGTATGCCGTTTTAAGAATATTATTATCTATGCAGTTTTGTGTACACTTCATAAATAGCAGTTGGTTTAAAACCCTTTTTTTAACCCTGCTGCATAACTTTGTTAGATGTAATGTAAGTGAAGACTACCCCAGCTACCGAGCAAGCCATTTCAAATGCTTTGTTTTGTTAAAGTTTTTAGTTTTAGAAGGCGTTTGAAATATTCATTCAGCCTGTTTTTGTATAGTTATGACTGCTCATTTCAAATATTTGTTCAAATAAATGTGTGCATGTTGCAAACCTGTTTTGGGTGATAAAAATTGTGCAGGGTTTATTAGAGCACAATGCATTTTACTATGAATAAGTACAGTGAGTAGTTCTTTTAGGTAAGTTCTGACAGCAGCAGATTAAGAAGAAATGTCGATGTGACAGAATAAAATGTAGTAATAGTAAGAATTTAAACATACCTGAATTCTCTGTTTATTTTTAGACAAACTATAGCTCTATAAAAATATATTGAAGTTAAGTAAATAAAAAGTATAACTTTCTCATGCCGGTAATTTAAAATGTTTCACTTAATATTTTACCCTTTGCTAACAGTTTTAACTTTACATAAAATTAAGATTTTTGCATCTTTTTAACACAGCCTGATATAATTTTTCGTGGTGTTGAACTGTTCATAAACATGATGTTATACATCATTTTTCAAAGTCAGTGCAGATTTATGAAGTTAATCATTTATTTTAAAATTACTCCTAGTTATGTATTTTTTTTTTTCCTAGACCTTATTCTTCCTTTCCTATTTGTTTTTAAATGCTAAAAGTAAAATTTGTTAGGAACACCATAATTCTATACCAACAGTTGTGTATGAGCTATTGACACATTTATGCCAAACTCGATAGTCATAGTCGTGCTTTTACGTATTATATACATATAAATCATTATATATGTATGTGTGTATATATGTTCCTCCTTCTTTATATTTTCACATTTATTTTTATTACTGCTTACATTATTATTATTATTCATATATTTTTCTGTGCATATTTATTCATTTTCGTCTAGCGCATTACTAATTAACTTGTGATTTCTATTAGTTTTCTTTTGTTGCTGCTCACCCCTATTCCTCACTAGCTGCTCCTTTTTTAAAATATTGTTCATAATTTTTTCCTGTCATACTCTCGCCAATTCTTACTTAGATCACCAGAGTGACAGCACAGATATTCATGTACTACTTGTATCATTACATTTAGATTTGTTCTCACTTTCTTGTCTCTAATGTTATTCGTTTGTTGGTTCCTGTTGAAGACTCTGTGGTCATAACCAAGCCATTTCTTTGTCCTATGTTCTAGTCAAACTGACTCTTATTTTGTTCACCTCACCGTCATACTTTTAGCCAAACAGTCCTTGTTCTGGGATTCCCAGGGTAAGAGAGGTAGAGGGAGACCAAAGAACCCATGGAGAAGAGAACTGATGATTTTAAGGGGTTGAAGAAGACACGGAGAAGAGAACTGATGATTTGAAGGGGTTGAAGAAGACACGGAGAAGAGAACTGGTGATTGAAGGGGTTAAAGAAGACACGGAGAAGCGAACTGGTGATTGAAGGGGTTGAAGAAGACATGGAGAAGAGAACTGGTGATTGAAGGGGTTGAAGAAGACATGGAGAAGAGAACTGATGATTGAAGGGGTTGAAGAAGACACGGAGAAGAGAACTGGTGATTGAAGGGGTTGAAGAAGACATGGAGAAGAGAACTGGTGATTGAAGGGGTTGAAGAAGACATGGAGAAGAGAACTGGTGATTGAAGGGGTTGAAGAAGACACGGAGAAGAGAACTGGTGATTGAAGGGGTTGAAGAAGACATGGAGAAGAGAACTGATGATTGAAGGGGTTGAAGAAGACACGGAGAAGAGAACTGGTGATTGAAGGGGTTGAAGAAGACATGGAGAAGAGAACTGATGATTGAAGGGGTTGAAGAAGACACAGAGAAGAGAACTGGTGATTGAAGGGGTTGAAGAAGACACGGAGAAGCGAACTGGTGATTGAAGGGGTTGAAGAAGACATGGAGAAGAGAACTGGTGATTGAAGGGGTTGAAGAAGACACGGAGAAAAGAACTGGTGATTGAAGGGGTTGAAGAAGACACAGAGAAGAGAACTGGTGATTGAAGGGGTTGAAGAAGACACGGAGAAGAGAACTGGTGATTGATGGGGTTGAAGAAGACATGGAGAAGAGAACTGGTGATTGAAGGGGTTGAAGAAGACACGGAGAAGAGAACTGGTGATTGAAGGGATTGAAGAAGACATGGAGAGATCTTGAGCTGATGGCATGGGACAGGAAGACTTACTATAAGTTTATGGAGGGCCTTTGCTCCTTGGGGAGCTGAAGGGTGATCATGATAAAGCCAAACCTTCATAGAAAATGTGGTATTTCTTATAATTTATGGTTTTTCTTTATATACTTTCAAATATATTACTGGTTTTTTTAAAAAAGTATTATAGTGTTTCACTTCTTCTTCTTTGATCCATAACCACCAACCGTCAAAGCAGTCAGCGGCCATCACGCCTGGTGGCGTCTTGTAGGGCAGCAACAAATTGATTCTACTTTGCTCGGTCGGCGGCCATCCTTCGTGCAGTGCCCCAACTGTGGTTCATTTTTTATAGTGTTTCACATAACTACTATACTGAAATAAATTGTATTCTTTTGTAACAAAAACATATAACGCACATAATGTGTGCATGATATTATTGTATCTATTCTTGCTTGCAAGTATCGATTGTAATTAGGAACTGTCAAACTATTTGAGGTGCAAAACGCAGAGACAGTTAAACTAAATACATTTTTTTAAAAGGGAGATAGTCTGCTAATTTGTCGGGCCAATTTACGGACTGATGTACGAAAGTCAATCCATCATATTAGCAGTCTATCCATTGTCTGTCAGTCAATCATAAGGAGTACATCAGTCAGTCATTCTGATATATGTCAGGCAATATATGAATCCGTTAGTAAGTTAGACATTTAATATTTTGTCAGTCAGTCGGGGGGGGGGGGGGGCTTATTAAAAATTAATTATCACAAATAAAAGTCAGTTAAACAAAAAACCAAAAGCCTCATGATTTAACATCCCGCTCCCCTTTTTTAAAAATTTATTTTATTTATAATTGTCTCTACATTTTGTATCTCAAATAGTGTGTCAGTTCCTAATTATTATCAATACTTGCACGCTAAGATACATGTCCATGAAACACTGCTAAAGCACCTATCACTGCTAAAGGGAAATAACTCCAAGTGAATATTCTGTGCGGATCGATTGGCAACGTACTTTTGGAGATTACCAACATTTGACTAATAAGTTTTACTTCTTATTTTCAGAATCAATATTTTTAAAAATCATATCAAATATGGCCACTTAATTGATCGTTATAAGGGAGAGCAAAATTTGCTGCTTGCTATAAAGTTATGTAATGAACGAGCCAGATGAGTTGTAATGATAATGTGATATTGCATTCTTATGTAATAAAATATCAGACAATTCTCTTTATTTTGATGTTTGTTTCATGTAATTCCGTTTTAACTAGAGCGAAGAAATAAAAATTAAGAAGTATAGAGTGACTTTTCAATCACCCTGTAGATTTAGAAACGAAACAAAATTGTAAAATCTTTTTAAAATGGATGAATGTGTCATAGATGAATATTTCATCTGATTCAGGTTTAAAAGACAGTTATGCATAGCAAAATAACTTGCTTGTTTTGTTTGTGTGTTTGTTTGTTTTTTTTGCTGGCGTGTTTTATTTTTCCCCCCTGACGTCTCATATATTTATTTCTTTCTTTATCAACAGACTGATCGTCCTCGACACTTGCTGAAAACTTACACCAGCTGAAAGAAAACTGAAGTACTTACAGTTGGAAAGAATTTAAACATACCTGAAAAATGGAGACAGTCTTATAACAGTACATGGGATTGTGACTTTAATTATGCTTTAGAATATTTTAATGGAGCTTGAAATATCAGGACATGGAGACTGTGGCATAGATGAGGACCTTACAAACAGTGCCGTAAGGGGACCCTAAACATGCAGAGTACTTAAAAAACATTATTATACAGGGTCTCAATTATCAAATATGGTGGGTCCCTGGCCATTTACTTACAATGTTGCATTTAGAAAAAATAGCTTATTTCTTGTGAATAACAGCTTGTTTCCTTGACAACAATTTTATTTTTATATGTTTTCATTGTT
The DNA here is from genome assembly GCA_024509875.1 of Oreohelix idahoensis. NCBI lineage: Eukaryota > Metazoa > Mollusca > Gastropoda > Stylommatophora > Oreohelicidae > Oreohelix > Oreohelix idahoensis. The sequence continues at coordinate 269,791 of JAMPIV010013019.1, read as the reverse complement.
CACATTGAAATAGAACAACTTTGAGGGACAGCTAGCTATATGTAAATGTGAGAATACTGAATTTTTTACACGTGCAACACAAAAGTTCCAGATTTTTGTCATAAAGAGTTTATCAAGACTTGTCTTTTATTTTACATAGATTTCTATCATGAAGGACATATCGATTACTGTCATTAATATTATCTACAAGTTTAACAATAACTGGAAAGATAATCTATCATCTAATGTATCTTAATCTGCATTGTTAAGTGTATCAATGTGCCTAAAAAAAAACTTCTGGCTTTAATTGTATCTGGATGTCTGCCAATAATTATTTGTAGATTTCTATCATCAAGTCTGTGTAGGTTTTCGGATATTAATTGTATTTAGTTTATCTGAGTGTCTTACAGTAATTATGTTCAAAATTTTTGTCATTAATTGTGTCTATGTTTCTGTTACTAAGTGTGGTACATTGTAGTGCTGAAGACAAAAATTTCTAAAGGCAGTGACCTTGCACTTGGCGTGGAAGTCAGTATTTAAAAAATAAATGAACACTGATGGGACATATATCATACAGATGGTGCATTTATAAATCTTAATAACATTTATCGTGTCACGTTTAATATAAATGTTATCTGTATGTATTGTGTGCGTTATCCTCTGTTTGCCGCACTGAGTGAAACTTTTTAAAGCCTCAAAGTTTCTGAGTATTCATCATTTTCCGTTGCACTTCTTATGGAGCATGGAGCCAACAGTGCAGCTGGTTCTCTTGCAGAAAGCCTGCCTGCACCAAGTAGTCATATGCTCTTACAGTGGTGATTTCCTGCACCAAGTAGTCATATGCTCTTACAGTGGTGATTCCCTGCACCAAGAAGTCATATGCTCTTACAGTGGTGATTTCCTGCACCAAGTAGTCATATGCTCTTACAGTGGTGATTTCCAGCACCAAGTAGTCATATGCTCTTATAGTGGTGATTTCCTGCACCAAGAAGTCATATGCTCTTACAGTGGTGATTTCCTGCACCAAGTAGTCATAAGCTCTTACAGTGGTGATTTCCTGCACCAAGTAGTCATATGCTCTTACAGTGGTGATTTCCTGCACCAAGTAGTCATATGCTCTTACAGTGGTGATTTCCTGCACCAAGTAGTCATATGCTCTTACAGTGGTGATTTCCTGCACCAAGTAGTCATATGCTCTTACAGTGGTGATTTCCTGCACCAAGTAGCCATATGCTCTTACAGTGGTGATTTCTGTGGAGGTTTGTTTTATAGCATGAGGTTGCCAACCTCATGCACAGCCTCATATTGGTCAGCTTGTACGACATACATAAAGGTACAGTAGTCGTAATCTTTGCCTCTTCAGAGATCTCTGGAAATGACACTAGGCATGTTTGTGAGTAATAAGCAGATAGAGTGATGAAGAAGTACTTTTTTTCACTTCCCTTTGTTTAAAGAGTTTTCTGGATCTTATGACTGCTGATAATCTACCTGCCTTGCTGATTACTTGTTGCTATGTCTGTGTGATTGACTCTAGCCACTGGCATTAACAATTGGCAGGAAACTCATGGCAAACTTTCAATTAACCATTTCATTTAAAATTCACGATTAATGCCGCAACACTCAACTGTTCTGTACAAATTCGAATTCTCATCTGCCCCAAATATCTTGCTACACTCTCAGTCCTGCTCACTCCTTGCACAAGCTCAACCGAATCTCGCTCTCCATCATAACAACCCACACAAACTCAAACCATGACTGTCTTGAATATTACTCAAATATTTAAATGAGACTACAGCTATCATCTGCTAAACCAGACACTCGCATGTCATAATTGCAACAGAAGTTTTCATTCAGCCAACACTCTGTCCATTATTCTCGCACATACATCCACATATTATTTCTTTACAATCGGATTGCATGTAGAAGAGTAATTTTCTGTTTCTCTAGTTGTTATTCTCCATATGAAGATATCCCTAGCACTTCATGTGTCAGGAGACAATAAAACTCTTTTTAAAGACAGTCACACATGGAGAAGACAACTGGAGACAGACATGAAAGGAATGAGGAATGCATGGAATTAATGCTCTACTGATAGCACAGGATAAGACTTGTCATAAGTTTGTTGAAGGCCTATGCTCCTTCGGGAGCTGAATGGTGATGAATAAATGGACAGTCAGCCGTGACTTTTTTCTGGCATGCTGTACTATTCTTTGTAAAAAATACCAACATAAAAATTAACGTATAGAAACATCTTCAGTTTCCTTGATAGTGTTGTGGCACAAATGTGGAAAAGCTAACTCACCATAAAAACCTTAGTCCTTGGCCAGCCACTGTATATTTCTTTCTGCTTGGAGTTCTGCCTAGTAGTTATATCTTCATGTATTTCTGGACTAACTTTTAATTTAATTTCTTGTGAAACTCACTCTATTACTTGTCTTTGCCCTTTTGTCTCTTTTCATTCATAGTACCTGACTAATCCATTTTTACATCCTTTACTGATGTACATATTAATTAGTTTTAAACATATGAAATTCATAGCATTATCATACCTGTCAACCTCCTGAGACAAAAACCTGTACGCCGGACCAAAAAAATCCTTACGCAAAAAATATACCACAAAAATATAAATAAATTATACACAATACAGTTTTAAAATGAGAAATGACATACAAATCTATTAGCATTTGAATTATTGTGATATAAAACATGCTAATAGTCTCATGCTGTTCTTTACATATAAAAAACTTAGTGATCATTAGGTACACTATTCTTTCGATGTACAGTGTTTTGTATTATAATCAACACATGCACTTTTAGCACTTTGCAGAATTGCATTTGTGGTCTTAAAGTCTGCACAGCATGTATCAATGTTAATCTTACAGAAGTGAGTGTGTCCGCATTCATGGACCTCCTGCAGTCTGTGTGGATTTTTTTTCATCATTGAAAATGATCTTTCATAGTCAGCATTGCTGTGAGGGAGTATCAGCAGTCGCTGAATGATGACTTTCAAATTAGGAAAGCAGATGGCACCAGTACTTGTTTTCTGGTCAACAACTTCCAGCCAATAGCTACAGAAGCTCTTTTTCTGACCACTATCTGTCAGTAGAGGCACACACACATCAGACAACATACAGTAGTCATCAAACTCATCTTTCAGTGCTTCCTGATCAAGATCTTGGGCAAAAATATCTGCCAATCTGCAGATGTTTGGATACCTGAAATTATCTTTAGTGCTTGGATCTAGCACTTTTAAGTCCTTTAGAACCTGGTTGTCAAAGGGAAATTTATCAGTAATTTTTTTAACCACTGATGTGTAAAAATTTCTGACATCCTCAAAAAATGAACTCTTTACTCCACTATCAAGCTCCATTTCTTCGATAAATGCTCTGTTCGAGAGGCCAATTGCTAGTATGCTGTCATCATGCTGCACCCCGCGATCACTAAATTTGATATGCCTCAAGTCAACAACCTGTTTAACATACTTCATCTCCACAAATTTAACTAAAAATTTTCTAAGCAATCTGTCCATCTCCTCCATCATGCCACAAATCTGCGACTCATCTGTGTGAAAGAGTTTATTAAACTCATTTAACAGTGGTAGAATGAAACTCAGAAGATGAAGGGTCAGCTGGGTTAGTGGTGCTTTTAAAAGTTTATGGAAGTTTTGGACTCCGCCAGGCTTTTCAACATCATTGTGGCTTTCAAAATAAGATGAGAGAGCTGTATACTGATTAATAATTCTATCCACTACCTTCTGCAATGACAGCCAGCGAGTCTGACAATGTTTAAGAATATTCAGGTCTGTGAATAGTTGGAACTCCTTATAAGCCTTTCGTCATTTTGATCTGTGCTCAAAATGATAGTACATGTCTAACAAAAGGTCTTCTACTGGCACAGTCAACTGTTTGATTCCATCTTGTGCAAATAAATTTGCAAGGTGGCAAATGCACCCAATACTAAAAACATAAGGGTTCCTCTGCTTGATCCTGGTAAGTACTGAGTTTGATTTCCCCACCATGACATTGCAGTTGTCACTAGCAAAGCCGATGCAATTTTTCAATGGAATATGAAATTTTGTGAACAGATCATCAACATCACTGAATATCGCCTCACTGGTTCCATCACTGCATACAGGCATGTCCAACAATCTCGTTCTTGGTCCCAATCCTTCTTCAAAAACTCTCACCATAATGGCTAACCGCTTCTCTGTTTTCTTGTCATTTGACTCATCAACCATTAATGAGAAGGGTGTTTCCCTGCACAGCTTTATCACTGGTTCTGTTGCAGATGGAGCCAGGCAGTTTTTCATGATAAGTGTTGTCTTGGTCCTCTTCGACTGGAACTTTCTGGCAATATCACTGTCAGGAAACATTACAGGCGCCAAGTCACAAAAAGTAATCAGCAACAGATGCAGTTAAGTTGTGCTGGGCAATGAAATTGGCAAAAAAAACTTTAGCCCTTGTAATGCTACCCTCTTCCTGCTTTGGCTGAACAAAAAAGGTATTAATAGATGCTCCCTTCTTCATTGCAAACATTTGTTCATGCAATTTCGATTTAAAATGTACTTTCAGATCATATAATCCTGAAGCTACTACTTTAATATCTTTGCTGCATAATCTACAAAAAGCATGGGTTGATCCTAACTTGGATGCATCTACAATGCCAGGGAAGAATTTAACCCATTCGGCCTGAAACTTACCATGACCTGCAAGCTTTTGTTTCTTTGAATTAGGCTCAGCCATCATTCAGTGGATGAAATATTTCAACTAATAATCTTTGTAGACAAAGAGAATGATTAAAAAACACAAAGTAAACAGCCAACAGTAAAAAATAATTATAAACAGAATAATGAATCTAGGAAGGAAAAAAAACGTGCTACCAAAATTTACAAAATTATTATTAAAAAGTTGCTAGAAGAGTGATAATAGATCGCCACTTTAATTAAAAATAAAGCAGTGAAGTTTACGCAAACAAACTTTTTTTTCTAGTTATGTAGGACCTACACAGAATATTGTGACATTAATTTATCAGAAATATATTGAAGGGCAAGATATCACTGGAAAGATTAAGACAGCGATTAAATTGCAATAAAGCAAAACAACAGCAATATTTAAACAAGTTATAAGTACTTAGCTTTTTTTTAAACAAAATGGCGTTGAAGTGTGGTGGCATGCAAGAGTGGTCGTTGATAACAGGTAACTTTAAAAATACGTCATGTAACGCTGAAAACCGAAAGTGTTTGAGGCCGAATTGTTGGGTATAAAAGGATTTGAGTGGTTGCTGGGAGAGACCTCAGTTTAAAAACAGACGCCAAGATTCCCGGAATAAAAAAATTGGTTAAAAAAAACCTGGGCTAGAAAATATTTTCTGATTTAAAATTTAAAAAAACATGGGTTAGAAAATATTTTTAGAATTTTTTTTTCTCGATTTTTTGTTGTTTGGGAGGGGGAGAAAAATCCAGACAATGAGTCTGTACAGCCGTACACTGCTAAAAGTATCAAAAATATGTACATTGTACAAAAAATTCGTACAGGTTGACAGGTATGTCATCATTTTACATGAGTATGTCATTTCATGTAATCATATGATCACTTATTATTTAAATGGGTAATGGTGTAACATTAGTTGATTAATTTTTGAAAACATTTTCACTTGGTTCTTTGAATATGTAATTGCTGTGGGATAAATTTATGTTGTGTTGTTTCTTGTAATTACCAAAATGTAGTGTATTTTTAATTTGTTGCCATATTGAACAGGGTTTCAATACATTATGATAAAAATACAGAAAATGTTTTCAAGAATAGGAAAACAATGAGCATGGTTTTTTGCTGTGTAATCTAAAACTCAGAGCATGTGATTGTTGCTTTTTTTTTTTACAATAGTCTTCCCTTTCTTCAGATTTTCTTGAGAGTAATCTCCTCATTCACTATGAAATGATGAAAACACTGTTGATGTCACTATTAGTAATAAAAATGCCTCTAGTTTTTTTTTTCATTAAAAACATAATTCCTGTATGAAGGGACTCACTATTATCACTGTTTGGAATAACTTCATAAAAATGTTGTGAAGGCAGTGAGAAAGATTCCAGAATGTTTATTAAAATATAAAATTGCATTTTTTGTGTGTGAAGTATGAACAGTTTATTAGCATTAGTTACTACAGTGGACAAAAGACAGCCCTTAGTATTGAGTCCAGAAACAGTGGTTACTACTCTAGTCCAGAGACAATGATTGATACTGTAATTCAGAGACAATGGTTGATACTGTAATTCAGAGATAATGATTGATACTGTAATTCAGAGACAGCTGTTAGTGCTTAAGTCCAGAGACAGTGGTTACTTTTCTAGTCCAGAAACAGTGGCTGGTTGCTACTGTAATTCACAGACTGTGGTTACTGCTCTCGTCCAGTGACAGTGGTTGCTACTGTAATTCACAGACTGTGGTTACTGCTCTAGTCCAGTGACAGTGGTTACTGTTCTCGTCCAGTGACAGTGGTTGCTACTGTAATTCACAGACTGTGGTTACTGCTCTAGTCCAGTGACAGTGGTTGCTACTGTAATTCACAGACTGTGGTTACTGCTCTAGTCCAGTGACAGTGGTTGCTACTGTAATTCACAGACTGTGGTTACTGCTTTAGTCCAGTGACAGTGGTTGCTACTGTAATTCACAGACTGTGGTTACTGTTCTCGTCCAGTGACAGTGGTTGCTACTGTAATTCACAGACTGTGGTTACTGCTCTAGTCCAGTGACAGTGGTTGCTACTGTAATTCACAGACTGTGGTTACTGCTCTAGTCCAGTGACAGTGGTTGCTACTGTAATTCACAGACTGTGGTTACTGCTCTAGTCCAGTGACAGTGGTTGCTACTGTAATTCACAGACTGTGGTTACTGCTCTAGTCCAGTGACAGTGGTTGCTACTGTAATTCACAGACTGTGGTTACTGCTCTAGTCCAGTGACAGTGGTTGCTACTGTAATTCACAGACTGTGGTTACTGTTCTCGTCCAGTGACAGTGGTTGCTACTGTAATTCACAGACTGTGGTTACTGCTCTAGTCCAGTGACAGTGGTTGCTACTGTAATTCACAGACTATGGTTACTGCTCTAGTCCAGTGACAGTGGTTGCTACTGTAATTCACAGACTGTGGTTACTGCTTTAGTCCAGTGGCTGGTTGCTACTGTAATTCACAGACTGTGGTTACTGCTTTAGTCCAGTGGCTGGTTGCTACTGTAATTCACAGACTGTGGTTACTGCTTTAGTCCAGTGGCTGGTTGCTACTGTAATTCACAGACTGTGGTTACTGCTTTAGTCCAGTGGCTGGTTGCTACTGTAATTCACAGACTGTGGTTACTGCTTTAGTCCAGTGGCTGGTTGCTACAGTAATTCACAGACTGTGGTTACTGCTCTAGTCCAGTGACAGTGGTTGCTACTGTAATTCACAGACTGTGGTTACTGCTTTAGTCCAGTGGCTGGTTGCTACTGTAATTCACAGACTGTGGTTACTGCTTTAGTCCAGTGACAGTGGTTGCTACTGTAATTCACAGACTGTGGTTACTGCTCTCGTCCAGTGACAGTGGTTGCTACTGTAATTCACAGACTGTGGTTACTGCTCTAGTCCAGTGACTGTGGTTGCTACTGTAATTCTGAAACTGGTTGCTCTCTCTTACAGAAACAGAGGTTGCTGCTATAGTTTAGAGAGCTCTCATACAGAAACAGTGGCTGTAGTCCAGAGATAATAGTCACTGCTATAATTCAGAGACAGTAGAGACATTGGCTACTTCTCTCAAAATCCAGAGAAAATGGTTACCATTGTTGTCCGTAGGCATTGGTTACATCATCTGCATAAAGCTCATCTCTCATCAAACCTGTTTTTACATTAATTTTTTACAGTATTTTCTGAATAATATTCAGGATTTCATTCAGTGTTTTGAAATCCTGAATGCTGGCAGACGTTGGAGCTGGGTTGGCCATGTCCTCAGAAGAGACCTCGATGCCATCACAAGAACAGCTATGCTATGGACCCCTGAAGGAAAACGAAAGAGAGGCCGACCAAAAACAACTTGGCGGAGGACTGTAGAGGCTGATATGCAAAAAATGAACCAGAGTTGGGGCACTGTACGAAGGATGGCCGCCGACCGAGCAAAGTGGAATCAATTTGTTGTTGCCCTACAAGACGCCATCAGGCGTAATGGCCACTGACTGCTTTGACGGTCGGCGGCTAAGGATCAAAGAAGATTCAGTGTTTGTTGTACTATTTTTGCTTTAATATTACTTTCTTTAAGTTACTTACATGACATGACGGCATTCTTGTGAAATTTATGCATTGATTTTGTCACACTAATAATATACTGATTCAGGAAGGCAGTTGTGGATTATCTTTTCTTGTATTAGACTGCATGACTAATGTCCTGTTTGCTCAACAGCTGAAGTATTTTGCAGAAAATGCTATATTATCAAACATTAAGGGACCAAACATTAAAAAAATGCTGACAAGGATTATTTGTGTGCATTAGATCATCTGTAACTGTGTGTAGAAATTGGTTCTGTGTAACAACTTACAGTAAGTTCTCTATTTACACAATAGATGTGCTTCTGAGATTCTTGGGTAAACTAAAATACATGAATTTATAATTGGGGAATGCATTCCACCACTCCGGAAAATCTTCGTATGGCACTTAACAATATGTTTTCTTGACTTTTAAACTATAAAACACATATAATTAAGTGATGGTAACAATAATACATAAGGAAAAAAAAAACAGCTTATGTAGGAAAGATGGTTTTGTATTTTCCCATCCTGAGCTGGACCCAGAGTTGCCAAAACCTGGATCTAGTTTTTGTTCCAGTGTTAGTGAATTTTCTGGCAAGTGTTTTTTTCTGTGCTCCCAGCAGCATTAACACAAACACTTACTGTATGGCATACTTAGGGATCATTATTAATTTATTAAATTCACTTAGGTTAAAGGTAGCCCCATTGCAGAAACTACTGAAGGGGAGTGAAGTGTTAGAGACTTCACCATTCTTGATCCAACTCATATTATAAGTTGGGATGACCAGTTGACTTTTCCTCGCTGCATCTGCTTTTCCTAACTCAAGAGTGAAGTCAGGTACCCATTGGCAGCTGGGTAGACTGGAGCATGATGCTTCCTGACTAGTATTTGTTCCAGCGTTATGAGCGTTCTTGCAAGTTTTTCTACACTGGCAAAGTGACTGTCACTTGCAGCGCACTTAGAGGCTACTGTAATTTATTTAGTAACTTTATAATACTAAATATGTGTTGTTTTCAGTTTAATTAGGCACTGAAATGCAGCAATTTTACATACACTTAACGCTCACTTCATTAAATTTAGGCAATAAAAAGTTAAATAGAATGAAGTCACAATACCAGGAAACAGAAAGCTTAAAATGATGTCTGACCCAGTGTAACTTAAAATTTCACATAAAACTGAGTGCATATGTAAAAAACATGATCTCGTTAACAAAGATACAGCATGTTATTTACACCTACGTAGATTGCCCAGTAAGATTCATCTTTTTTTTTTTCCAGCCGAATGATAATGATTTATTGGTATATACAGATCTGTATCCTGTTATCAGAAACTGGGTTTCCAGATAATGCCCAAATTGCGTTTGAAAAGTAGCCTAAAAGTGATAGAAAAGTAGGTCAAAGTTGCTCAGAGAAACTGTCAATTTTCAGAACATTTCAGTTTTTTAGTGTTTAATTACATGGATACAGACCTGTACTGAATCATAAAAAGCCTCTATGCCAACTTTACTTGTTGTGTTGGGCAGAGCAACCTAACCTTTGAGGTGAAGACAGGAGTACGACAGGGATGCCCCTTATCAACCACTCTATTTTTAACAGTTATAGACTGGGTGATGCGCCAGACAACAGAGGGCAGTCCAAGAGGAATAAGATGGACTACATTTTCTACATTGGAAGATCTGAAATATGCAGATAACATTGCACTACTAGCACATTCACATCAACACATCCAGGAAAAATCGCATAGACTTAATAAGTTTAGCCAGCAGATGGGCTTGAACATCAATTTAACTCTTTATGTCCCAATCGACTATATAAAGGCTCAGGGGTTAGACGCGCTTGGCCCAATCGACTTTAAAAAGCCTTTAGTATATGTGCCTCTGTTTGAGACTGTTTCTAACTCATTAGAAACGTCGGTACTTGTGTGATAATTCACCGTCGATGAAAATTTTTGAAATGTTTAGGGTAAACGGAGCATCGCACTTTTTCTTCAGTTCGGCAAATCCAATCGTAGTATCAAGGCCATGGAGTTGTCACATTTTACACGCAACCTTACGCGACGTCACAAATCCCTTCCTCTCCCCCCCCCCTCCCCCTTTCCCCTTCATGTTTTTAACATTCTGTTTGTATCCGTTATCATGTTTTTTTTTAATGAGTGTCCGATTGACAGAGTGGTTAGAGCGCTGGTCTCTTGCGACTAAGGTGCCGGGTTCGATTCACGGTATCATCGTGCTCCAGCTGTGAATGGGTACCTGACTTTGTCCTTCAGTTAGGGAAGGAGAAGGCAGCGATGAAAGGAACTAGTCACCCCCACCTCTCGATGCTGGACCTAGTATAGTGAAGTCTCTAACACTTCACTCCCTTACGGCAGTATCTGCTATGCGACTACCTTTACCGTTTTTTCATCATCATCATCATCATGCTCCTTTGCGATCTGTAGGGCAGTGATGATAAAGATATACGACCTATTTTCATGTCTCTTTTTTAATACTTTCAACGATTTAACGTGTAGTTCTCGAAATTGTCTTGTTAAGATGATTGTCAATAAATGTTTTTTTTTTCTTTTCATTTCACATTGTGATTTGGGAGGGCAAGTTAAAAAAAAAATGCTGTTCCTTGTGCATTCTTAGATGACACGCTTACGACAGACCCGCCCTCAACCCCCCCCCTCCCCCCCCGTATTTTTATTTAAGTTTATAAACCAATAAAATGGTATTGAATCAGTTCGGGACCCAAGATGCATCAAAAGTGAGGAATGCAGTAAGCGACCCCATAGCTTGACTGCCTGCGTCAGGGTCAGCGAACCAGAGCTGACCAAGACCCTACTCCACCTCCACGTGGTGGTCCTGGAAACAGGCTGTATTACTGCAGTCTGGCTGAGGAGTAGGGATCGAAGAGGGAAGGCAAACCCGGTCCCAAAAAATGCTGTGCTGAAGTCGGATGTGTCGGCCGAAAGGCGCAAATACTGCAGCATCGCTGTAAACGGACACAACGCAACCAACGTCCTTTTCAGGACGAACGAAGAAGAAAGAAGAAGAATCAGTTCTACAAGTTAACGGTACACAGGAAACAAGGGAAGTCGCTGCCGTTGCCTTCTCTAACTCAAGATCAGAGTCAGGTACACATTTACAGCTGGTTATACTGATGCGTGACACCTGTTCCCGTCCTCGTTGCTGTTGCCTTCTCTAACTCAAGATCAGAGTCAGGTACCCATTTACAGCTGGTTATGGAGGGTTAGAGACTTCACCATACTAGATCAAGCATCGAGAGGTAGGGAGACCAGTTTCCTTCCTCGCTGTCTTTTCCTTCCCTAACTCAAAGTTAAGTACCCATTTATAGCTAGGTAGGCCCCACCTCTTGATGCTGGACCTAGTATGGTGAAGTCTTTAACACTCTACAACCGCAATAAGTTACCGGGTTTCGTGTTCAAAGCTAGGTAATGTCACGCATCAGTCTAACCAGCTGTAAAAGGGTACCTGACTCTGATCCTGAGTTAGAGAAGGCAACGGCAGTGAGGAAGGGAACAGGCCACCCCACCTCATAAAGCTGGGACCCAGTACATCGAAGTCTATGACACTTCACTCCCCTACGGCAGACGGTTTAAATTAACCTTACGAGGCAGGCGTGTTTTAAAAAAAAATTCTAAACAACGGGGGAAAGGGGAGAAACATGACACTTTTTCAGTCAAGAAAAAGTACGGTTCTCGGTTTAGGTAATAAATTTCCACAATTTGATTTAAGCGGTGAATAATCACACAAGAACCGAAACGTCATTTCCAAAACGTCATTTCCGACTGCAAGTACATTCTTTTAAATACCACACGTGTTTAAGAGTGAACGTGTTTCTGTTTTGAGATATTTATTTTAGATTTTTAAAGCGATTTTTTTAAGCGCATATCCTCCATTTTACCTTGAATAACTAATCATTTTTTTTAAGCGCATATCCTCCATTTTACCTTGAATAACTAATCATTTTTCAATGAAAGCTTTTATACTTGTAGCACAAGAGTAAAGTACATCCAATTACCTTCAGTTTCATAAACAACAACAAAGTTATTTATGCATATGAACATTTAAAAAAAAATTATTTCCAAACAACAACAATAAAAACGCACTGGGGTGGCCATTTTTGCTTGGGCCAAACCCACTTTTTTGCTTGGGACTGAAAGAGTTAAAGAAGTCAGAGGTCATGACGCTCAATGTGAGCAACCCTGAGCCCATATCAGTAAGGAATCAGCAACTGGTACAGACAGACACCTTCACATACCTAGGATGCATAGTAACACCAGACGGCGGGGCAGGCAAAGACATCAACATCAGAATGAATAAGGCAAGAACAGCCTTTTTTAGCCTAAACATCATCTGGAAGTCCTCTCAATACAGCTTCTTCTTCTTCTTCTTTGATCCTTAGCCGCCGACCGTCAAAGCAGTCAGTGGCCATCACGCCTAGTGGCGTCTTGTAGGGCAACAACAAATTGATTCCACTTTGCTCGGTCGGTGGCAATCCTTCGTACAGTGCCCCAACTCTGGTTCATTCTTTGCATCTCAGCCTCCACAGTCCTCCGCCAGGTTGTTTTTGGTCGGCCTCTCTTTGTTTTCCTTCAGGGGTCCAAAGCACAGCTGTTCTTGTGATGGCATCGGGGTTTCTTCTGAGGACATGGCCAACCCAGCTCCAGCGTCTGCCAGCTATGATGGTGTGCATGTCCTCTTGCTTGCTACGAGTAAGCAGATCTTGGTTAGTGATGGTATTTGGCCAAAAGATTCGGTGAATTTTTCTTAGGCATGTTGTGTGAAAAGAGGACAATTTCGACATTTCCTTCTCTGTAACTCTCCAGCATTCCGCACCATAGAGAAGCACAGAAAGCACACAGCTCTGATATAATCTTAATTTTGTGCTTGTGCTTTCTCTTGTTCCCATGTCAGACTTCACCACATGCTTCTGCAGCAGCTGTCTTTATGATGTCCTTGAATTTAAGCCACACCCATGTATTACTAGGGCCCGAAAGGGGAGCAAAGAATAGTAACACTGTTCCCTTCCATGCATGTCGTAGAAAGCGACTAAGGAGGGTTGGGCATGGGGCTGGTTACCCCATCCTGTAAAAAATTTTAACCACAAAAAACTTCAACAAACATGGACAAGTCAAATAAGGAAAATAAAACACAGCCATCCAAGACAGGGGAAGGTCCTCTCGCAGGGAGGCGTATGATGCAACACAGAGAAAGCCGAAAGGAGTCTGTGTTGCTGACTAACCTTCTTTCTTCTAGGAGAACTTCCAGATTTGGCACCTGGAATGTTCGGACATTAAACGAACAAGGGAAAGTGGCACAAGTAGCAGCAGAAATGAGGGAATATAGAAAAGAGCTGGAAACAGAGGTGAAAATGATGAGGAGAACGTGGAAAGAACTTGAGATGATGGCACGTGACAGGAGGACTTGGCATGTGTTTCTTGAAGGCCTATGCTCCTTTGGGAGTGGAGGGTTATGATGATGATGAATTTAAGCCAGAGAGTTTCCAAGTCATCAGGTTGTTGTTCTGTGTTTATCTTCAGATCTACGCAAACAGAATTCTTGTAAATACAGAACTTACTGTAGAATCATTTGGCACTGCATAGTTTTTTTTTTTTTAACTTAAAATGTTGCAATGTGTTATTGCTGATTGTGCAGCATATTCCTAACCTTAATTTAAACTGTGCTCGTCTCAGTATGCAGTAGAGCATTAATTACCAACCATTGTTTGGATAGTCAGTTGTTTGGGTAACTGAACATGGAGCCATGAATCAGCGTTTGAAAATACAAATTCCTGTGTTCAGAAATGGAAAAAAGTGCAGCATGTTACCTTATTGTTAAAATAGTTAATGTCATGTCTTCATTTAAAGTTATTTAGTTAAACTGTCATAATCATTTTCTTGTGTGCTCCTTACAGAGCAAAGGGCCACCACTGTAACTAGTTCTAAATTAGTAAATAAATAAATAAAGGTAATTAACAGGTACTCGTTGGACATAAAGGATGACACCAGACACCAGACAAGAAAATATAAGTGATAGGCTTACCGGGAGTCGAACCTAGGACCTACCAAACGGTGCCATCGCATTGCTGTGACAGTACATCGTGAAAGGAGGCTCAGCCAATTTTGCGCCCCCCCCAAAAAGTGCATTATTGGCCGAGGTCATTCTTTGTGTAACTAGTTCTCACATGCTCTTGCAGTGGTAGTTTCTGTGGTAGTTTGTTTTACATGATGAGGTTGCTAGCCTCCCCCTGCACAACCTTATAATAATCACCTTGTACGACATGCCTGAGGGTGCCTTAATCCTGTTTTTTTCTTTACCTCATCAGAGACACCCCCCCCCCCCCCCCCCCCCCCCCGGGAAACTACATGGTAGTTAACCTGTGCTAGCCTTCAAATTGGAAGTGCCACCTAGCTTTCTGTTCAGAGTTAGAGCCTTTTTCACACAACTAAAGTTCTGAAATTGGATCTTCTATGTTTTACCTTTGCATGTTCCCTAAATAACACAGCATCCCACATTGCTGCGTCATATACCAAACTCCTAGTTTTTATTTTCATAATCACGACTTGGTATGCAGGTTTTTATGCTTATTTCATTGTTGTTTCTGTTTTTCTATGTTCTTTTCTAAAATCTTTATTTTTACTGGTACTAAGTATGACTCTCTTTCGTCACTGTAACTGGCATGCTTGCTTGAATGCAGTGGTCCAGCTGTAGTAGTGGTTCCATGGTCTCTAACTAGCGGAAAATGAGTTGAAAGTGTTTAGGATAATTGATGCTCCACTGTGTAATGCACAAATAGATTTAATAATTCATATTTGTAATGTAATGCAGAGTATGTAATTATCATCTAAGTGCTTTGGTCACTTGTAGTACTTATCTTTTCATGTAAGTTCTTTTGTCACTACAAGTGACAAAAAAAGTTCATATGTCACATACTATTTATCATCTAAGGACTTATTTCACTTGTAGTACTTATCATCTAAAGACTTATTTCACTTGTAGTACTTGTCATCTAAGTTCTTATGTCATTTGTAGTACTTATCATCTAAGGGCTTATTTCACTTGTAGCACTTATCATCTAAGTTTATATGTCACTTATAGTATTTATTATCTAAGGGCTTATTTCACTTGTAGTACTTATCATCTAAGGGCTTATTTAACTTGTAGTACTTATCATCTAAGTTCTTGTCATTTGTAGTACTTATCATCTAAGGGCTTATTTCACCTGTAGCATTTATAATCTTAAGGCCTATTTCACTCATACATTACTCAGTTTGGAGCCGCGGTGGTTAGTGCCCTGGCTTCCTAGCTCAATGGTTCGATCCCCAGTTGGGACCCAAAGATGCAGCAATAGAGAATGCAGTCAGCGACCCATAGCTTGACTGCTTGTGTCAGGGTCAGCGAACCAGAGCTGACCAAGACCCTACTCCACCTCCACGTGGTGGTCCTGGAAACAGGCTGCATCACTGCAGTCTGGCTGAGAGAGTAGGAATCGAAGAGGGTAGGCAAACCCGGTCCCAAAAAATGCCGTACTGAAGTCGGATGTGTCGGCTGAAAGGCGCAGAAATCGTAGCTCCGGTGTAAACAGACACAACACAACCAACGTCCTTTTCAGGACGAACGAGGAAGAAGAAGAAGATCCCCAGTTGAGGTGGGATTTTTTTAGACCGCACACGGCTCCAGGGTTGTCCCAGCCTCATGATATGGGTACCAGAGTGACTCTGGGAAGGTTAAGGCGGCCAGAGTGATGCTGACCACATCACCCCTAGTGTGCCAGTGGTCAAGAAAAAATGGGCCTAACACCATATTCCCAATATGCCTCAATGGGCATGTAATGGGATCCTTTACCTTTTTTTTACCCTAATACTCAGTTTAGTGCATAGAAGTTTTAGTTATGCATGCCAGTCTCAGCAATAAAAAAATTTGGCAGAAAAGCAGTTATGTAAAAATTACTGTAAGTGGTTATGCACTGTTTCTTTTTTTCACTCTGTCTCTCTTACCAAAAACTAATTGCTAATTAAGTAATGCTACATTTGGCTTCTATATTGAATGTGATACAATATTTTTAGTTATACAGCAGGCTAAATCAAGCTTAGAAATCAAAGTATATTATAAGGAGTAAAATGAGTATTAATACAGCAGTTTTCAGTGGTTGAATTAAAACAAATGTGTAATATATTATTGAAATTTAATTTGGAATTGTGTACAGTTATGTCATCATTGACTTCTCAGTATACTATAACCTACAAAATATTGTTTTATATATATATATATACGAGTATATATATACACACAACCTGGCCTAGTTAAGGGGCAGATAGGATTGAACGGATAATTATAATTATTGATGTGTCTTCACTACACATTGCAACAATTCAAAGTGGTACATTTTTTTATAAATTCATAAATTTTTCTGAAGATTAATTTAGCACGCTGCGGGCGACACATGTCGCCGAAGATAACCTATGCTCTGCACGCTGGAGCTGCCATGTGTCGCCTTACGGATATCACCGTTTCTAGCATGAGGACTTGTGTACACGTGATTTCAGCCCCGTATGTTAAGTTGTAATGTTATTTGCAAGAGAGTTAGCTTCCGTTTCCGATCTTAAAAAAGCGATGGGTGTATCCGCATTTATTTTTTTGTAAATTTTTTAAATCGAAATGAATCTGCATCAACACACAGCCATTTTTGCTCTAATTTTATTGGATTCTGACGCCATGCGGTGGGGATGAGATTTTTGTCTTTATAAGCGCTGATATCGGTTCTCAGAATATGTTTGATGGCTGAGATGGAAACGAAAGTAAAATGGCCTTTCAAGTATGTATAATGTTAGGGGTTAGGACTAGGAATATCGGAAAGATTTAGAATTTCGGCCGAATGTCACAGCTGACGAGAGCGTTTGTTGCTTTGCTACTGATGATGGGTGTAACGAAAAGATCGTCATTTGATTTGTATTGGTCTATTGGTCAAATGACTTTCATTGAGATGCAAGGGATATGGACCCTTCGTTTGCTGGTTATTTTTTTAAATTTTTTTTTTAAATTTTAAAATAAAAAAAAAATATTTTTTTATTATTTAAAATTTTTTTTTCGTTTTTTTCATCTTTCCTTTCCTCTCTTCCTATCACATCTAATATGTACACAAACAAATTTTATATCATCAGATTCACCATTCATTTATTTATATAAATTCCAAACATGATAGCAATTGACCAAGAAACACAAAAACTATAGACATTAAGGGTCACCCACTATAGAAACGGGACGCTGTGAAAAAGAATGCAGCTGGAGGCGAAAATTTTCGCCAAAGAATGCAGCGTGCTAAAGGTTTTAATATAGCTTACATTAGTCATTATTTTCAGTTACAAATAATATATTAACAATCTTTTGAATCTGCATACTATGAAGTATTAAACATGCAGACTATCAGTAATGTTACATTTTTTTTAAATTTGTAACTTTTAAACTTCTGCATTTACAGATCTTTATGATTTTTTTCAGCATTTATTTTTTAATACAAGAAACAAACAATACATTTCTTATGAGATGCTCTTAGAATGTTCCAGAAATTACATTTGTCAGAACTGTAACAGACTAGGTCTGGAAATGGACCTGAACTTAAGTCCCCTAATTCTTTTCCTTAAAAAAGCATTGCATACACCCGATTACCAGGTTTATTTATACAATATATTGCGTATGTGGAGCACACCTCTTGTGACTCAGATAAATTAGTGTTGATAATTATTCTGCTGTATCTTGCGTCATTAAAGAGGGTGTCATTTTAAAAATCACATATTATTTATACCTTTATTTAATTAATTTATACCTTTGTGTGTGTTAACACATCGTTGTCAATGGAAGTAAAATAGAGAGTTCTTCATTGTTATATAGAACCAATCCTGACATGTGGGAATTAGTCACAGACAATAGGTAAACAAATAGGGAAAGCACTGGAGACCAAAGAGATGTGGTTTTACAGAAGAGTATGAAAAATAAAATGGACAGCTAGAAAGAGTACTGAACATGTCCTGAAAGAGGCCAATGTGCAAATGAACCTTATTACTCACAATAGAAGGAAGCAATCCACATTCCTTGGGCATGTAAGGAGAAGAAAAAAGCTGGAAAATATTGTGACAACAGGAAAGATTGTAGGAAAAACTGATAAAAGATAAAAAAACAGGGACAAGATACTGGACCATGTTTTACATCATGGCATGGAAAGAAGTCAACAACAGAATTGATAAATAGTACAGGAGACAGGAAGTTGTGGAGAGGCATGATCTCCTTCATCACCAGACATGGAATAAGAAGAAGAAGAGAAGTGTGTTATTATTGCTGGTTATTATACACAAAAGTTGTTACAAATGACAGTAACAGGTATGCACAGCAGACATTTCTAGCTTCAGTTTCTTTGCCAACAGCATTCTTCATGTTTGCAGACGTATTTGATTACAAGAGTATAGAGTGGTTAGAGTGCTTGCTTCTGGAGGCAAAGATACTGGGATCAAAATATGATAGTCATCCTCCAGCCTACCCAGCTGTAAATGAGTACCAGAATCTGATGTTGAGTTAGGGAGTGCAAAGATAAAAAGGAAGGAAACTTGTCACCCCATTTCTTGAAGCTGAAATCTAGTATAATGATGTCTCTAACACTTCATTCTCCCTCCGACATTAACTGCTATGGTATTACCTTCACCTTTTACTTGATTATTATTTGTCTTGCCTCACTATTTTTGAGTATGATTTCACGGGAAGAAAGATCTTTTTAATATGATGGTCTTTGAAGTTAAAAGTACCATCAAATATATTTTTGACATTTTAATGAATAATGAATTTTAATTAATGACCAGAACCTACATGACAACAACCTCCAGAACGAGAATGGAGAAAGAGGCAGCTACTGCAGCCCTAAGGTGGCTGTTTGAAACTTCATAAACCGGAGCAGTTATTGTAACGGACTTTCAGACCATGCTTCGAAAGGTCCAAAACGAATGGCTACGGCATGAATGGAGACCAAAAATAGAAGCCTCAGATCTTCAGGAACTGGTGTGGACTGACTTTCCTGGTCATGCAGGGGTATGTGGCAATGGGAGAGCTGACAGACTAGCCTCAGCCTCAAGAGCACCCACTGCGAGGACACTGGATATGTATAAGGGAGAGATACTAAAGATAATTAATGATAGCCTGTTAGAGAGCGACAATGCAAATGATAAATAAAAAAAGCCAAGACACTGGGATTCGGCATCAAGCGTTAGACTAGCATGGATGGACATATGAGAAGATTCATCAGCTCTGTATACATTACACAACCAGCTTGCTACAGGAACAATGCGTGTTCACGCCCTTCGACATAAGCTGGGAACCTATAGGTTTGCCTGCTTACAACGATGTTGATTCTGAAGAATAGTAACAGTTAATAAATACTGTTTCATAAATATTAAATGGATTTATTCAGCAATAGGATCAAAGACAGCATTAATGCTCAGGGGCATCGGGTAAAATTCTGAGGAAGATGAAAGGTGTAGGGAAGTGGAGGTCAACTGATGCGTACATCAGGAGACTGAATATTTACGAGAGGTATTGTTTTCTTTCAGCTTTTGGTGGTACCATTTGTCAGAAGTCGACGGTAGACACCTATAACAGACGGGTCATGAAGGCACTCGAAGAGGCAGCCTGGGCAGTTACTTCGACACCACCAGGAACGTGCTGCAACCAAACCACTTGACTCCTGAAGAGAAGGAACAGTCAAAACTCTACTGGGAACCAGCAGTGAAGAAACCAGAAGTCAATGACAACCATTATCACTACATTGCAATCTAAATACCCAGTACTGGCATTAGTTACGGACTTTATTTTTTTTTTTTTAATTCACCAAACCACAATCTCTTCCTCTGAAGAAAATTCACAGTTTTTTTTCCCCCAGACAAATCAGGTTTATTCCTTTTAACCCTGTTGGTCCAGTTTTTTTATAAATAAATAACAACATATAAATATAAATCCAGAGTGTGAGTCTATCAATTGGCTAAGTAAATTTTATGTATGCACCTGTATGATTTAATTTTTTTTTTTTGTTATACTTGCCATTATAGAAATCCCTGTGCGACTGCCTGAATAGAAGCACCAACCTTCTATTTATATCTCTGCTATGAGTAATCTTGAGTGAAGGTTGCTAACTTTGAAAAAAAAAAAAAAAAAAAACAACTCATCCCTTTTTCTCGAATTTTGGCAATCATTGAACCACTACTGCAGAGCAGGGGAGACAGACCGCGACAGTTACCTAGTACAAAACCTGGTAGCATCACGCTCCAGTCTACCCAGATGTAAATGGGTACCTGGCTGTGTTCTTAAATTAGGGAAGGCAAAGGCAGAGGGGCAGTGGGATCCCCACCTCCTAAACACTGTGACTTAGTATAGTGAAGTTTCTAACACTTCACCCCCCTACGGCAGCGATGCTGTGGGACTAATTTTAAATAGTTGTTATATTTATCTGTTAACTCCCTTAACCCACTATAAAATATCACAACGGTTCCCTTCCCCCCTCTTTAATAAAAATAATAATAACCACGCCTTCTGTCAAGATCCTTATTTAGATAACACATCACGCCCATTTATTTTCCCATTGGCTATTGACTGGGTTATAAAAACATCGACCTCAGCAAGTATAACAACTGAGGCATCTAAGTTTGTTATAAAATTTGTATTCTCTCGCCCCTTCTGTGAGAAATATATGTTTCGACTCGTATTTTATGAGCCTCCAGCTGGTGATTCAGCAAAATAACAATTTAATAGTTCTGTGCGTATGTATGTATGTAACCTTATACCAGCAAAGGCACAATAGAGTTGTAAACATTGTTTATGAGAAAGTGAAATCCTCAAACAGTAATAATAGTGACATAACAATAAATAAAGAAATAATAGTTAAACCTCTTTTCGGCAGCAGTAATATTTCATTTAAATCACGTGCCGTAAAACCTGATTTAACAATAATCAATCAACAGAGCAAAACAGCTTTAAAGTAGAAGCAGCAATACCATATGATGCTAATTTAGATAAATGTTACCAACATAAATTTGATAAGTACTATCCACTGACTGCAGAAATGAACAAATTAGGCTATCGTACACATGTTATCGTACTGATAATTGGTAGTTCGGGACGTGCATGCAAAGTGTGTGAGTGGATAAATGTCGCTGGGGTTGCGGAAATTTTATGCCAAAAGTTTTACGTAAAATGTCAGCATTAGTGAAATTTGTCACGGATTGCCTCCCCTTAGCTCTGCAGTAGTGGTCCACCAGTGGCCAACACTCAAGAGTATCTAATATGGGTCTTCAAATGTGTCTACCTTCGCACAAGATTACTCTTGGCAGAGTTGTAGATAGAAGGATAATGACGCTTCTATCTCAAGGTAGTTTTCACAAGATGTTTTCAGAAGTCAAGAACAATGCTGCATAGGGCAGAGCCTTATTAACGTATATCTGATCCGTCGCCTTTTGTGAAGAATTAAGCAATGGTTTTAGCCCGTTCAAGCCCCCAGCTGGTGTAAATCCAGCGAAATTCTTTTATAAGTATTTGCTCTATAGATGTAAATATATGTCTAGATGTATATACATTAAAGAGTCTTGCTCATACGTTTGCTTTCATACCTATAATAACTGAATCAACAATGATTCTTTAGTTTTAAAATAACATGCAACAACTTTAATAATCAATTAGTTTTAACAGGTTAAAATAGTGATGGAAATATGGTGAATTTTAGATGTAACTAAAATTGTCTGCACTGAGACTTAGGTTGAGGATTTAAACAAACAATTGTCCTTTTGCTGTTTCCTTAATAAACTTAGCTGGTGTAAATGAGTCTTGCAGCCGTGGTTTCATCAATTCTTCTGTGATGCGGGCCATTCTCCATACAACTCGTCCAACGTAGGCGGTTAGTGTTGATTCCCTGATTTTAACTCACAACGAGTGATGTCAAAACTTTAGTCTTGCAGCTTCGTACCATGAACAGTCTGATAGTTTCGTTCCACGAACTTTAGACAAAATAAAAAGAACAAATGCCTCTGCTAAGTACATTTGTGGGCTGCAAATTAACAGGTGCATTGTCTCGCTGTCCACCCACCAATGTTAGCCTCTCTGAATAATTATTCTCCCTGAGTATACACAGTAAACTCGGGGAATATGATTATAAATCACCCTTATTCTTCTGGTTATTGAACTGGGAAAATATGTGCTTGGACAGCGCGAGGGCAATGGCATGCCTGAATTACAATTAACAAGGTACATATATCTCACAAAATGATATTATACACTTTAGGCACATGTGATGTAATCATCACTCATCACTGCTCCATTCGGAGTCTGGGGTTGCTGCTGCTTTCGCGTTTCTGAGCGAATTAGCATAAAACAAACACCAGCGCTTGCTGTAGTGGTTTATGAATATACTATTTTCATATGTTGAGGTTGCCAGCCTCATATGTATCCACTTAGCAAGAAAAACATGTCAAATTCACATTTGTAAAATAAATGTTTACACTTACCCCAAAGTAACGTTTGGGAACACAATCTCCTGGCTAACAATCTTCTAACAGTTTAGAATGGACACAGCAACTCAGGTTAGATGCTTTCGAATCACTTGGTCTGGGAAATTTTAGTATTCCTCTTATGACGGGTGATCTGATTCCTTAGGTCTCCAGTCTTTGTATTTAAAATGCGGGTTTACTTTTAAGTTTCAAAGTTGCCCAAATACTCTGTCCTAGTCCTTTAAGTTTTCAGTTTTTGTATTTAAAAATGCGCGTTTACTTTTAAGTTTCAAATTTGCCCAAATACTTCGATCTGTCACTTATAATTCTGGAATTCTTAGTCCGATCCTTCTGTCTGGCTCTGGTGAATTGCTAGCTTGACGTGGCGATGCAGTCTGATCTGTAACTCCGATTTCGCTAGATTACATTTCCATTTCTTAGTTAAAATCCCAGATTCTACTTCTGACAAATTTACCAATGAAAGTCAAAGTCTATTCCGGCTCTCAAATTAAATCAACGGTAAGCTCTTTAGAACTAAATGGGTCGGGGTTTTAAATTATAACACCCACCGCGTGTTTTAAAGTATCAAGTTTTAAAATCCAATGCGTGACCTCGTTCAGATATGTCCGCAATACTTCCGATTGCATCTTTATGCAAACTCACCAACAAATCTGTGACTTTATTTCCTGTCGAGTTGCTTTCCCACAATATTGTCTCCCCAGACAGATTATCGGTAATATTGATACAAAGATGGGCTAGTAGAAACGATTATCTAATATCACCTGTGTCTTCGCACACCCCAGACAACCATTCCGCGAACCCAGGTAGTCACTTGCCTGTTTGTCGAAAATGAATTACGTCAAAGTCACTATTCCTCTTCACGTTTACTGACTGCATCAAAGGTGGCTAGACAACTTAAGTGACAAAAGTATTATCCGCTGACCTGTCTAATTAGCCTGGTATTATTACGATTCACCTGGCGAAACGTAAACAAGTCTGGGAGCGGGTAGGCACAATGACGGTGCATAAAATATGCCAAATAATAGGACGATCGGTGAGGAACATGAAGAAAATAAGTGATACTGCCGGAGAGGGTGAAAGTTATAAAAGTGCACAACTGATTCGTCACACAATCTTACAGAATATGGAAACGTCGATGTAAAAAACACCCGTTTTAAATTGCTGGAGATGTTTTCCACACTTTTAAGTCTAATCTCAATTGTGCTCTGTTTAATATACCAAACTACTATTGTATTTGATGCTATATTTAGTATCTCACTCCACTAGCTGTCAATGTGTTTTATGGCAAGCAAATATTCTGATAAAACCCCCATGTAAACAACACACATACTGATCTACTTGAAAGATATTCCACACAAGTGCGGTAAATGTTAATAATACTCCTTTTTGGTGTATCATATCATTTAATTTCATGCCAATTTCTTTTATAAAGCTTAAAGATTGCTATTTTTGTGTAACAAAAACATTCGATGTAAAAACAGCAACATTGAACTACTTAAGACGTCTTCCACACTTTATGTAAATTCTGTCAATTAATTGGAGAATTCTGATATGTATGTAGGGGGGGGGGGGGGGGGGGGCGTTGCCAGAATCAAACAGATAATGCGACCACGATCAAAGAGACAGACTGAGGGATTTCAGGGGAGACTATCGGCGCTATCAAAGACAGTAGTGGTCCCTGATACGAGACGCAGTTTCTTGCCGCTATTTTCGCGTCTCGGTGTCAACCGAAGAACCGATCGCAGGGAAAGCGAACGGGGAAAGCCGAAACGGGCAGCAGCGAGCGGAGATACGAAGACCAGGGGGCGGCTTCTTCCCTTGATTTGGCGGTCAGATCCCCAAAAGTTCCTGAGATGAAAAAAACTGTCAAGTTCCTCATGTCCCACTCAACTTACATTCCATTTTAGATAAATAGACCATGAAGAATAGACACTTTATCACTCGCTGGCCAGACCTTTACAGAAGCACTAGCTTTATTGAAATCTTGTTATAGATTTTCCCCTGGATTTTATATATATATTTGCAGTGATTTCTATTCTGTGCAAAGCGAGTGATCGTAACCTGCGGTCCCAGCGAAATAAAGAAAGAAATAAAGAAATCATCCTATAAACTTCCAGTCATATTGAAGAAACATTTCTTTTAAATATAATCTTGTGGCGGTCCTTTGCGACCTAGCTGTCAGAATTAAATGAAATAAAGCCCACC
This sequence comes from Oreohelix idahoensis, assembly GCA_024509875.1. Lineage (NCBI taxonomy): Eukaryota > Metazoa > Mollusca > Gastropoda > Stylommatophora > Oreohelicidae > Oreohelix > Oreohelix idahoensis. Next base: position 244,802 of record JAMPIV010013019.1, on the reverse strand, counting down.
CAAGAACATTGTAAAGAACAATCATCAAATTACCATTACAAACCTGTAAGATAAACTGGAAGGTAATCATCGCCAGTAGCGATATTATATTTACTGTTTACTGTGAGAGAGTACATATTTTCCTGACTGTGACTGAGCCTAGTTTTTCCTCAATTGGATTTAATAAAACTTTCCGGTCAGTTACTATCATCACGCATTGAAGGAATTTTACCATAGCGGAAGATTAAAAGAGACCACTTCATTTTCACCCCTGTGCCGAACTGTGTCAGTGCCATCCCGTAGACTCCTTTTTTTATATAATAAAAAACACAAGAACTCTTAGTCTTCAAGTCTTGCGATAAGTGAGAATATTTGTTACCAGCAAAATCTCGCAAACATCTGGGGCGGGACATCGAAGGACTAGACAGTTCACATGTCAAGAGAATACTTGCTGTTTTATATACTTTTACGGATCGTCTGAGGCTGCATTCGGTAAGTGTGTGAGTATATGAGTGTGGATCCTCACGCGTGTGCATGAATGACAGGAAATTTAATCTTTTTTTCTATTGTAACCCTTCTGTTAACTTTCGTGCCTGGTAATATAATTTTTCTGTACTCCCTGCACTGTTCCTTTAAGGGGGGAGGTGATAATTGGTTAACTCTGTTTTTAAACCCCCCTCCTTTCCATTTGCTTAGTAAAGGGAAGAACAGTTGGGAAGAACAGGTTTTTTTTTCACCTCTACTTACCTTTTTAACACCTCTTTCAGAGCAATTAAACTTCACTGTTAGGTTAACGTACCCGTGTTCCTGATATTATCTATCTCTGGACTGGGTTTATCTTTGTCTAATAAACGGGAAGGGCTTAGTCGATACCAATCTTCTTCACCCCTCCCAAACTTGTTATTTGCATTTGTGTACTTATGATAATTTATGTAATACCTGATATTTGTTAGTGATTGATGTTTAAAGTGAATAAAATCACATAAACTCATTTAGTTCTGTGTTGGAGATACCCAAAGCCCAACTTTTCCCCTATTCGTTTAATATAGTTTGTATCTACGTCGTCTGTGTGTGTGAAAAACACCAAATCGGTGTGCGCGCAGAGGTGTGTCTGGAAAACTGGCAAATAATTGTTTGACCAGGAGAGCGGAAGAGTAGATTGTGTGAAACGATTTGTCGTAAATAAGTCTGTCTTTACTATCCTCCAGAACGCTGTGAAGCAACTATTTAATCTCTACATTTTCTATCACTGAGCTTTCCATCATCATTTTCCACTCTAAACCGGACCACTATTTCTAAGACTCTTTTCTTTTAAAATAAATTTACGACAATATTTGGCTGGCTCGCCGGGATAATTTTGAGATACATTTGATGCACACATATTTGTGGGCTGGTTCTGGGATCTTGAGCTACATTTGAGGCAATCGCATAGCCGGGTTAAAGATATTTTGAGTCTGATTTAGTCTGGGTCTAACTAGGTAGAGTTTGAATGATTTGTCTTTGTGAATTAGGGAAATAAATAAATAATTACACCCCTAGACAAACGTTCTTTAAGTATTTGGGTTGTCCACACAGCATATTTACAGGTTGTTTTCTCTCCACAGCAGTAGAAAAGTACAGAGAAAAACATAAAAATATTTGCTATTTTAATTATCCTCTGGCGGAGATAATTATACTTCTTTCTTTATAAGAGTTGCTGGGATTGCGTGATTTGTTTTTTACAGTCACTAATTTTTTGAAGTTAAAAAGGGTGTTGAGCTTAGCTAAAGACGGATTGTTTTTATTTTTTAAAATTAGTTGAACAGGCTTTTATTCCGACATAAGAGTCTTTTTGTAAGCCGAGGAGTTTTCTCAATAATTGACTTTGTAGTTTTTTTTCCTTTAGGTTTGTTGTTCAGATTAATTTTTAAATCTTTAATGGGAAGAAAGATTTAGTTTGGATTTTTTTTTCCTTTTAAATTTTTTTTATTCTAATGAATTTTTCTCTGAGTGTTAGTGAAAAGAGTAGATATCTTTTCCATTGTTACTAATTTAGTGGATTGTTTTGTTAGCTTAGAGAACTCTTAAAAGGGATAGATAAGATTTAGCTGTTTATAGGGTTTGAATGTATTCGTCTTGTACTTTGCAAGGTAAAATAAATTAGTGGTTCTGTGTAGCCTAAATAATCGAACGTCTTAAGAGCATTATAGGTATATTCATTTTTTCTTTAAAATGGCAATTGGAATAAATGAGGTCCATTTTAGGCTGAAAATTACTAAGGGTTAAAGTCTGAATTTATTTTGTTTTTTTGGGAATTTGTATGTAGCAACAGTGGTAGAGCCAAAGCTGAGAGGAAAGGAGTTCTTGATGTATAGAGAAATGAAATACAGAATAGAGAAAAGATAAAACAAATGGAACCATTGTTACTTCCTTTGTAAATTTAAAGTCCTATTTGGGTCATGGATCACACAGAGAACTATACTTATAAGGAGTTTAATAACACACTAGCTTTCTCTCCACTGCAGTTAGAAAAGGGTAAAATAAACTTCCTCCCCCAGTTCTTGAGTTAAATAATTTTCGGGCAAAAAAAAATATTTAAAATCCTTTAGGCGGAAATCGTGAAATTATAATTTTTTTTTTTGAAGCCGGCGATTTTGTTGGTCTTAAAATGTTAATGTAATGTGGAAAATTAATTGATTACTTTATAAAGAATTGCTGGGATTGCGTGATTGTTTTAAGTTAAAAAAACAAATTTTTGAAGTTTTGAAATAGTTGAGCTAGCTAAAAGACGGGATTGTTCCTGATTTTTTAAAAAGTAAGTTAACAACGTCTCATCTCAATAATTGACTTTAGGGACGGAGTTTGTTGTCAGAGATTTAAAATTTAGGGGAAGAAAAAAAAATTTTTTTTTCCTTTTAAATTGTTTTAATATAAATTTTTCTCGATTGTTAGTAAAAGTAGATTCTTTTCCAGTGTAACTTACCATTTAGTGGCATAGTCGCTTGCGTTTAGAGCCTTAATTGCCAGATAATAGCAGCGATAAGTTTGCACAGTACAGGTAGGAGGTAACACAGGTAAATTTATACTTGTGTTTTTTTTCTCGTAGCGGTTCAGAGTTCCTCCCTTTCGCGTTGCTTCTTACTAGTTCTCTAGGCATACTTCATCTTATTCTTTAACAATGGCAGAGAGGATAAAGATGAGGTCCATCTTGAGGCTGGAAGCGAAAGAGAGGCAGGATTAGATGCAGAAGCTGCAAACGCGTTTATTAACCAGGAATTGGAAATATATGACGCGGAGCAACAGAGAGCCGAAGCTGAGAGGAAGGCGGAGCAACAGAGAGCAGAAGCTGAGAGGAAGGGAGAGAAAGAAAGAACAGAGAGGAGAGAAGCCCAGGAGAGGGCAGATAAGAAAGAAGCGGAAGAACGTCTTTTGGAACAGAAGAAAATTGAAGCAGAGATGGAAACTCGAAGAGAGAGAGAGAGAGACAAGGAAAGACAGCATCAACTGGCGCTTAAGGCTCTAGAGAGTCGGGGCGCCTCTACTTCGACTAACGGAGAGCCGTCTTCGCCCCAGTCTCAATCAATGGACCTCTCCAGTACTCAATCTGCCCAATTAACTGCTATGTCGTTTTCTTTAGAATCTTTTCCTAGCCCTAACGAAAAAATTGACAGCTACCTAGAAAAATTCGAGAGACTCGCGAATCTTTATGGATTAGAGAGTACCCGCTGGGCGCTTAAACTCTCAATGTCACTGAAAGGCAATGCTTATGACGTGTACACAAAGCTGGGACCGAATCAACATGATTATGACCTGTTAAAGAAGGCCTTACTACAGCAGTTTGAGATGACTGCCCGAAAGTTTCTGCAGTTGTTCAGAAACAGCCGAAAAGAGAGCACGGAAACATTTCCCCAGTTCTCTTCACGTCTCACGGGTTATCTGACAAAGTGCATTGAATTATCTGACCTACCTCTTTCATATGAGGGACTCCTCGAACTTGTTCTTGTGGAGCAGATAAATCCACTTTGTCGAATGAAACTCGTAGATTTTTGGCTGAACAGGGGGCAGTCAGGCTTGAAGACATACTCAATAAAGCCGAACGCTATAGCAATGCAATGGCCGAACTTCCCAGCACTAAACGTAAACCCACAGATGAGCCATCTCGTAAACAGAATCTAGAGCAGGCATCTTATTCTTCCACTTCCTCTCAACATTATAACCAACGAGATAACAATACCCAGAAACCCCCCCAGGAAAAATCGAAATTCTACAAAACCCGATACCCCCCCAACAACAATTCTGATCAACCCAACAAGCCTACGTGGCAGCGCGGCCACCAAGGTCAAGGAAAAGGGAAGACCCCTACACCAGGAACGTCTGATCAGGGCAAACAAACCGGTGCAAACCGCATTGGATGTTTGCATACAGCCTCGAAAGGTAGAGTCAATGTCAGTGATTCTCAACCTGAGGGGGACCGACCCTCAACTCGAGGAACTGTAATTTTGAACGGTACCTCTACTACTTGTCTTTTTGACACTGGATTAAGTTTTGATTGTATTGTCGCTAGGCACCTAGTCAAACCCGGTCAGGAGACAGAGGAAACCGTCAAACTTAGTGGAGTTTTCAGGAGTGATGCAACCAGGACGCTTCCTATCGCATTGGTAGAAATACACTCTGATTTTGTCAGAGGGGTTATTAAAGCGGCCATTATGGATGATCCTATCTACCCAGTTATCTTGGGATGTAGATAAAGGACCCTACTCTGGCGCCCTGCTTTAAAAAACTGCCCATGGCTAAGGACCCCAGACACAACGGAGACATCTTTTCTAAGGATGGCGTATTGTATCGTAGAACGGGCAACCCGGACACGGGGAATAACCAGCTCCTAGTACCGACGCAGTACAGAAGCCAGATCTTAGAAATGGGGCACTCTCTTCCCTTTAGCGGACATATGGGACAAAACGCCACTATTCAGCGAATAAAAAACCACTATTGGTGGCCAGGAATGAACTCTGACATTGTCAGGTATGTGAAATCCTGCGCCCAGTGCCAACGGGTAGCACCAAAGCACTTGACACCCCCAGTACCTATGGGGCAAATGCCAATAGTAGGGACTCCATTTGAACGGGTTGCTGTCGACATTATTGGTCCCCTGGAAAAGACCAAAAGAAGGAACAGGTTCATCCTGACCTTAGTCGACACTTGCACTATGTGGGCCGAAGCTGTACCGCTACCATGCACTAATTCCAAGCATGTCGCAGAAGCCCTTGTGCAAATTTTTACACGGTTGGGATTCCCTCAACAAGTTTTGATGGACAATGGATCCCAATTCCGTAGCCTGTTAATGGAGGAGATCTTTAAGATCTTGAGGGCCAAACATATCCACACAAGTCCCTACCATCCGGCCGGAACTGGGCTCGTGGAACGTTTTAACGGTACCCTCACCATGATGTTACGTAAGCTGGGTCAGGAGAAACCGGAAGACTGGGACCAATATATATCGGCTGCCTTATTCGCCTACCGAGAGGTACCCCAAGCGTCTACGGGTTTTGCGCCAGCTACACTTTTATTTGGCAGACCTATTAAGGGGCCACTAGAAGCCTTACTTCGGTCCCTGACAGACCAGAAGGCTGACGAGACAGTCGTCTCTGCAAGCAAGTATGTATCTGAGCTTAAGGAAAGGCTAAAGCTAGGATGGGATCTAGCTACTACCAACCTTAAGAAAGCCCGCGCTAAAATTACTAAAAGATACAACAAAGCTGCAAAAGAGAGAGAACTACAACCAGGGGAGAAAGTCCTATTGCTACTTCCAACCGGAAGCAATAAACTTCGCATCGGATGGCAAGGACCGTTAACCGTCCTTAAAAAGATCTCACGTACCAATTACAAGATCTCCATCAAAGGAAAGGAGAAGGTCTTCCACATAAATCTGCTAAAGAAATATTTGGAAAGACCGGTGCCATCCTCCGAGCATCTCCTGGCTGTCGCCATAGCAACGGAAGACGAGGAAGATGACGATGGTTGCATGGAGTATCCACTGCAACCCACAGAATCCTTTAAAGATGTCAAGTTCGGCGACAATCTCTCACCAGAACAACAAACAGAAACCAGGGCTCTACTAAAACAGTACAGTGCAGTCTTAACGGATGTACCTGGTCGAACAAATCTCATTGAATTTGATATGAAATTAACAAACGAGACCCCTGTTAAAACCAGAGTTTACCCCATCCCGTACGCTAAAGCTGATGCACTTTGCGGAGAAATAGACAAGCTGCGTCAGGCAGGAATTATCAGTGAGTCTACATCTCCTTACAGCTCGAGTGTAGTGCTGTTGCAGAAGCCCAATAAGGAAGTTCGGCTGTGCATTGATTACAGGTTGCTAAACACTGTAACGGAATTCCAGCCCGAACCTCTCCAAACTGTTTCTGAGTTGTTCACCAAGCTCAGCAAAGCAAAGATCTTCTCCAAGATTGACCTCAGTAAAGGTTATTATCAAATACCAGTCAAGGAGGAAATTAAACCTTTGTTAGCTTTCAGCACTAGCGAAGGACATTACACATTTAAAGTGATGCCGTTCGGTTGGCATAACGCACCAGGAGTGTTCACCAGGATGATGAGGAAGCTTCTAGAACCTTTGCAAAGTCCCCATATCAATAATTTCATGGATGACATCTTAATTGCATCGGAAACCTATGAAGAACATATTGCTACGGTTGCCATGCTCCTCAGGAGACTACAGAAAACGGGTCTCACAGCCAGACCTAGCAAATGTCTCATCGGGTTTGAACAGTTAGACTTCCTGGGGCACACTATTTCTCACGGATGCAGTTGGCCTATTAAGAAGAACGTGGAGAAAATAATGGCAGCAAAAAGACCCCGAACGAAGAAAGACGTACGTTCCTTCATATCGCTATGTGCATACTATCAGAAGTACATCCAGAACTTCAACGGACTGACGGCACCTCTGACTGACCTCACAAAGAAAGGTTGTCCTGATAAGGTCATATGGACACGCGTATAGCACTTTGAAAGGACAGTTGTCTGCATACCCCATTTTGAGGTTGCCTGACCTCAAGAAACCTTTTGTACTGAGAGTCGACGCGTTAGGTCAGGGCATCGGGTCAACACTGCTTCAAGCCGATGACAGTGACCTGAACATGCTATTTCCAGTTGCCTATGGCAGTCGGAAATTAAATAAAGCGGAACGGAACTACAGCGTAGTTGAAAGGGAATGTCTTGCTGTGATTGACGGTATCAGACGCCATCATGAGTTTCTTTATGGTACATCTTTCACGGTGCAAACAGACCACGCTCCGTTAGCATTTCTTGGTGCCAATAAAGAATTTAACGCTAGGATCATGCGTTGGGCCCTCCTTTTAAGCGTTTATTCTTTCAAAGTGGAATATATTCCGGGAAGACAGAATGTCGGGGCTGATTTCCTGAGTAGAAGCTGGTCTACAGAGGAAGAGGAGGAAGGTGAAGATACCAATCATCCAAAAGTTACCGATCAGGGCAGCTTCATCGTCATAAATCAAACATGAAAACACGTTTTTACGTCTCAAAAGAGGGGACGATTGTGATGGACGAACTCGGCTGACCCTGAACTTTGTTGTAACTTCTTGTAAAAACGGGACTTCTTTCACGTGGATTCATTAGCTATGAAACTGTTCCACACAGAGGGCAAACACGTTTGCTGATTGATATGCGGAGAGTTTACCTATCGTTTATTCTGGTCATCGCATTGATTTAAGGAGAGATTAAATCACGCCCACTAACATCTCTTGAACAATCATAGGCAGTTATTTTCATTAACTTGGCCAGTGGGGGGCGTTGCCAGAATCAAACAGATAATGCGACCACGATCAAAGAGACAGACTGAGGGATTTCAGGGGAGACTATCGGCGCTATCAAAGACAGTAGTGGTCCCTGATACGAGACGCAGTTTCTTGCCGCTATTTTCGCGTCTCGGTGTCAACCGAAGAACCGATCGCAGGGAAAGCGAACGGGGAAAGCCGAAACGGGCAGCAGCGAGCGGAGATACGAAGACCAGGGGGCGGCTTCTTCCCTTGATTTGGCGGTCAGATCCCCAAAAGTTCCTGAGATGAAAAAAAACTGTCAAGTTCCTCATGTCCCACTCAACTTATATTCCATTTTAGATAAATAGACCATGAAGAATAGACACTTTATCACTCGCTGGCCAGACCTTTACAGAAGCACTAGCTTTATTGAAATCTTGTTATAGATTTTCCCCTGGATTTTATATATATATATTTGCAGTGATTTCTATTCTGTGCAAAGCGAGTGATCGTAACCTGCGGTCCCAGCGAAATAAAGAAAGAAATAAAGAAATCATCCTATAAACTTCCAGTCATATTGAAGAAACATTTCTTTTAAATATAATCTTGTGGCGGTCCTTTGCGACCTAGCTGTCAGAATTAAATGAAATAAAGCCCACCCAAGAACATTGTAAAGAACAATCATCAAATTACCATTACAAACCTGTAAGATAAACTGGAAGGTAATCATCGCCAGTAGCGATATTATATTTACTGTTTACTGTGAGAGAGTACATATTTTCCTGACTGTGACTGAGCCTAGTTTTTCCTCAATTGGATTTAATAAAACTTTCCGGTCAGTTACTATCATCACGCATTGAAGGAATTTTACCATAGCGGAAGATTAAAAGAGACCACTTCATTTTCACCCCTGTGCCGAACTGTGTCAGTGCCATCCCATAGACTCCTTTTTTATATAATAAAAAACACAAGAACTCTTAGTCTTCAAGTCTTGCGATAAGTGAGAATATTTGTTACCAGCAAAATCTCGCAAACATCTGGGGCGGAACATCGAAGGACTAGACAGTTCACATGTCAAGAGAATACTTGCTGTTTTATATACTTTTATGGATCGTCTGAGGCTGCATTCGGTAAGTGTGTGAGTATATGAGTGTGGATCCTCACGCGTGTGCATGAATGACAGGAAATTTAATCTTTTTTTCTATTGTAACCCTTCTGTTAACTTTCGTGCCTGGTAATATAATTTTTCTGTACTCCCTGCACTGTTCCTTTAAGGGGGAGGTGATAATTGGTTAACTCTGTTTTAAACCCCCCTCCTTTCCATTTGCTTAGTAAAGGGAAGAACAGTTGGGAAGAACAGGTTTTTTTTCTATCACCTATACCTAACTTCGTAACACCTCTTTCAGAGCAATTAACTTCACTGTTAGGTTAACGTACCCGTGTTCCTGATATTATCTATCTCTGGACTGGGTTTATCTTTGTCTAATAAGCGGGAAGGGCTTAGTCGATACCAATCTTCTTCACCCCTCCCAAACTTGTTATTTGCATTTGTGTACTTATGATAATTTATGTAATACCTGATATTTGTTAGTGATTGATGTTTAAGGTGAATAAAATCACATAAACTCATTGAGTACTGTGTTGGAGATACCCAAAGCCCAACTTTTCCCCTATTCGTTTAATATAGTTTGTATCTACGTCGTCTGTGTGTTTGAAAACACCAAATCGGTGTGCGCGCAGAGGTGTGTCTGGAAAACTGGCAAATAATTGTTTGACCAGGAGAGCGGAAGAGAAGATTGAGAGAAACGATTTGTCGTGAATAAGTCTGTCTTTACTCTCCTCCAGCACGCTGTGAAGCAACTATTTAATCTCTACATTTTCTATCACTGAGTTTTCCAACATCATTTCACTCTAAACCGGACCACTATTTCTAAGACTCTTTTTTCTCAAAAATAAATTTACGACATATATATATATATATATATATATATATATATATATATATATATATATATATATATATATATATATATATATATATATATATATATATATATAGAGAGAGAGAGAGAGAGAGAGAGAGAGAGAGAGAGAGAGAGAGAGAGAGAAAAATACGAGTACATATGGGTGCAAACATAAAATTAACTTACCCAGTTGATAGACTCCAACTCTGGATTTATATTGACATAGATAACAAGAGATTTATTTATGAAATCCCTGTGAGACTCCCTGAATAGAAGCAACAACCTTCTTTTTTTTATTAAATAAAAGTTTGCTTCGTTTTGGCGAAAGGAATGTTCAACCTAGTCGGTTATATTAGGGCGCATGTCCAAATATATAGAACCTTTAGGTTTAATAACCAGCTCTAAAACAAAATCCATGGTGATATCACGAGAAGAAAGAAGACATCAGATTAAGCTGGGAGAACAGGTCATGGAGCAGGTCGCGATACGTCAAGGCCTAAAATGCCACCCCCTGCAGATCCAAGTAGAACAGTCCCAACTAAGATGGTTTGGCCATGTCTGCAGAATAGGAGAAGATCGGCTGCCATGACAAGCATGGGAAACAAAGAGCCAGGGATCCAGACCCCCAGGACGACCCAGAGTCCGCTGGGAGGACAACATTAGACAATCTTTGAAGGACCGAGGACTAGAATGGAACCAGGCCAGGAGGAAGACAGCCGATAGGATAGTCTGGCGCTCTCTCTTTCAAACCTCTACACCTCACGGTAGAAGGGGAACGACTAAGTAGGTTTAATAACATTAACAATGCCACCGTACCACCAACCTTCTATTTATATTTCTGCTAAGAGTAACCTTGAGCTAAGGCAGAGAGGGAGGGAACCCAGCTCCTAAACACTGTGACCTAGTAAAGTGATGTTTCTAACACTTCCCTCCCCTACGGCAGCGATGTTATGGGACTAACCTTTTAAATGTTTGTCTTGTTTATCTGTTAACTCCCTTAACCCGTAATAAAATATCACAATGGTGCCCTTAACCACTTCAAAAAAAAAAAAAAAAAAAATAGTATCACACCTTCTGTCAGGATTCTTAACTCTTTTTGACTCCACAATTATTTTCCACCATGTGCCGTAATTTTAATTCATGATATACTAAAAATAACGAAAGAGTTGACTAGATAACACATCACGCTTATTATCTTCCTATTGGCTATAGATTGGATTATGAAAACATCGACCTCAGCCAACAGGAATGGAATTCTGTTGATTTTAACGAAATAGCTGGACATTCTAGATAAACCGATCACTTGGCGCTTTTGTCCCATAACAGTAATCAGATGCATGATGAAATGACAATGCTTGATCAGGGATAACAGCAAGTGGGTCTGAAAATACACGGGGAGAAAACAAAGAAAATGAAAATAAACAGGAAACGATAACAAATTGTACTGGAAAAAAACACCACTACAAGATGTATAGTCAGACATATACCTTGGCCGCAATGTAGACACATTTGGATGGACAGACAGTGATATCAAAATAAGAATACAAAAGGCTAGAAGAACTGTCACTGTAGTGGGAAATATATGGAGATCAAAAGAAATCAGGTCCAACACAAAAATCTGAATTTTCAATTCGAAAGTCAATCATATTGAATGTCTCTGAAACGTGCAGAATAACAAAAAACAACAACCAAAAAAGCTACAGACTTTCATAAATCGATCCATGCGTAGAATATAAAGATTGAAGTGGTATGACAAAATGTGGAACTGATGACAAGAACCAGTGAAACAAGAGATGAGACGAAGACGCTGGGGATGGATAGGACACACATTGAGGAAATCATGATAATAGCATTACAAGGCAGTCCTTGTTCTGGAACCCCCAGCATAAGAGAGGTATATGAAGACCAAAGAACACATGGAGAAGAGAACTGGGTAAAGCACAAAAAGGGGGGAAAAAGAAGTCATGATGAAGTGAACTGATGGCACGGGATAGAAGACTTTTTTTGTTGAAGGCCTATGCTCCTTAGGGAGTTAAAATGTGATGGATAAATGACATCCTCCTCCTTCTAATTCCCGGCAGTCTCTGAAGGGACAAAGAATAGTACTTCTACACTCTCTGGCATGTCGTAGATGTACAAGGTGACTAATATGAGGGTGTGCATGAGAATGTCAACCTCATCATGTCAAACAAGTTGCCACAGAAACCACGGCTGAATCAGCATACACATGCCCGGGTGCAGGCTTCCTGCAAGGAGAACAGCTACAGTAGTGGGTTCATGCTCCGTAAGGAGCGCTAAGGCAAATAATGAGGATACATACCACGCCACGATTTCACATCTGGGTCAACATTGGCTACAAGGGCAGACAAGTTTGTGTGTGACCTTACACGAGATGAGGGCACATGATCCTAATAAAAAAATTGTGAGCGATGTGTTACGTGTTAGACAACAGGGCAGAGAGCTGAAAGTAAGCGCGTGGTTTAAAAAAAAAAAAAAAAAGTCACATGAGGCATAAGATAGATAAATGAGACATTTATAAGATCTGGCGGGCTGGATAGTGAAAACGGGAGGCGGACTCAGGGTGATGGGTAAGCGCGAGGCCATGTCCAGGAAGTATCAGGCAGTAACAGTAGTAACGTGGATGAGTAAGAAGAGAACAATACGGAAGACGTCAGAAACAGTGGTCATTTGAAAATAAACTAAAAACTGTTGGTACTCCGATGAGTTTGCTTCCAAGTTAAATTCGCGGGCGAAATTCCAATGTTGGGCTGGGTTGAGCAGGCACGTACACAAAGTCGCGTGTCTTTCGTCTGCGTTTCTGACCCTGACCTATTTCGACATTGTTTCTTATATTCAATAGCGCGGGGGGAAGAAGAGGAAGGACACAGAGATAGAAAAATGTTACTCTAGATTATACGTACCATCGTGTCTGACAATCCGCACGTTTCAGTTTCTAGTGAATTGTGTCAGGGACATCTGTTACGTCCTTTTAATTTTTTTTTAATGCGGTAATTAAACCCGACGAGCAAGGGCTAACCGAGCCTTGTGAATCGCAATTAATCGCATAAAGGTAAAAGTACAGCTACTGCCCCCCATCGGCAGATACTGCCGTAGGGTGAGTGAAGTGTTAGAGACTTCACCATACTAGGTCCAGCATCGAGAGGCGGGGTGGCCAGTTCCCTTTCTCGCTGCCTTTTCCTTCCCTAACTCAAAGAGCAGAGTTAGGTAGGCTACCTATTTACAGCTGGGTAGACTGGAGCGTGTCGGTACCGTGATTCGAACCCAGCACCTTTGCCGCGAGAGACCAGCGCTCTAATTACTCTGTCAATCGGACGCTTGTGAATCGCATAAGTTATGCAAAACGACAGTCAACTCAAAGCACTCGTGTCCGTCACTGCATCAAGTTAATCATAATAATTATGTTGAATCAGTGGCGTACTTAAAGTATTTGGCACCGGGGCGGAACCTTCCTTTGGCACACCCCCTCCCCATAAACTAACACAGAAATATATCTATACAGATGTTAAATAGAAGAGGTGATGGTAGGCATTCCTGTTGCTCTTTTATATTTTGTAATTTCTTCCTTTCCTTTTTTTTTGCTAGGCGTGTAGTATGGACCCACAATTGCTGTAACCTCCGTGCAGGAAGTCTATGCCAACACCACTTTTGCTGTTGCAGTGGCGATTTCTGTAACTGTGCGTATGTTTTTTTATGGTGGGGTTGCCGGCACCTCTTACGACATTCCTGATGGAAACAACGGGTCTGTTCTTTCTCATCAGAGACCCCCGGTAATTACACAAAACATAATTTTTAAATGACGTGTGATTATCCATTAAAGAAGGCAGGAATGAAGGGAGGGAAGGCGGGAAAGAGAGAGAGAGAGAGAGAGAGAGAGAGAGAGAGAGAGAGAGAGAGAGAGAGAGAGAGAGAGAGAGAGAGAGAGAGAGAGAGAGAGAGAGAGAGAGAGAGGCAGGGCCTGTCTTAAGCCGACTTATCCTATGTCACCCGAACAGGCCCGCGCTCACAGGAAGCCCCGTACTCGGTTTTCCTACCAGCAGCTTTGGAAATAATAAGGAACAAAGATTATTTCAAATTTGATATTGGGAATATATGCTATCAGATTGTACGTAGATGTATGGGATGTAGAGCAACCAGGTCAAACACAAAATGATACATACTACCAGCTCAACAGAAATGAACAAGTGGTAATCTTCAGATTCCGCACTGGCCACAACAGATTGAGATACCCTCTATTTAACATGCTAAAGATTGGAACTACCGATCAGTGTAACTGTAGCACTAATAAAATGACTGCTGAACATTTGCTTCAAAGTTGCCCAACATATGCGGGACATTGAAAGAGGGGAAAATGAGGGTCGGGGGCATCCTTAATACTCATTACAGTTCTGAGTTCCTAAGACATGCACATCGCATTAATTCATAACATTCTTGCTTGCGTCCGAACTCTCTCCAACGCTTCGCTCTTTTCTCCTTATTTTCTCATACTAGCTCCCATTCCTCTTCTTACACGGTAATTTGTCGCCTTATTCAGTAACAAAACCACTTAAACGAACCACAAAATTATCATTCAAAGTCACAAAGCAGAAAAACTCAAGTTGTTTTAAGGAACACTCGTACTAATAACTTTTTCGTTAATCCAGGCAATTTCTCACCTGAAGTTCCCACTTGTGCGTTCTTGTGTTTTGTTTTTGCGTTTATTTTTTTCTTTTGGGCCTTTAATGTGACAAGCGAAATACTGTATGCCCACAATTTGTTTGTGCAGCAAGAAAACTTTTTTTTTTTTTTTTTTTAATAAAGAAGTGCTAAAACCAGTAAGTGTAGCCGCGTGCGAAGCGCAGGAGATTTTAGGCGATGTTTAGATAATTTAGTAGACGATATAGAACGGCTAATATTTGCACCCATTAGATTTTCATATTAAATAAAAGTATACAGTGAGGTTACTGCAATACACGCAGATCATTATGACCCGTTGTGTGTCAAAGTGATTAATCGCTAGGTCGCACTAAGAGACTGAAAAAGTTCGCATCAGCAGTGGTTCTCAAAATAAATAGGATAGGTCCCTAACTTTTGTATGATGCTAGTAACTGAAATAAATTTAGAAACATTCATACGTACTTGAAATTCTAAAATAATACAGCCAGCAAAAATAAAGCAGTACGTGAGAAACATTAACATCAAATAAAGGAATAGAAAGATGCAGCAATAGTGAATGCAGTCAGCGATCCATAGCTGTATTGCTTGCATCAGGACCAGCGAACCAGAGCTGGTCAAGACCACACTCCACCTCCACGTGGTGGTCCTGGAAACAGTCTGCAGCAGTGCAGTCTGGCTGAGCGAGTGCGGATCGCAAATGGGAAGGCAAACCCGGTCCCTAAAAAATGCCGTGCTGAAGTCGGATGTGTCGACCGAAAGGTGCAGATATCACAGCCTAGGCGTAAACAGACACAACGCAACCACTGTCCTTTTCAGGGCGAACGAAGAAGAAGAAAGAAGAAATAAAGGAATATAAATACTCAGATCACGTTGACAAAAGAGAGAACAGCATGTAGAAATCACAAGCGAGAACAAAACCAGCGGCAAGTAGAGCAATATTTCAGATATCATTCATTAAAATTTTAGAATTAGAAAAGATAAGAAGAAAATCTCTCCAAACACTTCTTAGATAGCAATCTCCAACATCAATTACTGCATCTTCTGTTCGTTTACTGACAAAGGAGAGGTAACAAGTATCTGTATATTATTAGTCGTGCTTGCTCAACATTATGCTGAAAAACATTTAAAATCTACTGAAAAACTTGTATTCGTGTAATCGCACTTTCACTGATAACGCAGACCTTAACATCAGGAGAAAGATAATACTACAGCTCGCCTTGAAAGCGTAATTTTCCATTTTATTGAATCACAAGAGATCTTATGAAATACCGACGCAGAGGTATGGAAAAAATAAAGAGAACCATTGCCGTTACATTTTTCTGAAGTTGAGACAGAACTCATTTTTCCTAAATAACTTGGTGCAGACGAATGAATAAGAAAGAACGCCAAGAATGACTTACATTTTTAAAGTACGCTTAGGAAAACAACCAATAACTTAACTACATTGTTGTCAACTTGAAAACCCACTTGAAAAGAACTAGAAGAAATTGTTTAGCGGAATTTTCAGACAATAAATTTATAAAAGACATATGGATTTTGTAAAATATTATACGTATTTCTGTTCTGACGCCGAAGAGGTAAATATCGTCAAGTTTCATCGTTGTAGACTGTTTTGGTGGAAATCGTGTTTGTGAAAGTAATTCCTACCGAACAAAATCAACTGTCGTCAGGCTGTTCAGTAAAAAGAGCCTGATAAATGAGGTTCTACCATCGCCTCACACGTACAGATGGTCATAATCATCCCAGGTGTTACTTGCTACCATATGAACCATTAAGAACAGTACGATCACATAATTAAAACAAATAACAATATATGCTGTATGACTGGAACATCTTGAGAACCATCGACCAAAAAAAGGAGAAGAAACAATTCTATACCTAAGTTTATCAACTGTATTTAACTGAGCCAGAATCATCAAAGAACATAATTTACTACTTCTTAAACAAAGACTAAAACGTCTGATACACAAATCTTTACATAAACAATCTACAAAACAACGTGCGACACGGCTACATAAGTATTAAGTGCACTTACGCAATTACACCCATTATTAACGGTTTCAGGAGGAAATGCATTAACTTTATATTCTCGATTAATAAGGAAGTATATGAATTTGGCAATGTAGACAATGCTGGAAATGAGTTTCACAACTGTTTTCAATTCCTCATGCAGCTCCTGGGGGATTTCTGAAGAGACAGTGAAAGAATAGGCTAACTGCACCCCCAGAAATGTCGTACAAGTCGACTTTAATAACCCAGAATATAAAATGTATGCATTGTCAGCATCATCTGAAATTCATGTAGTATTAGCATAATTTTCATGTAGTATTAGCATTAATGTCGTTTCCAAGTGAAATTCGTGTATTTATATATAATAACTAACAAAGCTCGGGCGTTCGCGTAGCTGGCGAGTCTTTTTTTTTTTTAATGCTAGCAGATAGATGATGTTAGTCATTTTCAGGACTTAGTATATATCAACGCTGATCGGGTTAGCAGTCAACAGAGTTGACTTTTTTTGGGATGGTAAATATAACCAAATAGGTTGAAAGGAACGCGCATCGCCAGAAGAAGGCAAACACCGAACCAAAAAATAAAAAAATGTATTTATATCATAGCCAAATGTTATTGATTTGGAGAAGTCTCAGCATCATTAGTCGTGCATGAAACTGGCTTTCAGATCCCTGTTCTGTTTATTTAGAACAGAGAGATCTACTTAGTTCTATTACTGTCATAGATCACTATCATTACCCATTAGCTCCTTGTGGAGCTCTTGCCGAACTCTCTGTGACGGTATTGCCTCCCCTGCTTTGCAGTAGTGGTCCAACAGTGACCAAACTCAAGAGTATCTAATAGGCTTCAATGGAGTCTATTTGTACACAAGATTACTCTTGGCAGAAATGTAGATAGAAGAGTAGTAAAGCTTCTATCACATGGGAGTCTTCACAAGAAATTCAGGTAAGCGAAAACAATGCTGGTTGTCGCTAAGCACGTTAATTCTGTAACCTGCCGACCACTTCTGTGAAGAATTTAAGCACTTATTTATCAGCTCGTTAAGCCCCCACCCCTGATTTACTCAGTGGAATTCTCTTATTCAAGTATAGCTCTGTTTAGAATGTGTGTAGTAATTGACTGAGACAAACATGCAGTAACTTTAAAATGATCAAATCGAAGTTAAATTTGTAACATTACAAATAACAAAATTTAATAATCACTTTAGTTTTAACAGTTTGAAAATAATTTGAATAGTTATGGATAAGCTGCCAATGACGGTTCTGTATTTTCACACTGATCACTCGTCTCTGGTCAAGGTTGTTGGGTGTAGCTCGTCTCCGAGAAACTTCAAGGAAAGTCTACACAGTGTTCTTTGTCTTTGAGCGTAGGCCACTGATCCCGTCTTGTTCCAGAAATAGTACGTCTGCTGGTACCACCAATAACTGTGACAGAAGAATAGAAAAGAACGCTCTTCTGAGTATGGCGTTCTCCGACACAGTTATGTGTCCCCCCTCTTATATTTCACCATCCTACTTAACTCAGAGTTTACCCTCGATGAGAATTAAATTTAATCCCTCGGGATAAAACTTCCTTTACATTTAAACTGAATAGCTTTAGCTTTACATTGCATTTAAATGAAAAAGGTTAAACGTACAGATATAATATGTTTTACATTTACATCTCCACTATTTGAAAAATGTTCACAATATAAATTCATTCGAGTTTCATTTACATTTACACTAGTGGAAAAGTTTGAAACTTCTATTAATTAAAATGAATATTTTCCCATGGACATTTACACTGGTTTAAAGCGTGAAACCTTACATTAATTTTAAAGTGAATATGTTTATAGGGACATTTACACAGCTTTGAAAATGTAAGTCTTATGCTTAGAATAGACATCATTTCTTTTTATCTTTCCCTCCCTGCTCCATAGGGAACCTGGAACTACTTTATGCTTTTAGTTCTCTTTACGAAACTATCAATAAAGCAATCACCAGCCCGTGCAGTGGTGGTTCATGAATCATCATTCTATACGCTGAGGTTGCCAGCCTCAAATGACTTTGACATCCAATAGAGAGTTTCACACAATAAAATTCACATGGTAATATATACACATATATGTTAGTTCACATGTTAGTAATAAAATATGAAATGTAAATCCAACTTACGCCAATCCTGGTTACAGACTTGTCGAACAGATGAATAAAAGAGACGAATCGTTCTCTTACAACACGTGTCTAGGATTTCTTTTAATTTTAAATAGATTGCCCCTTCTGACTCAGCGTTTCTTCAATTTCCTAGTCCCGATTGTTCCTTATTAAAATTTCAAAGAGATTTCCTGTGCTTTATAAGTCTTATCTGGTTCTCCAATAAAAGGTCCGGATAACAATTAGGAATTATGAATCTAGTTCTTTCTCTGGCGAAGGTCTGATGTCTTGGCGAGCGTGCAAATCACAGAGAAATAAAACTGTGAGATTGTCAGCATATATTCCCTCCAGTGATGTTATGAATCTAATCAGAAAGATCCAATCATTTCAAATCATGCAGGATAGGCTGTGATATTTCAAAATAGTCCCACGTGAAATAAGGTGCGTGCCTGCAAAGGTCACGTATTACCATATATGGACATCTAATGCCTTGTATACACTCTTACAAACATATTTGTAGACTCATATTGTCTAAAATGTAATAAATCCATGATTACTTTTTAACCAAGGACCGGAAGCAATTACATCACATTTGTCTGCCCACATGTGACACACAGACAGTAATCTCGTTATCTGTCGTATGAGTGCGCAAACCCCGGGTCTTATCGGTGAATTAAGCCGATAGCGTAGACCGATGTAAGTTTTAGTCGACCGCGCCTATAACCACAAATCTGGGTAGCACTCCTTGCAAATGTGACATTTATCACCTACAGGGCGATTTGATAAAATCAGATATCTGCTACTTAGCAGAAAAATTAAAGAAAGAAAGAAAGAAAAGTGCGATAATTGACAGCACCTAATAAAAATCAGTACCACAAATGTACCGATACTGCCGGAGAGAACCGAAGATCGATAGAGGTCGCCCCGTTTCGTCACACTCTCATGTTATATTCTGTTATTTCAAGCTCTTTTCATGTCTTCTTTATTATCTAGTATGGAAGTTCTCTAGTACGGCTGAGGACCTCAGAGGAGGTCAGCACTCCAGACTCATTGCTGCTTTTTTCTAAATGCATCATTAACCTCGCCCCGTGTAGTTCATAAGGGTCTCTAGGGAGACAAAGAAAGGACTATTGCTCCCTTAAGCATGTCGTAAGAGAAGGCTAAATATGAGGTTGTGCATGGGACTTGTAACCTTAACATGCAAAGCACATTGCTACATAAACCACTAATGCAAGAGCACATACATGCTTTAGCGCTGGCTTCTTGCAAGGGGGACGACTGCAGCGGTGGTTTCTTTACTCCATATGGAGTGAAAAGGGGAATGAATGATTAACGTCGCTGATGTGAAAAATAGGGAGGGGGGAGCTGGGCCTCCCATCCTGGACACGTGAGTTGAAGTATTTGCTTTAGATAACTTATTCATGTTTCTGAGTTATTACAGAATGGTGTAGCTGATCCCATTCTCAACTTCCACGAGTCGCTTTTATGACATGCATGGTTGGGCGCATTGTTACTGTTCGCTTTCAAGCCACAGTGGCACACTGGTCAAGTATTCCAAATTGCGAGTTTGTTCTTGTTGTTGTTAACTAGGACTGCTGAGCTTCTTGCTCTTTACACTGTACAAGGTATGTCTTGGCTTTTCCTGTGGCCTTTCTGCCATTCCGAAACGTGTTGAGTTGAAATTATGAGCTAAAGTTTCTCCAGCTTGGCTTGCATTTAAAGGATCACCACATCTGGTCCCAAGCCAGGAGTAAGAAGCGTGTGGCATACTGTGCATTCCCCGGCATCCAAGGAGGCTCTCCAACTAAGCAGAGCTAAAATACTGTACTCTGGTTCTGGGCTCTCCCAAGGAATTGTCACGTTCTGCTCAGAGCCACTTCTCAGCTTCCTCTGCCTATCACTAGGTCCATAGTGAGATCCTTCTTAATGCAGTGAACCAAGTCAAAGCCAAAGAATTACCCCCGGGGCTCACGTGACTTCTCCAAGCTTAGAGTGCAATGCTGGGTTCTCAACAAGTTTCACCACAGGGGGAATCCCTGGAAGTGTGTGGATGGTTTCAAGAGTCAATGAGGATGTAATTAGCCTCACAGACACCGGTTCACTTCCACGTACATATATTGTAGCACTGTGCTTAGCTGGTGGTCATACAAGGATGACTCCAGATATGCCTCCATGCATGAAATAGCGAGGTAAAAGAATTGGTGAGGTCCATAAAGCCAGATATATCTGATGTATCCCCCCAGTTTGAGATATATCATTTGACTTCACATTTCTAACGGAGCATGGAACCACCACAACAGTTAGTCCCCTTGCAGGAAGCCTGCACTAAGCAGTCACATGATCTTGCAGCTGTGGTTTTTGTGACACTTTGTTTTACATGGTGAAGTTGCCATCCTTATGCACAACCTCATATTAGGCGCCTTGTAGGACATGCCTGAGGGTGCAGTAGGCCTATTCATTCTTTATCTCTTCAGAGGCCCCCGGGAACTACGTAGGGTGGGGGCCGGAGTGGCTAAGAGGTATGGTGTCCACCCCAATTTCTAAAGGTACAGGGGATATAATTGATGGACATTTTTTTTCAGAACCAGTGGTTCTTAATGAGGTCATACTCTCCGCTGATCTCCTAGGTGATGAGATCGGATGCCTAGCCTTCTCCGATAAGGGTGGAAAAAATAGGATGTCACGTGTACAAGCTGCGCACGTTAAAAATCCCTCAGCAGTTGGAAATCGTAAAGTGTAGGCCATACAGATCTACCCATTGCAAAAATTTAAAGATGAAGAAACCTACCCATCACAAGAATATGTACAGAATGTGTGATTCCTGTATGTACACATTGAGATCGTCGCCGGTGCTACGGAGTTTGTGCACTGTGCTGAAATCTTCCTTGTGTGATGTAAGGGAGGAGATCGGAGCACTGATTTTTTTTTCTTTTTTTAAATTAATGAAAAAAAATATCCCGTTCAACCTCTGATGGGTTATAATCAAATAATATGAACAACTGCCGATATGAGAAAGTGGCATCACATTTATCAAATCATTGTAAATAGGGACAATCACAATTATGCATATACGTTAAATAAATAAAATAAAAAAAATTTTTTATTTAAAAAAATAAAATAAAATTTAAAAAAACGAACAAAATCAAGAAGACACTCTGAACAAGAATAATATTAAAGTGGAGGGGTGTAAAGGCCTGGTGGTTTCAGTTATATAACTGACTTTAACAGATATTTAATTGACTTTCATCTGTTAAAAGTCATATGCATTGTAAGAACAGCATCAGACCTTCACATTCCCAGCCACTATATATTAACATTTGTTCGTGTTAAATATTGTTTGACTATATTATGCAGTTCCCTGTCTATTCTTAACACCTCTTCTATATTTGTAAGTAAGTTTGATGCTTGCAAATAATCTAATATTGGTAGTCTCATTTGTTCATACCTCTTAGATTTTAACAAGAAATGTTCTATATTATTGTCTTGAAGACATCATGCACAGTAAGGTTCTTCTATTCTGAAATAGCATTTTCCCAGCTGTAGTCTGAGAAGTTTCTTATTATTGGGAATTTTCAATTCCCTAGATATCTGACATTTCCTTGTTGGAGCCTTGAACATCTTATATACATGTGTCTTCCTTTCAGATTTTTATCCCACTCTGCTTTCCATTCATCTGTTATTAAATCTTTAATTAAGCTCTTAATCTCTGATTTACTCGTCCCTACATTTAGTAGATTTTTATCAGATCTACCTTTCTTGACTTCTTTATCTGCCTTTTCATTTCCTTCTATGCCAACATGTGAAGGTATCCAAGCAATTAAGACTGAACATCCTCTGGAATATAAGTATGTAGTAGCCAGAAATATCTCCTCTGCTATATCAGGTCTACTACATTCTCGTAAGTTTCTAAGTGCTTTAATTGTTGAAAGAGAGTGTAAAGTTTCTTTTCTTCTTTCCACTCTGTCAAGTGTCAGTCTGTATGCTCTGTAAGGAAGAGTGGTGTGTTGTTGAGATCAGGCATGCTCCAGTCTACCCAGCTGTAAATGGGTAACTCACCCTAGTCCTGAGTTAGGGAAGGTAAAGGCTCCAGGGGAAGCAGGCCCTAAACTTGGTCACTTCAACCGACGCAGGATGGTGTATGTATGAAGTAGAAGTGTAGAGTGTGATTACCGCGAATGGTGTACTGTTCGTGTGCTGACCAATATAACCACTCATACACTTGTGTCTACAAGGCACCAATGCAGACTGCTGGAATCTTTGTTTACTCAATTTATTCAGACGTACACACTGGGACATACGAGTACATCATGGTATGTTGACATATCAATTTGTAGGTATACATAGCAGATCTGAAGTCATGACACATTCAGAAATAATGGGCAGTACATCAAAAGTTCAATGTCATGATATATTATGGCCGCATCCCCCTATCTGACTAAACGCGTCAGTGAAGGCAGATCGGTAAATAACTAAAGTTACTTGACGTCCATAGTTTGTAGTATATATTATGAAACCACGAAAGGGGGGTTTCTAGCAAGATTGAGATCTCCCTGTCACTGTCCGATAATAGGATAAATAATCTGTTCTCTTGGCAGTGATCAAAAACATATGATGACCGAAATCTAACATGGCTGCCTCCCTGAGTTGTCGTTCACTCATTCATAGGAAGGAGAATATAAGCCAGAGTTAATTTATAATGGGTATATAAATGATTTCATAAATGTTTCCATACAGCTCTACGGTGATCAGGTTAATTCACGTAGCCATAACCGCTGCAGGAAAGTCTGTCATCTTCGTCGATACAAAACACGACCCTAGCGATACGAAGCACAATGTTCCATCTAGATCGAATCGACATGAGATCATCAAAATAGGGTCTGGCAATACATGGAGTCCGAATTATACATTGTACCGTACCTTAGGAGAGTCTCTAACATAAACTATAGTAGAGATACCATCTCCTTTAGAAGAAAACCACTTCATGAATCCTATTTCCTTAAGAATCTACCAGCCCTTTGAAAAGTGCATACCCGCCATTATCACGGTACATCGGAACTCATCACGACTTGTCAAGACAACTCATACTTCCGCTAGACCGGAATAACAAGAATCTAGTCCCTCCTACCCATCCAAAATATACAATATAGGACTGATTCTACTTGTACTAATAATATGTAATACATATGAATTCAGGCCATAAACACAATAAGCAAATTAATATATTTTCTGGCCCTAAAAAATAAGTACAAACGTAAGCGCAATATCCTTGCGCCAGATCAATATCCAGAACGATTACTCCTATAATCAAAAGTGTGAATCAAACATGGATTCTCTCGCTTTTACCATAGACAGCATTTTCATACACAAATGAATGAATGTCTATATTTTTCCCATATTAAATAGCCATATCGATTTTTGTAATATGTGCGTCAAAATATGCACGCAACAGAGAGTCAGTTAAAACTGTTAGTTTTTTGAAAGGGTTATTAGAGAATATTTTTAGTGCTTTTAGTATTGCCACCATCTCTGCAGTGAAAATAAATGTATTTTTCGTGATGCTATATTTTTTTTGCCATTTTCCATAGTGGAATATATATTCATATCCCCAATTTGCCATCCTCTCCCTTGGATCCATCTGTGTACACAGTTATGCTGTCTTTTGATATTTGTTGTATATATTTATTGGCTGTGTTTTTACTATTTTCTATATTATTTGTTTTCTTAAGTATTTCTGCTAGGTGGTAGTCCGTGTCTGGTTTCTTGATCTCCCAGGGTGGAATCACTGGCTTGTATTCACAACTGTTATTAATTGATGTAATTAATGTACCCAGATGGACAATTTCCTCCATACACTTCCATCCTGTAGGATATCTAGGGGTATTCATTGGATTGGCCTGAGTTGTTAGTTGGCCTCTGGTAAAAGCTGTATGTGCTGGGTGAGACTTATCTAACATAACTCTGTTCATGTAATTTAGTCTTAACTCCTTTCTCCGTAATTCTAAGGGTAGAATTCCTAAAGCCACCTCTATAGCTCCCATTGATGTTGATCTGATTGTACCTGCTATTTTACATAAAGCCTGATGCTGAATTCTGTCTAATTTAATCTTGTTACTGTGTGCAGCAGAGTCATATATCATACTTCCATAATCTATTTTTCCTCTAATAAAAGATTTAAAAAAAGTGAGCATTGTCTTAGTGCTTGCACCCCATCCATTACCTTTCAAATATCTTAATAAGTTAGTCAATCCTCTGCAAGACTCCACTAGTTTATCTATGTGTTTATTCAGGTTCAGTTGTTGGTCCAATATCATTCCTAGATATCGAGTGGTTTGCACTGTATTAATGTTTTGTCCTTGGATATTTATGTCTATAATTTTATTTTTAACAACCCTACCTTTACTGAAGATCATTCCCAATGTTTTATTTGTATTCAGCTGAAAACCTCATTTTGTCATCCATTTACATACTTTATTTATTTGCTTCTGTAGATCCTTATATAATTTTGGCAGATGTTTCCCATCCTTCATATAGCAACATCATCTGCAAACTGTGACAATTTATTTGTTATATCATTAAATTCTTCACCTAAATCATTTACCATTATTGTAAAAGTTGAAGGAGACAATACTGATCCTTGGGGTATTCCATTTTGTTGTTCATGCAGTTCTGATCTATCATTGTTTACCTGAACAGTGAAATATCTATCTTGCAGAAAATTCTCTAAATAAATGGAGTTGTCCGTGTGCAATGAAGATAGTCCTTAAAAACCAAACCAAACCAAACTATTAACGGTTAAATGTTTAGTCAACCACATTAGCTTTGCACATGCAGACGAAGCCGCATTTATTTCATAAGTACAGATTGTGTACATTATAATATCACGCTGATACGCGAAGAATAAACTGAGCAATGGGAGAGCTATGCCGAGTTTAATAGTTAAAAAATAGCGAAGTAAAACAACGTATGGCTTCTCCTGGTAAGTAATTTATTTTGTTGATGTATATTATTAAAACTGCGAATATATTTCTTTTTATTACTTATTCCCGGCGGAGACATTTGAATTTATGATGTGGGGCGGCCTATTTCTTTTTCTTTTTTAAATACCGGTAGCATTTTTTTTTTTTTTTAGACACAATGGTAGAACACTAAGTTGCTGAAGATAATTTACTATCACGCTAATTACTGTATGGGGAAGCATGGAGACCATGATCGAATCAAATTTCACAAAACTGTCAGTAGTACCATACTAGTAAAAATAATGTTTTACTTACACATCTCGTCATAACATAACTTCAACCCAGCAAGTTCAAGCTCATTTCGCAATTAAGCTGTAATTATACAATTATACAGTACTTACTTAACACTGGTAGAATTTACTTAATAGGAATTTGGGCCAATCCTACTAATAACGGTCAAAGATAAATCGGCACTTCTCGCAGCGCAGTTCCTTTGACTCGTTTTGTCACCTCTAAAAATGCAAATTGGCAATCGAAAGACAAGGCATTGACTGGCTTAAAAATGTAGAACTTAATAAGCTTACAGTTCCAGCCTACGGTTAAACTTCAAACGATTTCGTGTTTTTATTCGTTTATTATTGAAATGATTCTTGGAAATAAAGGATGAGTATACTATATGCCCTAAGAAAAATTCACCGAATCTTTTGGCCGAATACCATCACTAACCAAGATCTGCTTACTCGTAGCAAGCAAGAGGACATGCACACCATCATAGCTGGCAGACGCTGGAACTGGGTTGGTCATGTCCTCAGAAGAGAACCCGATGCCATCACAAGAACAGCTATGCTTTGGACCCCTGAAGGAAAACGAAAAAGAGGCCGACCAAAAACAACCTGGCGGAGGACTGTGGAGGCTGAGATGCAAAGAGTGAACCAGAGTTGGGGCACTGTACGAAGGATGGCCACCGACCGAGCAAAGTGGAATCAATTTGTTATTGCCCTACAAGACGCCACTAGGCGTGATGGCCACTGACTGCTTTGACGGTCGGCGGCTAAGGATCAAAGAAGATACTATATGCGGGACCTGTTAATAAAAATACGCAATGCGTTGCATTGTTCTTCACAAAATTTCACATAACTCCGTTTACTATATATATTTAGATTTGAAAACTGGGGGTGGGGGGGGGGGGGGGGTGCAGTTCCGCAGTGCATACCAACTAGTCGCCAATGGGGAAAGGGACTTGAAAAATGTAAATCACAAAAATATACAAGCCACACTCCCTTCTTTCATAAATTATGTTTCTACTGTTATCCGCAATAGTTAACTTTTATCCACAATAGTTAACTTTTATCCTCAACGGTAAAACAACTCTCTCGTGGACGATTTATATTAACATTATAATCTCAGCTAAAATATCGGATAAATAATAAACCTGAATAATTAAACACTATTTTACTTAAAAGATTATTTTGTCTGCACTAGTTAACGCAAAGTTAAGAAATTTTGCCAACGAACTGGCTCTTCAGATGCAACGCAAATACTTGATCAGAGATCACAGCTAGTGGGTCTAAAAATACACTGGAAGAAAACAAAGATAATGAGAATAAACACAGGGAACGATAACAGTACTGTACTTGAAGACACCACACTACAAGATTTAGAATCATACACATACCTTAGCTGCAGTATAGACAACTGGAGGAACAGACAGTGATAACAAAATAAGAACACAGAAGGCCAGATTGGCTTTCTTTGCACTGGGAAATATTTGGAGATCACAAGAAGTCAAGTCAACACAAAAATCAGAATGAATTCAAATGTTATGTCAGTCCTATTGTATTGCTCTGAACATGGAGAACATAAAAAACAATCAAAAAAGCTTCAGACTTTCATAAATAGGTTTTAAAAAAAAGGTAGTCTCATAGCAGATAGTACCGTATGGGAGTGAAGTGTTAGAGACTTCACAATACTACGTCGAGCTTCGAGAGATGGGTGTAATTAATTCCCCTCCTCTTTTTTTATTTAAACAAGATATCCCGTACAACCCTCGATGGGTTAATAATTAGGATATATATAGCATATTAATTCAAGACAATATAATAACTTCTTCCCCTCTCCACTAAGTCCAAATAGAGTAAATGAAAATGGTGTATGTGTGTGTGACAACATTAAAAAAAAAGGTGTCTCTCATAACTGCCCTATAGTTAACAAGGTTAAAAGGGGCGAGAAAGCCCGGGGGTGTCTGAGATTACACCAAATCCACCAATTATCTGTCATCATCCACACGAGCACCCCATCAGACTACCCCTTATCCTCACACCATCATTGATCCTTATACATTAATTTTAGTTCTTGTTATATACTGCTTTACTATATTGTGCAATTCTCTAGGTCTGTCTATTCTCAACACCTGTTCCACAGTTATGGATGAACTGCATGCCTGTAAATAATCTAATATTGGTTTTCTCTGTCGTTCATTTACAACCCGCTAGCTTTGCCGCTAGAGGCCTGCGCCCTGACCACGGATGCTCTCATAAATAGGTCCTTGCCTAAAATAGGATTGTAGTGGTATGACAAGATCACTAATGTGGAACTGATGACACGAACCAGACAAGTGCCAGAAGAACAAGACACGAGAAGAAGACGCTGGAGATGGATAGGGCAAACATTGAGCAAACCTGCTGATAGCTTTACCAGGCAGTCCCTTTTCTGGAATACCCAGGGTAAGAGAGCCAGAGGAAGACAAAGGAATACACAGAGAAGAGAACTGGAGACACAGACATGACGGGGATGAAGATATGGAAAGACCTTGAGCTGATGGTACAGGACAGGAACACTTAGCATAAAGCATATGCTCCTATGGTAAATGAAAGGTGATGATGATTTCACAACGGGCTGATCACCCGTTTGCCAGTCACTTCGATTACGGAAACAACAGCAAATGGATTGATTTGCCGTTGCCCTAAAGACGCCATTAGGCGTGATGGGAAACAATGGCAAAGAAAACCTATCTGCTGTTGCCCTAAGACGCCACTAGGCGTAATGGCCACTGACTGCTTTGACGGTCGGTGGCTAAGGACGGAAGAAGAGAAAAGAGATGATGATGATTAATAAAATTGTTTTACAGTATTGCAAAAAATAGATATCCGTGACGTCATTATTGGAAGAGCCCACGTACTGACTGGAGACGTATGCTACACAGGGGGATGAACCTATCAAGGGTTGAAGGAAATATTTTTTCTTTAAAAAAAAAAATTGAAGGGTACTGAATGAATGAAACGAAGGTGTAGCAATTATCCTGAAGAAATGAATGGAAATGTCTTTACTGGAGTGGAAACCCATCAACAACAGACTGATAAGAACAAGACTGAGAGGGAGATTCACCAACACCACAATTATACAATGCTATGCACCAACAAACGACAGCGATGAAGAGCTCAAGGACGAGTTCTATCAACAGGTACAAAAGGAAATGGAAACTGCACCCAGGTACGATCTTATTATAGTAATGGGAGACCTCAATGCGAAAGTTGGAACACACAATAATTATAACGAAAGAGTAATGGGGAAATGCGGCAGTGGAACAGTAAATGAGAATGGGGACAAATTAATAAGCTTCTGCAGTATTAACAACCTGGTCATTGGAGGAACACTTTTTCCACACAAAGTGCACAAGTTAACGTGGGAATCACCAAACGGACGGGGCAGAAACCAGATAGATCACATAATGATCAATGGCAGATGGCGACATGCATTACAAGACGTGAAAGTAAGAAGAGGCGCAGATGTGGGAAGTGATCATCGCCTAGTAGTAGAAAGACTGAAGAAACTCTCAGCTGCTGGACAGTTGCAGCCAAACAGGAAAGATATAACATCACGAAACTTAAGGACCCCCTCACCAGAAAAGCTTTCGTCGTCGACGTAAAGAGACGATATCAGATTACCAAAAGCCAGGAAAGAACAGAAACCGATGATGTCGACCAGAAATTCAACACCATCTCAACAATATACAAGGAAAGCAGCAAGTTATGCTTGGGATTCCAGGAAAGAAAGAGCCAAGACTGGATAACACCAGAAACGCTAAACACCACAGCGAAGAGAAAGGAAATGAAAAGAAAGAAAACAGAAGCTAAGTCTCCCAGGTTAAAGGCAATATATAGTGAACAGTACAGTCAGCTGGACAAGGAAGTAAAACGTCAAACCCGTGCTAACAAAAGGACATTTCTGGATGACCTTGCAAGACATGCAGAAGAGGCAGCCTTGCAGACTGCAACAACTAGAGAGGAATTACTCTCCTCTCAGTTCCCAATAAAATACTAGGCAGGATAATCATCCAGAGAATTGACCATAAACTGAGGAAAGAACAAGCGGGTTTTAGAAAGAACAGAAGATGTGCAAATCATATATTCACTCTCAGGAACATTATAGAGCAGTGCTCAGAATGGCAAAGACAGCTGCACATTAATTTCGTTGATTTTGAAAAGGCTTTTGACAGCATACATAGGGACATCCTATGGAAAATACTGAGGGCTTATGGAATTCCCAGCCACATTGTTTCCATTATAAAAAGCCTCTATTCTAACTTTACGTGCAGTGTTGGATCGAGTAATGTAACTTTCGAAGTGAAAACAGGAGTACGACAGGGATGCCCCCTATCAACAACATTATTTTTGACAGCCATAGATTGGGTGATGCGCCATACAACAGAGGGCAGTCCAAGAGGAATTAGATGGACAACGTTTTCTACACTGGAAGACCTGGAATATGCAGATGACATTGCACTACTCGCGCATTCACATCAACACATCCAAGAAAAAACCGATAGACTGAATAAGTATGGCCAGCAGGTTGGCCTGAACATCAATCTGAAGAACCCAGAGGTCATGGCACTAAATGTGGGCAATCCTGAGCCAATAACAGTAAGGAACCAGAAGTTAGAACAGACAGACACATTTACTTACCTAGGATGCATAGTAACACCTGACGGCGGAACAAACACGGACATTAACAACAGCATGAATAAAGCGAGAACAGCCTTTGCTATTCTCAACAACATTTGGAAGTCTTCCCAGTACAACACTAACACCAAATTAAGACTGCATGAGAGCTGTGTACTTTCTGTGCTTCTCTATGGTACGGAATGCTGGAGAGTAACAGAGAAGGAAATGTCGAAACTGTCCTCCTTCCACACAATCTGCCTAAGGAAAATTCTCCGAATCTTTTGGCCAAACACCATCAGCAACCAAGAACTACTTATTCGGAGTAATCAGGAGAACATGCACACCATCATAGCTGGCAGATGCTGGAGTTGGGTTGGCCACGTCCTCAGAAGGGATCCTGATACCATCACAAGAACAGCTATGCTATGGACCCCCGAGGGAAAGCGAAAGAGAGGCCGACCAAAAACAACTTGGCGGAGAACTGTGGAAACCGAGATGCAAAGAATGAACCAGAGTTGGGGCACTGTACGAAGGATGGCCACCGACCGAGCAAAGTGGAATCAATTTGTTGCTGCCCTACAAGACGCCACCAGGCTTGATGGCCACTGACTGCGTTGACGGTTATGGATCAAAGAAGAAGAGTGAATGAAATTTATTGTAGTACTTTATAAAATATAATCTATATACTCGAAGAGCAAAAGTCGAGTCCTTGTCTTCTCGTGGCAGAATTGGTTGATCTATTTACCCCGGCCGCTCCCTCCCCCCCCCCCCCGGCCCCGCTTCCCCCCCCCTTCCCCCCCAAGCGCGGATCCCTGCCGTTCAATACCCGGGAGCTTCGGGTGGATGAGAACGTTTAAGCCTGGGAAGCAGCTAACTTGCGGAAGGTAAACGGATACAAACAACCAGCAGTCTTGTGGGTTGGCGGTAGCCAAGAGCAGGAAAGCAAACTTTAATTTTTTTTAAAGTTTTATTTGGGAAATCAGATGTGTGTGGCCGAAAGAACATAAAATATCAAAATCTATCGTAGCTGAGATGTAAAAAAAACTATGACAGAAAAATAACGTTTACGTACTTTTCTGGCAAGGAGTTATATAACTTTCATTGTCGCCGTCTGCTATTGATTCAGTAGTAACATAATAACTCGACGTTGACAGCGCATGTTTCTAGTAGGGTGGCCAGACGTCCGGATTTGGCCGGATTTGCCCGGCCTTTTGCGACAAAACTGAGCGTCCGGCCGGATTTTTTTTTAAGTGTTGAAATATCCGGCTTTTATGTGATTGGCTAAATTACTTTTTCTGAGTACAGAAATTCTGTCAGAATTAAGAATTTTTGTCTCCGCAAAATCGACGGATCGCGCAAATTGCCAACAACACTAACGTAAGTTGTCATGTTGTTCAATAGGTTATAATAGATTACTATCATATTTTAACCCAAGTTAAACGCTGTTTAGGTTTATTGGCGTTTGTTAAGGGAAAATATAACAGACAAAACGGCATGAATAAGAACTTGGGGCTGCATTTAGTCAATTATAACTTCGTTGTCTATTGCAAATTACAAATAATATTAATCTTTGTTCGTACTGCTTTTATATTTATTGCAATTTGTTTATTATGAAAAAATACACGAGTAGTTACTAGTATAGTAATGGGTTTGTTAAAATTAAAACAATTGTTTTACAAATAATTTTAACATCGAATGTACCATTGATTAGGGGCATTATATTATATTTATGTAACAGATACCCGCTCAAAATGCCAAAAACGGAAGTGTGTGTTCACGGATGAATTGAAAAAAAAATTTCAGTGATTTTCCAATGGTCGACAAGAGTATGAAGCAGAATGTCTTGTATGTAGAGGCGGCATATTTGCATCAGTAGCAAATAAAGGTGCAGCTGATTTAAAAAAAAATAAACATAGAGAAACAGAAAAGCACAAGAAAGCACTTGCGTCTGAACGTTTGCAATAAAAACTGACATTTTAAAATAAAGAAATAAGCTAGGAAAGGTTTGAAGTTGCCGCGGTGAGGGAGCTTTTGCTTTTCATACTGTAAAACATCACAACTCTTTCAGGTCAATGGATTGTACTTCAGTGTTACTCAAGAATGCTTTCCACGATTCAGAAATTGCTAGCAAATTCTCATGTGCCAAAACCAAAACAGCTGCTTTTATCATTTTTGTGATTGCACATCATTCTACTGAAGCAGCTTTGGAAGCACTGAAGGAAAGATTCCATTAAAGGCAATCTACTTGTGCAGTACAATTTAAGGAGCTTTCATGCTCTGATTTCTATGCATATTTAAAACGTAGCCCAACTTTGTTGAAGATTTTATCATGAGAAAAATATAAGTAGGCACAAAATCAATATGATTTTATTAGCTTATTGTTTGGATGTAAAAAAAAATATGTTTCAGCGTCTTGTAGTTATTGAACAAAGGTGTCCTACTTTTCGTCCTACCTTTTAAAAATATTGTCCTCCCTTGTCCTCCTTTTTATGACCAAAAAAATGGCATTTGTCCTCCTTTTTGTGTTGAACAATATGGCCACCCTAGGCTATAGGCTACGCAGGACTCGACGGCACCAGATTTACGCGATATATGCGTTCCAGAGTGTTTTTCGCAAACAGAAATCGCGTAAATTGAACAGGATTTTCTGATTTAAATAGAAGTAAAAGATGGGGCACGTTCCACCAATAACGTGCACAATAACAAAAATAAATACATTAATAAACAGTTTAAATTAATGCAATCCATTCATATTAGGCTAGGCCTAAGTATGTGAACCGAAAACAACATTGTCAAATTCAACATCGAGAGGGGTGGGCGATGAACCATCTGAATGAGAAGCAGGTGATGCAGGAATGAATTGTTTCAAACTCATTTCACTCCTTATCAGGACAGTTTATTCAATTTCATAGCGCTTTATCACATCCAGTTTTTTTTATCTAGTCTTATGGACCTTCTGGCATGTTTTCCTGCACTGTTAGTCCCACTATCACTTGCTGCATGCTTAGATGCCATAGTTAACTTATTGATTTCACTATGAATATTAAGTGACAGGTAAATCTAAACAGTATAGCATCTGTTAGTTCAGTCTATGTGAAATACACACATGTACTGGCACAATAACGAAACAGTGCACTTAGCTCGAAGTCTGTACAGTGATGTCATTTAAACAAAAAATATTAATGATGAAAATATCCCATTCAGCCTCTGAGGGGTTATAATTAGGATATATATATATTGTTTTCAATTCCAAATAATATAAACAACTGCCGATATGGGAAAGTGGCATCACACTTGTTAACTCTTTGACTCCGCAATTATTTTCCATCTTGTGCCGTAATTTTAGTTCATGGTAGACTAAAAACAACGCTCAGAGAGTTGTTTTGGCACGGGTGTCAAATCTGACCAACGCTCTGAGCGTTGTTCTGGAGTCAAAGAGTTAAAGCATTGCAAATAGGGCAAATCACAATTACCAATTATGCCTGTATGTTAAAAAAAAAAAAAAACTCGACAAACAAAAACGAGATAAATCCGAAAAAAATCAAGCAGAAACTCCAAACAAGAATAATATTAAGGGGGAGGGGTGTAAAGGCTTGGTGGTTCCAGTTATGTAACTGACTTTAACGGATATTTAATTGTCTTTCACCTGTCAAAAGTCATATGCATTGTAAGAATAGCATCAGACCTTCACATTCCCAATTAGTATATATATGAACCTTTGTTTGTGTTAAATATTGTTTGACTATATTATGCAGTTCTCTAGGTTCTCTAGCGATGTCATCATCTTGCTGTCATTATAGCAGGCAGATAAAATACTGAACATGTCTAATTATCACGTCATGTAATGTTTCTGTAGGTTGATGCCACCATTAAGACTGATATAGAGGAACTGGAGAATCTAGTAGCTCTAGTAGGTGGTTTGAAGTCTTTGAAGCAAAGAATAATTTTAAATGTTTGTAGCACTGGAATGTTATTTAAAAAAATGTCATTTTGTTAAAAATTTCAAATATTAAAAAAAAAAAAGTCCTTTTCATCAAGCTCTAAGTTTACATATGTTATTTATCAAATAAATAATAAGTAATTAATCAGTCCTAAGACTTATGTGGTAAGTCTAAGCGGTAATAGTAGTATGTCACGAGCAGGTGCATTATAAAAAAAAAATTTGTACTTTAAAGAAATAAAAATTACTTTAGGAAGGCCATAACAAAAATCATTTGGTTCCAGCTAAAGTACAAGCAAGTTTAGCCATGGAATCAACAACAAATTCAAATGTGCCCACATGTCTGATAGCAGATTTACAGAAATGGGTCTCAATGATATCTTTACATTTGGTTTGAAAGTTCCAAATTTGAGCTATTAGGAACATAAAGAAGAATTTGGCTACATGTGAGGTGAGAAAGGAAGTGAATGGTGAGCTCAAACAGTGTAGCTTCAAGATGGGTGATGCAAATACTGTGAACAATCACAACCATGCGCTTCATGTGGAGTTAAACAGGAATGATGATGATGAATTCTTCACAAGATGATGACTTGGAAAAGGTGTTGGGTATGCAGGAAAAATACTGGAGGGTTACTGCGATTCATAACAGTATTTAAGCCTTATTTTACTGAAAGTTTTGGGAAGATTGTAAGGTGTATGAATCTATTGGTAGGCTAAAAATGAAGTCTAGTTTTTGAGGCCATTCACAGCTGCCAACATCACATCCAGGCTGCTTGTACATTAGCTTCGAGCGTGCCAACAACTTAAGCAGGTGTAGAGTGGCTGTTTTTGGCTTTAATGTTAATTTTCAGTGGTCTGTGGCAGGCTGTGAAAGGCGGTTTGATTGCAGCAATAATATTTTGCAGTATGAATAATGAATTCAAGAATATCCACACTAGAATTAATGAAAACAGTCCGGACATCATGTCCAAACCATTCACTATGGAAGAGTTAAAAACAGCCTTGTGGAAACTTAAAGACAGGAAATCACCAGGCTTGGATGGTATAACCAACAAAATGCTAAAACACCTAGGATATACAGCAATGAGCAAACTGTTGCAGATATACAGCTACAGTTGGATGACAGGCAGTGTGCCACAGACATGGAGAGAGTCGCTCATGTGCCCCATCATAAAGAAAGGAAAAAACAACAGGAAGGCCACCAGCTACAGACCAATAAGCTTAACTAGCTGTGTATGTAAGACAATGGAGAGGATGATCAACAGAAGATTAAAATGGTACTTGGAATCCGAGAAAATTTTAGTGCCAGAACAAGCAGGGTTTAGAGAGTGCAGCAGCACAGAAGACCAAATCACATACCTGTCCCAGATCATTGAAGATGCCTTCCAAGAAAAGAAAAAAGTCTTTACCCTATGGATAGATCTCCAAAAAGCTTTTGACAAAGTATGGAAAGATGGGTTAATAGTAAAACTGCAAAGAAACGGAATCAACAGTAATATGAGAAAATGGATCCAGTCGTTCCTACACAATCAGAAAGCAAGAGTCACCATGGAAGGCCACAACAGCAAGAAAATCCTCCTAAAACATGGAGTTCCTCAAGGCTCAGTGTTGTCTCCCACCCTGTTCCTTGTGTTCATCAATGACCTCATCCACGATCTGCCACAAGGTGTGAGAGCTGCCCTATACGCTGATGACTTGGTGGTGTGGTGTGTAGAAGAACATCTAACTATCGCTAATAAGTGAATACAAAGGGCAGCAGAGAACATAGCAGCATGGCAGAGAAATGGATGGTGCAGAATAACGCTGAAAAATCCTCAACAACACTTCTCACGCTCTCAAACAAAGACAAAGCAGGAGAAATACGACTTGGAAATATACATGTCCAAACAGACGAGGAACCGGTGTACTTGGGCATTACATTAGGTAAGAGAATGACATGGAGGTCCCACATCGAGAGAACAGAGGCCAAAGCAAGAAGAAAACTTGCCATACTGAGGAAAATAGCTGGATCAAGTTGGGTAGCTAATGAAACAACACTAAAGAAAGTTTATACAGGTGCAATAAGAACAATATTAGAGTATGGATCAGCAGCATGGTCTACAGCAGCCAAATCACACCTACAAGCCTTGGATAAGGTACAAAATCAAGCGCTTCTGTTGATCACGGGTGCCATGAAGACCACACCAATAAACGAAATGGAAAAATCACAGGCATTCCACCTTTATTCTACAGATGAGACACTAAGACCCTGATCCAAGCAGAAAAGTACAAGAACATGCCAGCACATCCAATGAAAACTAGATTTAGAGATTTAGCCAGTGGGAGGTTGAAGAGAAGCAGTTTTGTGCATCGGTCCAAAAAACTAATTAGAACATACAAGGATGAACTACCAGACATCACTAAGGAAATAATTCCCACACTCCTCCCAACCCTATGGGAACAACATCAAAATGTCAGCATTAAGACCTCCATAACTACCACCTGCCCCGTGGGAGAGCTAAATACTCTTCAAAGGAAAACAGCAGCATGTGACATGATTGAAGAACTATACCCCAAAGAAGCATGGATCCAAGTATATACTGATGGATCTGCAACCAGAGCAGTGAAGAATGGAGGTGCAGGAGTTTATGTGGTCTATCCAGACAAAGAAAACGAATCCACCTGTGACGCACATCCACACAAAGCTGTTTGGGAGTCTTGACGAACTTTCAACCACAGCAACATACATCCAGAGAACCGGACTTCTTGTGTAGACATTACTAAACAACAGCGAAGGAGAAGAAGAATTCAAGAATGATGGAGTGATTCTAGTTTGGGTAACAATTAAATTGTTTGAAAATTCTTGAATACATTAATGCTTCTTTTTTTGAAAGTTACAATGTGCATGTTTTAAATCTTGAAATTAAACAAGCAATAATTCGAAGCATGGTGCGGAGCCGGAGAAATCATTTTTGATGCCAGAGCAGAACAATAAAAAAATTTGATTGCTCTAAATCCCTGCTTTATTAAACCCTAGTAGAATGTGTACAATCTGAGTAGACGGTGGGACGAACACGATCCTTTGGAACCTCTCCTGGCATGGTAGCCATCAGACTGAATGTTGCTGAATTGACCAGATCCAGAATGACTTTGTTTAACAGAAAGTCATTGTAGCAATCTGGACTAGGTGGATAGTTCTTCATGATACTACTTTGTTGCAACTGATTTTGGTGTCTCCAGGTGATCAGTTTATTGTCAAGCTTGACTTGGTACATCTGTGTCAAAACTGGCATGATATGTCACGGACCAAAGTGTTGCTTTTAGACAAAATGTTCCTAACAAAAACTGGGCCACTGTGTTAAATTTAGGAGACCTGCAGCAGCCAAAAAATGGTGAAACATGCTTAACTCAACCATGGTGTAATGTGCATCCACGGTGATTTTATTCTGTTGTAGTCCTGATACAACAATTGTATAATTATAGTGGTATGCATTTTATTGCACATTATTTTGATAGTAGTGAGCATTATGTCAGATACTGTAGTCACTGTAAAGATTAAAGTAGCACAGACAAACTGAATCGCCACACTTTTTCTAGTGCTCACATTGCTATGAATATGTATTTTTAGAATGTTCATTGCAGTGCAAACATATCTTACGTGTGTATAGTGAGAATT
This sequence comes from Oreohelix idahoensis, assembly GCA_024509875.1. NCBI lineage: Eukaryota > Metazoa > Mollusca > Gastropoda > Stylommatophora > Oreohelicidae > Oreohelix > Oreohelix idahoensis. The sequence continues at coordinate 206,780 of JAMPIV010013019.1, read as the reverse complement.
ATACAAAATGGCTGCATGAAATTAAAAACTGAACCTTATAAAACTGAACCTTGTATTTTTAACATAAGAGCTTGTTGCCTTTACTGAAACAAGACTTACTGTTTTGTTCTCTTTTGAACAGAGAAAAAGGAGTTCTGTAAATGTGTTAACATGCCAGAGAAGTCAGAGGCTTCTTTCAGACAAACACTTCAAATGAGGAGAGACTTTATTGGGTAAAAGCAATGACTATTTTCAACAATCTCATATCTCAGATTGCCAGGAGATATCTGTGCTGGTCTGAATCTACATCATAACCTCTTAAGTTAATTATTTATTAAAATGTTTTTGCATGTTGAAGGACTTTAAAAGCATTACAGTTTATATTACAAAATATGTAAACATGGGTTTGTTTTTTTACATATCCATGCATACCTGTCAACCTGTACGAATTTTTCATACAATGTACGGATTTTTGATACTTTTAGCAGTGTACGGCCGTACAGACTCGTTGTACGGATTTCCCCCCCCCCCCCCATTTTTTTTTTTTTTTTACATTTTAAAAATATTTTCCAACCCAATTTTTTTTAAATTTTAAATCAGAAAATATTTTCGAACCCAGGTTTTTTTTTAAACTCTTAGTATACGAGCGGCCTCTTAGAGAGGCCGATGATCGATCCCCTTCAACAGCGAAAATGTATAGGTGAATGCATGTTTAAAACCACTGAACAATTTAGTTACATGCATGATATAGGGGTTTTATTTCTTCACATTTTGATATATAACACTTTATGTTATCTTTATAAATAAATTATTTAGTGCAGATCGATCATCGGCCTTTCTAAAAGGCCGCTCGTATACTAAGAGTTAAACCAATTATTTTTATTTTTAATTCAGGGAATCTAGGGGTCCGTTTTTAAACTGAGTCTCTCCCACCAACCAATCAAATACTTTTATATCCAACAATTCGGTAAAAACTTTGAATTCGGCCTCAAACGCTTTCGGTTTTAAGCGTGACATGACGTATTTTTAAAGTTACCTGTTATCAACATCCACGCTTGCTTGCCACCACACTTCGACGCCATTTTGTTTAAAAAAGCTAAGTACTTATAACTTGGTTAAATATTGCTGTTGTTTTGCTTTGTTGCAATTTAATCGCTGTCTTAATCTTTCCAGTTATATCTTGCCCTTCAATATATTTCAGATAAATTGTCATATTTTTTTAGGCCCTACATAACTACAAAAAAAAAGTTTGTTTGCGTTGAGTAGGCCTACTTTATTCCAGCGCTCAAGATTCGCTGCTTTATTTTTTAATAAAATGGCAATCTGTTATCACTGGTCTAGGGTACAAACTCTTAAATAATAATTTTGTACATTTTTGGTGGTACGTTTTTTCTTCCTAGATTTGATATCTTGCCCTTCAATATATTTACGATAAATTGTCATAATATTCTGTGTAGGCCCTACATAACTACAAAAAAAGTTTGTTTGCGTTGAGTAGGCCTACTTTATTCCAGCGCTCGAGATTCGCTGCTTTATTTTTTAATAAAGTGGCAATCTGTTATCACTGGTCTAGGCTACCAACTCTTAAACATTAATTTTGTACATATTTGGTGGTACGTTTTTTCTTCCTAATTTTTTTTTTTTTTTTTTTTTGCTGTTAGCCGTTTGCTTTGTTCGTTGTATTTTTTAATCATTCTCTACTGTATGTTGTCTGATGTGTGTGTGCCTCTACTGACAGATAGGGGTCAGAACAAGAGCTTCTGTAGCTACTGGCTGGAAGTTGTTGACCAGAAAACTAGTACTGGTGCCATCCGCTTTCCTAATTTGAAAGTCATCATTCAGCGACTGCTGATACTCCCTCACAGCAATGCTGACTGCGAAAGATCATTTTCAATGATGAAAAAAATCCACACAGACTGCAGGAGGTCCATGAATGTGGACACACTCACTTCTATTTTACAGTGTAAGATTAACATTGATACATGCTGTGCAGACTTTAAGCCCACAAATGCAATTCTGCAAAGTGCTAGTGTTGATTATAATACAAAACATTGTACATCGAAAGAATAGTGTACCTCATGATCACTAAGTTTTTTTATATGTAAAGAACAGCATGAGACTATTAGCATGTTTTATATCACAATAATTCAAATGCTAATAGATTTGTATATGTCATTTCTCATTTTAAAACTGTATTGCGTATAATTTATTAATATATTTTTTGCGTAAGGATTTTTGGGTGTTTGTAAGGATTTTTTGGGTCCGGTATACAGATTTTTGTCTCAGGAGGTTGACAGGTATGTCCATGTTACTTCAGAAAATGGAAGATTTAAATTATAAATAGTATTAAAATTATTATGTTTCTTTTGCTTGTAAAGGTTACACAGATCACAAGTATTATTTTTCATGTTACTATTATCTTGTGCTTTCAAAAATTTGCTAGACAGTTTGTTGATACTACAGAAGTGACTATTATTATCTATCAGGAAATCATGCAAGCTACACTTTGAGGTTTCCCCGCTGAAAATTGTGCGGGCATCTCGGCAGTATATGTATGATGATACAGGACAAGAATTTCTTGACTGTATAAACAATGCATCGCATGGTAAGTTCTGTATAAACATTGGGGTTTATAATTGAGCATGCCCTGTGTAGTTTCCATTGGTCTCTGAAGAGACAGAGAAATAATAGGACTACTGCACCCTCAGGCATGTCGTCCAAGGCGGCTAATATGAGGTTGTGCATGAGGCTGGCAACCTCATTGTTGAGGATTGTTGCATGGTTTACGAGCATTTTGGTTTTATCTTGATTTGGATGGTCACACCATGCAACACCTCAACTAACTAGACTTCAAAGGGTACGCGTAAAGCGTTGGATGACGCGTTAAGCCTAGTGACACAGGGTATTTTGTATTAAATACACATATGCCTTAGTCCTCGAAATACTACACATGAGAGACAGAGGGGTGGAGTGGAACACATTCAAATAATAACGAACACTAGCAATGTTCCCAACTCTGTCTAATGTATTCAAATAATTATCACCACATAATCACAACAATATATGTAGTTAGCGAAGTGTAACACATTGATGAAAATCTCAGATAACCGAATGCCTTATCTTCTCACAACTAAGTATCCTCTTGCATTCGACAATACCAGTCGGCCATCATCACCCCAAAACCTCCTCGCTCTCCCTACTCTCTCTTCTTCACTGCCCAATCCGAACGCCCCTTGCGTTCACCCCTGACCTGCTGACCTCGCAGTCTCGTGTTGTTAAGTTAAGTGTATGAAAACACCTCTCACACCCAACTGACATTATGTACCCGCCCCCAGCGGAGCACCGCCAGTCCACAGCTGTGTTAATCACACTGTGACATCTACTCTCCCCCCCCCCCCCCCCCCCCTGAAAAAAAAAAAAAAAACTTTGTTTTTTTTTCTTTTGGAAGGCGGCTGGGCGCACTCCAAACACCCAACATCCGGCTTTTGAGCCAAGTATACAGTCATATCCTTCTTGTCTTCATATATCTTGCATACTCACTTAAACATCGTGTGGGGGGAAAAAAACCAAGAAAAAAAACAAGCATTCTACAAACGAGACAGAGTGTCAGCTACAACGTTGAGCTTACCCTCTAGGGGTAAAACAGTAAATTTGTACTGCTGCAGTAAGAGAGCTCAACGAGTTAATTTCGAGCTTGTCGATTTCGACGACTGTAAAAATGAGAGTGGTCGATAGTCTGTCTGTAATACAAAATGTGCACCTATCAAATACCGGGACAACTTTGAAACTGCCCACACAAGTGCCAAGCACTCCCTTTCAATCGTGGAGTACCTAGTCTCAGCCGGCAACAGCTTCCGACTCACATACATCACTGGATGTAAGGTACTCTGGTGGTCTTGCATTAAACAAGCTCCAATTCCTACAGAAGACGCGTCTGTTCGCAAAACAAAGGGTTTGCGTAAATCTGGCATCAGTAAGATGGGTTTCCTAGAGAACACCCTCTTGATTCTAGATAAGGCTATCTTGCAATCTTGTGTCCACACGACCCTATTTGGCATCCCCTTACTCGTTAGCGAGGTAAGTGTAGCTGCAATGGAAGAAAACTGAGGGATGAACTTGTGATAAAAATTCACAAGTCCAATTAGACTTTTCACTTGTTTTTTTGTTTTAGGTGTCTGCAACTGTAAAATCTTTGTAACTGTTACATCTTCCGGTTTCAGGTGCTTATGACCTACTGTATGTCCTAAGAAACTTAACTCTTTAAAACCTATGCAAACTTTACTCGGCTGTGCCGTTAAATTATGCTGCCTTAGACACTGCAATAGGGAAGATAACCCCATCATGTGATCCTCCCATGACTCATGAAACAAACATATATCGTCGATATATGTAATAATATCTGAACGATGTCCTAACAATCTTCTCATCATCCTCACAAATGTGGCGGGTGCGTTCACTAAGCCAAAGCACATGACATTGAACTGAAACAATCCTTTGGGGGTACTAAATGCAGTTAGAGGTTTTGCAGCCTCCGCGAGGGGTACCTGCCAATAGCCTCTAGACAGATCTAGTTTGCTGAAATATGTAGCGTGGGTGAGTTGTGTTAACAGATCTTCCTGATTAGGTATTGGTTCAGCGTCAACGACGGTGATGCTGTTCAATCTCCGAAAGTCAATGCATATACGAAGAGATGCGTTCTTCTTGCGAACCACAACCATTGGAAAAGAATATGGTGAATCAGACGGAGAAATGATCCCCAGTCGTTGCATGTCACCAATTTCTCTCTCGACAGCTGATTTGAAATGCATGGGCAATGGATACGGTTTTACCCTAATAGGCTGATCACATGTCAGAGTGATATCATGACAAATCAGGTCTGTCCATCCTGGCAGATCTGTGAGGACATCCTTAAACTCCGCTAATATAATCTGTACTTCTGACTTTTGCTCTACTGTTAGGTCATCCCCGATTCGCACCATATTCCATGACTCCAAAGGAACCAGGGGTATGAGGGATAACTGGATATTCCCTTCACCTTTTTCATCTCCCATGTCATCAATGACTGCCGTACATGCCACTGTTGCTTCAGTCTGTGCTGCCCTTGTGATTGCTTTCAATGACTCAGGTCGTTCTACATATGGCCTCAGCATATTGACATGAAATACCTTCTCCTTATTTCGGACCGAAATTAGGTAATCGACATCTGTCATTTTTTTAACCACCTTGAATGGTCCTTGCCACGTAATGCTCAAGCGATCCTCTTTAGCTGGTAAAAGTAGCCAAACTTCCTCACCTGGAACCAGGGATACTAGTTTGGAATTCCGATTTGCGTACTTCCGATACCGTGCTAACGACCCCGCCAAACAATCACGTGCCACCAAACAAGATTTTACAATACGTTCTCTGAGGCTCACTACATACTCATAACTCGTAACTGAGGTGCTATTTGCACATTTTCCAGTTAATAAATCCTTCAATATGTGCATCGGCCCCCTTGGGTTTGCCCCATACAGTAATTCGAAAGGGGAAAATCCTGTACTCTCTTGGGGAGCCTCCCTATAGGCAAACAGGACCACTGGGAGTAACCTATCCCATTCTTGCAGAGATTCTGCGGTCACTTTTGCCAGCATGTGTTTTAATGCACCGTTAAAATGCTCGCAAACTTCGTTTGACTGAGGGTGATATGGACTCGTGAATGTTTGGGCAATACCCAACAGCCCAGTGATTTCTGACTTCTCCTTCTAAATGAACTGACATCCCCTATCCGATAATATCTCTTCCGGAAAACCAAACCTGCAAAACAACATCTGCAAAGCCTCTGCGACTGCTTGTGAAGTAATACTCTTCATCGGCACCGCCTCCGGCCACCTGGTGCACAAATCTACCATCGTTAAAATGAAACGATATCCCCTGTCTGAAGTGACCGAGAGGGGGCCTATAATATCAATCGCTACTTTCTGGAAAGGTCGTACCGACAAGTCCGTAACCTGCACTGGAGCTTTGGGAGTTCTGCCTTTATGCCTCATCTGTTGGCATATCTTACAGGACCTACAATATAGTTTAATGTCCTTGCTAAACAATGGCCAATAGAATTGTGACAGCACCCTCTGGCGCGTTCGAGCCACACCCATATGTCCCGCAAAAGGGGAGTCATGTGCAACCTCTAACACTTTTGCTCTAAAACTACACGGTACCACCACTTGGCGCTGAGTTTGTACTCCCTTAGCGAAACACCTAGTGAGAACATTATTCTTGAGCTCGAACCAATGTCTGGCCAGCTTCGTGCACTTTACATCACCTCTCTCGGCAAAGTTGTAAAATTTACGCAATGATCCGTCTGACCGTTGGTGCTGGATAAAGTCCGACACTGGTGTATCCTGACTTCCATTGACCAATTCCGATGTCTTAGCTTCATGATGCGTCGCTTCTAATGAGTCATCTGCCTTTGACTGCGCCCTAGTAATCACCGCATTGGCCCTAAGAACACAATTGTCCCTCCATTTCCTAATGTCCATCTGAGTACATTCCTGCACACCTTGCACATTACCCACAATCAAATCCGCTATCGGTGCTTCGAGTACACAGGCCTGTACTCTACCAGATATGAAGGGTGTGTCCACCTCAATAATGGCAAGAGGGTAGTACTCAATATTACCCCCGAAAGTGACGCATCTTGCTGTCTTACCTATCAAGCATGAGTCGTCAATGCAGGATCTACGCACTCCTATAGTTGTGCAGCCCGTGTCTCTCAACACAGACACTTCCTGCTTTTGCACAAATCCTGGATGCAATTCCAAATGACCATTTTCTTCAAGAGAAGAGAGACAAGGCAGAGTGTGACCACAGATAAGCATAGGCTTACCGTCTGGTTCAAATAATGGTCTACACCCTTCGCAATTCTCATTGTTAAAGGTTTCTAATATGCAAGCCGAATTCGCTCGTTCTGAATTATTAGCACAGACCTTTGCTAAATGTCCTGTTCCCTTACAAAGACTACAGTGTAGCTGAGTATTGCTATCCTTTTTCGGACTATTGTTTGGAGAGTGTCTGACTACTCGGTCTGACTCCTTTTTCTCAAAGGATTTGTTTCTTTGGTAAGGTGAGCTTTTGCGAAATCGTTTTTGTTCCTGCTCGTTTGGCGCATCTATCTGGATCTTGACATCGTACCGATGTTTTTGGGCTTGCGTTCCTGGAAAAACGCAATAAGCTCAGATGAACACGATGACAATACCTTGTCCCGTAACATAAGGTCGAAAAGCCCATCAAAGTCTTTAGTAATACCTTCCATCTCAATCCATCGATTTAATAGCTGAGTAATTTTCGCAATGAAATCCTCAAAATCCTGATTGACGCTTGGTCTCACGTCTCGGAAACGAGCCCGATACCCTTCCGCCGTTAGACGAAATTTCCTTAACAACCTCTCCTTGACTATGTCATAATTTGCTCTGTCGGCTAAAGGGATACTATACACAGTTTCTAACGCAGATCCAGAAAGCAAGTTTCCCAGCAGAACAGGCCATTCCTCCTTCTTTATCTTCCAAGCCAAAACTTCTGCATCAAAACGTTCCAAATACACGTCCATACTGTCCAAATCTTGATTAAAATTGGGTAACCGTAGTCTATAGGGACGTGAGAATTCTTTCCCACCTGAATCCTGCTTCCTGTACTCATTATCTAGCTTCTTCAGATTTATTTCTCTGTCAGCTTCAATTTTCTTCAACTCTTTCTCCGCTTCAATTTTCTTTATCTCTTTCTCTACTTCTATCTTCAATTTGTCAGCTTCTATCTTCTTCATCTCTTTCTCTGCTTCTATCTTCAATTTGTCAGCTTCTATCTTCTTCATCTCTTTCTCTGCTTCTATCTTCAATTTATCAGCTTCAATCTTCAATTTCTGGAATTCTCTCTCCTCACACCGTTCCATTCTATCATTTTCCTGTTTTTCTTTCCATTTTTTTCTGCCCATTCCTGTAGAGCAGGGCCTGTTAATGCTAGCTCTTTACCAACCTCAACAAATTCTAAGAGGCTAGCCATCGTAATATAATGTAATTAAATTAAAATTTCTTAAAGCAGTACTCAGTGTACAAAAAAAATGCCTTCAGTATTCCCCACTGGAAAATTATCAGATATTGTACTAAAAAAAAAAAAGGATCAAAATTATATGTAATGCCTAGTCAGAAATACTGACTGTACCAATCAAATAGGTGTATTCAGTATAATGGTGTGAAGTTATTCAACAGCATAATTTGCTGTACCCATGACACCCATAATATTTAAGCAGTGAAATTAAACCCCACTGCAATATACTTAATGGCATGAACATACATGTGATTCTTAACCAAACCAGAAAATTACGTCTACACAAGCAAAAATACACAACCTACTCTTATGCAATCAGTACTGGAATTGAAATTGAGATACACTTCACTAAAACAAAACAAACATAAATACAAACAATGATGACAATAATGAAGATGATCAAGACGACCTTACTACACGAACGAACACAACAGTACGGTGGAATAAGAAAAAAAAAATCCTCAGACAGCAGCAGATGTCTAATTATAAACCGTAGCTGTTAACAAATGAAAACAAGAGTTTGGGAAATTAACGTATGTACATGATAGTAAGAAGAATACAAGAGAACACTCCAATTAAACACGACAAAGAGACACTATTACAAATATGACACTATGTAAACAAACCAGACCTGCACCACTAATACACTAAAATGTGCAACGTAAATTATGCAGGGCTGCCAATAGGGTCAGATCTATGTGCCCGTGCTCCGGCACACAATTCACCTAGCAACAGTCCTAAAGAACAGTTTAGCATAATCTCTTTCCGCAATGCAAAAGAGAAAATCCTAAACCCACACAACAACCAAATGACACCAAAATTATACTTCAACGAAGACACACAAAAACCTACAATAAACAATGAAGTGACCAAAGGTAGTATGTTGCAACACCACACCAGTTGGATGACGTACTCACCAACCAAATGGAAAAGAGGTCACAGGAGAATAATTACTAATTATATAATATTATAAAGTAGAAAGGTACTAAAAGGAAAATAAGTGTCCAATAATATATAATAATAATACTATATTAAGAAAGTTAACTATAAATCAATTAAATTGATGATCTCCAAAGGTCTGGGTTCCTGATGATGACGTTGATATCCACAGCACCTTAGTCACTAATGATCCAATGGTCCACACAACGAACGACACGTTACAAAGTTACGTAAAGTTACAAATATTGTCCATTAGGATGACCCATGAGTAAGGCACAAAGTCCACGATTGTCACCAGATAGTGCCTTGTCTTCACTGAAATATCACAGGGATGTCAAGCAAAAAGTTTGACCACACGCATCAAAGTTATACCACAACTGTATACTAGCTCGTCGTCAGTCCAAGGTGAGGATTTGCCAGCTCCACTCCAATAACATCTCACGAGTTCATGAAAGTTACCACCGTTTGCAAAGGTGTAGTGCAGCCTTCTACGTGAGAAAAAGTTCAGTACAGTTTATGATGATGGACTGCAGTGTTTTGTATAAGGCAAAGATCGTAACGTAAATCTAGTACTGTTCAGCTTCTGGCAACCTCCGTAACGACCGTGTGTAAAATATTGATACTGTAATGCACCAGTTCCCGTGTTCGGCATGCACCCCGTTCCACAAGAAGACTCAACCACTTGATTTCTACAGGTACGTCGTCTCCTAAGCCAGTAAACACTGTGTAGTGGCAACACTGTCCCACTGTTGGCTTTCAAACGGCGCTGCAGCGGCCTCTAGTCTTGACTAGTCAGACGCTGAAATGAATGCTACCAAGGCTGCCATCAACTTGTTCGCCCAACCTGGACTAGCAGCAACATCTTCGTTCTCTCAGCCCTGCAGACAACAAAATTAATGTCAACAAACCTGCCACAACATAGTTCACACCACAGACGTTGGCCGACAACGGCGTCGTTTTCTTAACCAGAAGAGTGCTCAATGTCGCCCTGACATTTTGTTAGCTCTGACACAGCGTACTGTTCATAATAAATCCCCCACTTCACTGTGTATCGCTAATCCGTGACCCGTGACTCACTATTCAAAAAAAAGTACCTGACAACTACGTGACTGAAAAAACAGGCCTACAGTGTATGTGACCTAAAATAGATTTCTGGCCTGGCGCTGCATTGACGTGCAAAGATAATCAAACACGAGGACCCAAATACGAGCCCCCACCTGACACAGGGTATTTTGTATTAAATACACATATGCCTTAGTCCTCGAAATACTACACATGAGAGACAGAGGGGTGGAGTGGAACACATTCAAATAATAACGAACACTAGCAATGTTCCCAACTCTGTCTAATGTATTCAAATAATTATCACCACAAAATCACAACAATATATGTAGTTAGCGAAGTGTAACACATTGATGAAAATCTCAGATAACCGAATGCCTTATCTTCTCACAACTAAGTATCCTCTTGCATTCGACAATACCAGTCGGCCATCATCACCCCAAAACCTCCTCGCTCTCCCTACTCTCTCTTCTTCACTGCCCAATCCGAACGCCCCTTGCGTTCACCCCTGACCTGCTGACCTTGCAGTCTCATGTTGTTAAGTTAAGTGTATGAAAACACCTCTCACACCCAACTGACATTATGTATCCGCCCCCAGCGGAGCACGGCCAGTCCACAGCTGTGTTAATCACACTGTGACACCTAGTAATGATTGAATATTGATGTAGCCTTTGGGCTAATAGCAGTGTTTAGATAATGTGTGGCAGAGTCCACTAATATATGTTGAGTCTTAACTCATATATTCAACTGTCAGTGTGCAGGCTTCCTAGTTAATGGAATAAGAAATAAATAAGGACTTTTGTGTCCCGAGAATATGTCAAGGCGTTGATATTAAAATGCAGATCTGCACACGGTATTCTAGATCATCATCATCATCATCAGTTGCCATCTCCACAATGAAGGTTGGCTGTAATGGATCTCCAACGTCTTCTGTCTCTTGTCTTGGTGGTGCACTCTGATAGACTCTTTCCTGTCCATCTCTTGATGTTATCTTCCCACTTATAGCGCTGTCTTCCCCTTGCACGTTTGCTCTCCCTTCTGTTATGGTCTTCTGCAAGGTGTTATGCTTTTGGCATCATATATGTGATGTGATAATGTCAAGACAGTTTGAATAGGATAGTATTCAACTGAAATATATGAACCAGAAAATTAAACGAAGGTCGACGGTTGATATGACCGCTCAGGGTCAAATAGTTGATAATGCATGAGACTGTGATGTCATTCCTTATTTTGAAATGGGAACCACGTATTTCGTTCATGTTTCCATAATGTGATATGTCTTCAGATAATTAACTGGAAAATATCGTCTTCAGAAGACTTTGTGTTGATTGCCAAGTTTGATGAAATTCACTACAAGAAGTTTTCATAGTTCTGTCAGTTCGACAATCAAGTGTTATCATTCAATCTATTGAACGAACTAATCTGCATTACATCAATACGAATATAAAATGAAACAAAACGTCACAAACGAAGTGAATACAAAAGAAGAGAAATAGAAACATTCGTTTACACAAAATCTATGAAAACATTAACGAACCCAAATGTTACGGCAGCATTTAATAGACACAATCGAAGTCAGAAGAAATCGATAAATTATTACGATATATTTATAAAAGTCCGTAACACTCATCATGTAAAACTAATTGCCACAGAAACCAGTGCTGCACGAGCATGCGACTGCTTGGTGCAGGCTTCCTGTAAGGGGACTAGTTGCATTGGTGGCTCCATGCTCTGTAAGGAGCACAAAGGAAAATAATGATGATTATTGAGCATAGATTTATTTTTTAAACACTGTTTATGAAATCACACTGAGCTAATAATTAAATCTGAGGTAGATAGGTGCCTACTTTTCCTTACATCATCATCATCATTCCCCTTTTTGCTCTCTATGTCGCATGGAGCTACCACTTCACCTGGTTCCTGTTCTGCTGTTAGAGTGGTAGTTTCTATAGCTACCATGTTTGTTATACATGAGGAGGTTGCTAGACCCATGCACAACCTGATATTAGTCATCTGTTATGACATGCCTGAGTAAGTAGTAGTCCTAGTCTTTATCTGTCATTCAGAGATTTCTGGGAACTACACTGGGCATTTCTGCTTACATACAAAAATTATAATCATATTTTGTTTCAATGTTTTAAAGGGAGGAGCTACAGCGTATTTTAAGTCAAAATGGCGCAAAAATTTAAATTGGGATTAGTCTATATTCGGATAATTCGTATTCCCCTTAATCTAAATATGTCAGAATCCTTTTTCAGAACACATTCTAAGGAGGTGTTGTATTTTAATTTTGTAAATTGTATTTTCTTAAGAGATTGTTACTTTTCAATGGAGCAAATCATGAATTTCTCAGAACCTTGTTTAATGCTATCAATCTTCTAATAACCTGCATATTTTTTAGTCACTCAGAATGAGATTTGGCACAAATACTTCCCACTGATAATAAAATTTTTAATCAGATCCAATGTTGTATATCTTTTCAAAATTTTGATTTATTGCAAATAATGTAATATTTTGAAAAAATGATTACTGTTATTAGATACAACATTTAAAGTTTTATATCTCAGGATGTACTTAAGTATTTAAAATTCTCCAAATCTTTTGGCCGAATACCATCAGCAACCAAGAACTGCTTACTTGCAGCAACCAATAGGACATGCACACCATCATAGCTGACAGATGTTGGAGTTGGGTTGGCCACGTCCTTAGAAGAGACCCTGATGCCATCACAAAAACAGCAATGCTATGGACCCCTGAAGGAAAGTGAAAGAAGTCGACCAAAAACAACTTGGTGGAGAACTGAGGAGGCCGAGATGGAAAGAATGAACCAAAGCTGGGGCACTGCACGAAGGATGGCAGAGCCAAACAAAGGGGTCACTGACTGCTTTGATAACCAGTAGCTAAGGATCAAAGAAGAAGAAAGAATAACACTTAAGTTATCTAAAATCTAATGTGACAAAAGTTTTAAAATACAATGCTAAGCTTCCATTTCAACTTTGGTGCACATAACTCAACAAATAAAGAAAACTTAGGGAATTGAAATATAGGTGTAAAATCCAACATGGCCACCATTCCATGGCAACCAATAGCATTATACCATCAAATGCATTATTACCGTTATAAGTCAACCTTGTGCATTTGTATCCAGATCCCACAGTTATTTATGAAAATAGCATTTTACTGTAGCTCCTGCCCTTAAAGGTTATTCTCATAATTTACTATATCAATTCTGTATTTGTTGTTGTTGTTTAACTAGGGCTGCTGAGCTTCTCGCTCTTTAGAAGCCAAAACCAAGTTGAAGACTCCATGGTATTATCTACACTGTAGATCTAGGTTTTTCCTGTGGCTCTTCTGCCATTCTGAAATGTGTTGAGTTGAAGTCATGAGTTTCTCCAGTTTGGCTTGCATTTAAAGAATTGTCACATCTGGTCCCAAGCGAGGATTAAGAAGTGTGTTGCAGACTTTTAGACTTTAATAATTGGGCTGATATTATGTTTCATTTCATGTATTTTAAATTCATCTGTTCTGCCATCACAGAGTATCTTTCCGCTGCAACTTTGGGTTATCTACGTTATTTTATAATTTCCTTTTCAGTGTTTCTTTCATTAAACTTAGTATTAAAGACTGACAGTGTTTGTTTCTTGTTATTATTCGCAGCTGGTATTGAAGTGTTCTATTCTGAACCGACCTTGAAGGTTAACGGTCAAAATGCATACAACATTTGAAACTGGCTCTGTAGAACATTTTTTCCATTTAACAAGTCTCGTTTTGACGACTTATAATCATTTAATCATCACACAACTTTCCATCATGATTTATCAACACTAATATGTTTCACGTTAAAGAACACCTAATATAGCACAGTCTTAGAGTTCACAGTTTCTCAGACATTACGCGTCTGTTACTTTGCCGTTTAGTTAACATTCAATATCTTATAACCAAATGCTTGGTATACTTATTATATTTATACAAAATTAATCATTCTGCTAATAGTTCTATTAGGTACACTGCTTAATGTACATCTCAGGAACTCTGACATATTATTAATTCACTTTGGCATTCATAGCCAGGCTCTATCAGCCTCTCATATCATAACTGTGTTTCGTATTTCATGACTTACGCTACTAATAAATTATTGCAGTTAATATTACCGACTTATATCTTCGGACTCAATGGTCCTTACACATTATTTATTTATTTATTTTACCAGCTTTACATTACCGTAATATACTTTTATAGTTATACACTATCATAAGTCAGTGGCCTTGCCACATATTCCAAACACAACCATAAGGCTCGAAGGCCACACAAAGACTCTTGTTGCTAGCCTATCGCGTCATACAACGTTATACGCAAACCATATTATTTTTATTCAGCAGAGGTGTTACATGATGCAACCATCCGAATCAAGTTCAAACCAGGATGCTTGCAAACCATGCAACAATCCTCAACAAAGTGATTGGCATACTGTGCATTCCCCACCATCCAAAGGGGCTCTCCAACTATGCAGAGCTAAAATACTGTACTCTGGTTCTGGGCTCCAAGGTATTGTCACCTCCTGCACAGAGCCACTTCTCTGCTTCCCCTGCCTATCACTGGGTCCACAGTGAGATCCTTCTGCATGCAGTCAACCAGGTCAAGCCAGAGAATTACGCCTGGGGCTCAAGTGACTTCTCCAAGCTTAGTGTGAAATGCTGGGTTCTCAACAAGTTTCACCACAGTGGGAGTCCCTGGAAGTGTGTGGATGACTTCATGAGTCAATGAGGATGTAATTAGCCTCACAGATATAGGTTCACTTTCTCATACATATACTGTAGCATTGTGCATAGCTGGTGGTCATATAAGGATGAATCCAGATATGCCTCCATGCATCATTCTGTATTTAAAAATAATGCTTGATGGAGGAGCAAGACCGCAGACTTAATGTTAATATGAGTAAATTGAAAATATTATTACAATTATTCTGTTAGACCTTTTAAAGAACATTGGTTTTACATTTGTTGTTTCTGTGTTACTTTCTGAAGTACAATTTACATTACATCCTTATATAACATACTGTTAAATATACTGTGAAACATATGAAATGAAAATGTAACAACAACAGTATCCGATGCAGAGTTATTTATTAATACAAGTTGTACTTGGGTGAAAACAACTCCTTTGTATTTTGTTTATCTCTTGGTGATCGCTGTTAGCAGTTATATTTCATCATTGTCACCCTTCAGCTCCCCAAGGACCCTTCTACAAGGTTATGCCAAGTCTTCTTGTCCCGTGCCATAAACTCAAGGTCTTTCCATGTCATCTTCATCCTCAACATGACTGTCTCCAGTTCTCTTCTCTAAGTGTTCTTTGGTCTTCCCTTATGTTTGTATTTCATACATTCTTATAAAAACTCAGAATAATTCCTATGTTGATATACCTTGTAGCTTTTTACTATTTTACAGTGGGCCACTGTCATCCACATGTGGTGCGTGTTGGTCAAGAACAGATGGCAAAACTGACATGTAGCTATGGATTCCTTAATGAGCAAACCGCTCTGTATGCCAAACGTCTGATCAGCACTTTGCCCGAATCCCTTTGTGTCTGCTATTTTGTATCATCAGGGTAGGAAACTGTAAGGTTTTAATTGCCATCAAAGTTTAGAGTTTGAAAACAATTATAATATAATCATATAACTTTGTTACATTGTTACGTGACGTTTATAATGGTATTTACCGTCAGTTGTAAGTTTTGTTATTTGTGTCTCAAATTTGTTCTTTAGATCTGAGGGAAATGATCTTGCATTGCGACTTGCAGCTTCATACACCAAGAAACGTGATGTGATATGTTTAGATACGTGAGTCTTAATTTTATTGCTTTTTTCCTGTAGTTTCCTCTGCACATTGAGTTAATGATCATCTGTGTAATCTGTTTGGTAGTTTGCAATAGTAAGCAGTATTGAATGTATAGTACTTTTTCTTGTCTCGCTCTTTTATCAACCAACTATCCTGATCACATCCCATTCCTGTTGAACGTCCACTGGTTGACTTACTTTCTTTGTTGATAAAATGCTTCTCACTGCGTCTAACATTCTTTTCTCCTGTCTCTACCAGGTGAAACATGGGATCTTTTTTCATTATTCCTCCCATCCCCTTACATTCTCTGTGGTAAACAATCATTCTTCATCATCACATCAGTATCATATGAACCTATGCCTCTGTGATATGGCATAAGCA
Organism: Oreohelix idahoensis; assembly: GCA_024509875.1. NCBI lineage: Eukaryota > Metazoa > Mollusca > Gastropoda > Stylommatophora > Oreohelicidae > Oreohelix > Oreohelix idahoensis. The sequence continues at coordinate 190,509 of JAMPIV010013019.1, read as the reverse complement.
ACAGGATGCTTAGAATTTAATCATGTATAAAACTTATATGTTATGTTTGCACTGGGAAATGCAGCCAAGATAATCTAAGGTTACTTCTCTGAGGACATTTTGAATGTCCCTTCTTTTGTAAGAAGTATAACCATGTCTAACCATGTGTGCCCCATATGTGGCAGGGCCTGTAAGGCCAAAATAGGACTAATTAGCCACATGAGATCACGGCACAGATGTGTCACAACTCAAGTCTGAAGCTGTCGCCATCTTCGCTTGTGATGGGCAACTATTATAAGAAGTATAAATGACATCACATTTTGGTTGGATGAATTGCTTGCTGTTATAGGCTTTAAAGAAAATCATTACACTGTTATAATAATAATAATAGCCCCTTCAGTCATAACTGACTATGGGAATGCGCCCCTGAGGTGGCAGCCCTCAGCTGCTTATTTTCCTGGTGCTCCTTTCGACGTTTTCTCCTCACCTCTGCTTCTTGTGTGAGCCTCTCTTCGCCCAATCTGAGGTGGTGCCGTAAATAGCATCGCCACTTAGTGCGATCGGCAGCTTCATCCTCCCATGTTGCTGGATCCATGTCCAGTGCTCTCATATCTCTCTTGCACACATCTTTGAACCTCAGCTGTGGTCGCCCAACTGCTCTCTTGCCATCTGCTAATTGTCCGTAGAGGATATCTTTTGGGATGCGACCATCTTCCATGCGGCGAACATGGCCAAGCCAGCGAAGTCTGTGCTGTCTAAGAAGCGTATACATACTTTGAAGGCCAGCACGTGACAACACCTCGACATTTGTCACTTTATCTTTCCACGAGATGCCGAGGATGCGGCGTAGACACCGCAAATGGAAGGTATTGAGCCTTCTTTCTTGCTTAGCATAGGTCGTCCAGGTCTCGCTGCCATATAGGAGTGTGCTGGTGACGCAGGCATTATATACCGCAGCTTTGGTCTTCATTGTGAGTTTAGAGTTTCCCCAAACACGTGATGTGAGGCGGGCAAAGGTAGCTGCAGCTTTGCCAATGCGGCTGTCGATTTCTGTATCCAGTGAGAGTTTGTCATTGATGGTAGACCCTAGGTATGTGAAGTGGTGCACCACTGCCAATTCATAGTTATCGATAGTGATAACTGGTGCAGCACCCACATCCTGACTCAGCACATTCGTTTTCTTTAGACTTATTGTGAGGCCAAAGTCCTTGCATGCTTTAGTGAAGCGATTCATCAAGCTCTGAAGCTCCTGTTGGCTTTGAGTGACGACTGCAGCATCATCAGCGAACAACAAGTCTCTTATAGTGACCCTTCTGATTTTTGTCTTTGCCTTCAGCCTTGAAAGATTAAACAGACGGCCATCTGACCTAGTGTGAAGGCATATTCCTTCAGTTGCATCTCTGAATGCATGTTTCAAGAGTAAGGCAAAGAAGATTCCGAAGAGGGTCGGAGCCAGAACACAGCCTTGTTTAACGCCACTTCGTATATCAAAGGGCTGTGACGTGCTTCCAGCATATTGGACTGTTCCCTTCATGTCGTCATGGAATGACTTTATCATTTCCAGCATTTTAGAAGGGCAGCCTATTTTCAGGAGGATTTTAAAGAGTCCATCCCTACTAACCAGGTCGAATGCTTTTGTGAGGTCTATAAAGGCGATATATAATGGTCTTTTCTGCTCTCTTGATTTTTCCTGAAGCTGGCGGAGAGAGAAGATCATGTCTGTTGTTGATCTGCCAGCTCGGAATCCACACTGTGCCTCTGGATATATGCGCTCAGCTAACTTGTGTAGTCGCATTAAGATGACTTTGGCAAAAACCTTACCAACAATACTAAGAAGAGAGATGCCTCTGTAGTTATTGCAATCACTTCTGTCTCCTTTATTTTTATACAGTGTTACAATCTTGGCATCTCGCATGTCTTGAGGAATAGTTGTCTCTTTCCCAGCACTGGCACAGCATCCTATGCAGGGGATGTAATAGCGTGCTCTTACAGCATTTGATTAAATCAGGAGGAATCCCATCACTGCCTGGTGCTTTGCCAGAGGCCAAGCTATCAATGGCCTTACTGAGTTCCTCTAATGTTGGTTCGGCATCCAGCTCCTCCATAGTTGGCAGACTATTGACAGCATCAAGGGCTGCAGGCGTAACGGTATTGTCTCTAGCGTAAAGCTCAGAGTAGTGCTCGACCCACCTCTCCATCTGCTTACCCTTATCGGTTAGCTTCTCTCCGCTGATGGTTTTTAGCGGTGCCGTCTTACTTTTATGGGGGCCAAGTGCTTTCTTTATACCGTCATACATTTGTCTAATGTTGCCTGTTTGCGCTGCGATCTGGATGCTCTCACTGAGCTGGAGCCAATAATCATTTGCACAGCGTCGAGCAGTTTGTTGAACTTTGCTTCTCGTAGCCCTCAGGATCTGTAGGGTTCTGGCACTCGGTGAACGTTTGTATTCATTCATAGCACTGCGCTTAGCTTCAATAACAGGTGCCATCACATCTGATAAATTATCAAACCAGTTATTTGACTTTGCTGTTTTCTTACCAAAGGTGGCAAGTGCAGTACTTTGAATGGTGTTCCGTAGATGCTCCCAGTTCTCTGTAATAGTATCACCATGCTGAGGGCTACTGAGCACTTTCTTGAAGGTCGCAGTAAATTGAGCGATCATGAAAGGGTCTGACATCTTGCTGGTATCAATGCGTGGTTTCCCTTCATGTCTGACACGATAGAGTTTTCTTGGTTGTGCTCTGATTTTGCAGCAAACCAAGGAGTGATCTGTATCACAGTCTGCACTATGGTACGAGCGCGTGGAGAGCACAGACCTGAGGAGTGGCCTTCTGACGAGAATCAGGTCAAGTTGGTGCCAGTGCTTGGATCGTGGGTGTCTCCATGACACCTTATGCTGGGGTTTTATCTGAAAGTAGGTGTTGGTCACGCAGAGGTCATGGTGGACGCACAACTCTAAGAGCCGTTGTCCATTTTCATTCATCTTGCCAATACCAAACCTGCCCAGACATGAAGGCCATGAAACATTATCGGCACCCACTCTAGCGTTAAAGTCACCAAGGAGAACAAGCTGTTCTTGCCTAGGTACGCTTTTGATTACTGCTGCTAGATTCTCATAGAACTCATCTTTAGCTTCTGAGGCAGAGTACAGAGTAGGAGCATACACATTGACAAGGGTGATGGGACCTGTGCTAGTTTGCAGGCGGAGCGTTAACAGGCGTTCTGATCCATTCTCGCCTGGTTCAACCATGTTAGTTAGCGATTTTTTGACCGCAAAACCTACTCCGTGTTCTCTAGCTTTATTAAGATCTTTCCCTTGCCAATAAAATGTGTAGTCCTTCTCGCTCACCGTTCCAGAGCCCGCCAGGCGCGTTTCCTGAAGTGCAGCTATATCCACCTGAAGTCGTTTAAGCTCATCATTAATTATGGCTGTCTTCCTTACATCGTTTACATCCTGTAGGTTTTCGGATAGTCCAGTCAACATAGTCCGGACGTTCCAGCATCCCAATCTGAGAGTTTGCTTATTTCTATTTTTCCGATAATTGCTTGGTGCAAAATTTTCTGTCCACAGTTCGGGTTTGACCCTAATCCCCATGCACCCAATGGGGAAAGCAGACAGTGGCGGGACAACACCTTATTGACTGGGGGCTGCCCAGCTTGAAGCGGGCGGTAGCTGTCCAGTGAGATCCTAGAACCTCTCCCACTGTCGGAAGTAGCCCCTGGCGCCATGCCCTACGCCAATTGGGCAAAATGCTTATAACCGGTAACTGCTACTTCCCGTGTTTTGCCGACACCTATAGGGTGAAGCTGGAGTGTCCTCTCCAGGGCGCGAGCTTGGGCACAGTTATATGGAGATCAAGCTGTTGCCCATGCAGCATGTTCCCCCTCTCCACACAGCCGGTAGATCCAAAGGAACGGCAGTAGCCGATACAGTTTGGTACCAGCCATGTCGCAGGAGTTGCCAGAATAATGTCGAATCGACATTAGACTGCCTTAGGGACTCCGACTCCGGATTTATCCTCAGGGTTTACTCCCGAAGCCAATTCCACAAATGGATATTCCCGCAAGGCAGCGGTGGTTTGAATTCAGAGTTCCTTCTCTTAGATAAGCTACCAACCAAGGATCACGAGCCCTATCTGCCCGAAGCTGCTGGTTTTAAGGCGCCAGTCGCTCGCCTTTGCCCCTTCTCCCGTCAGTGGAAACAGTTCCGCCGGGCTCAAATTGAGCCACACGTGAAGGCCGGGAGCTGGACTTGGTTGTCAGAGGCTGTTTGAGGCGCGTGCCATAGAAGTATTTTATCTGCAGTGAGAGCTTATCCTCACTACAACTCCCGGCAATAACAACCTTCATTACACTGTTATAAAATATTAATACAGTGGTATGTTTTAAAGAATATTTCATATACGATGAAATGTTGATTCTGTGCCTCAGATGTATGCTGGATCGTACAGTGACAGGTACAACATAAATTAGGTGAAGTGTTAACACAGTGATCATTATATAGACCAGTCATTATCTAACTTTTCAGATCTTACCATGGCAACCTGGGCACACTAGTAGAAATAAGTCCATTAATTCTGAAACAGCTAGGCATCAGTCAGCAACAGAAAGATTGGGTTCACATTGTAAGTACCTTCATTTATTTTGAATACTTGGAACACTTTCTAACTCTTAATAATTTTGCATTCATTAAGTACATATGTGATAGAATATTTGAATTTTTCATAGTGGCTGAAATGTTGATTTAATATAGGCTATGAGATGCTGGAAACTCAGCCTTTTAAATTTAGCCGAATTGAATAAAATTTAAAATTTGTGTTCACTATAGTTGTCATCTTGTATCTTCAAGGCTCCCACACCAAATACTTATAGGGGGAAGTTTGATTCAAGCTTGACAAATCCAAGTTACTTGTATGCGAATGAAGTGTTGAAACTCATAGAGAAGGCCAAACAGAGTGGTCGGGAGGTAATAGTCACTATTTTATTTGAATTTAATCTCTGATGCTGTGAATTCAACCCCCAGATAAAAAACAGTTTTGACTGCTGATTTAATTATTTTAATTCAATAGGTAGTATGGAACTATGAATGTGCGCACAGTTGGTGGAAGGATTGTAGATTATGGTTTAAGTCAGTGCTCCAAAACCGGTGTGCTGCTACACCACGAAAGAATTTCACATATAAAATTTTACAAATAATAAGTTGAGTTATCATCACCCACCAGTCTATGGGAGTTCTTCTTCCTCGTTCACCCTCAGACTTCTACATTAATGGCTCTAATAAAGGCAGCAGTCAGCTGAAGATTTCTGACATCTCCAAATAGTTTTTCGTTGAGAGAAGTAAATTGTTGTCAAACTAGTAGCTTTGTGGTTCGATCCCCAGTTGAGGTGGGATTTTTTAGACAGCAAATGGCTCCGGGGTCGACCCAGCCTCATGAATTGGGTACAAGAGCAATTCTGGGAAGGTTAAGGCGGCCAGCGTGATGCTGACCACACCATCCCTAATGTGCCGATGATCAAGAAAATATGGGCCTAACACCATACTCCCAATATGCCTCAATGGGCATGTAACGGGATCCTTTACATTCCTTTTACCTTAACTAGTAGCTCTGGGTGGACCCCATCGAGATAAGGAGTCCGGCACTCTCCTATCTGGCTGGTCTCCTTGGTTAGAGCACCATCTCTTACTTAGTCGTTCCCCTTCTACTGTGAGGTGTAGAGGTTTGGAAGAGAGAGTGCCAGACTATCCTATCAGCTGTCTTCCTCCTGGCCTGGTTCCATTCTAGTCCTCGGTCCTTCAAAGATTGTCTAATGTTGTCCTCCCAGTGGACTCTGGGTCATCCTGGGGGTCTGGATCCCTGGCTCTTTTTTTCCCATGCTTGTCGTGGTAGCCGATCTTCTCCCATTCTGCAGTCATGGCCAAACCATCTTACTTGGGACTGTTCTACTTGGGTCTGCAGGGGGTGGGATTTTAGGCCTTGACGGTAATTGCTGGGCATAATCGGATTCAGCATTGAAAAATCTGGCCACTAAGCTTGAAACGAACAAAATATTTTACTGCTAGCGAATACGGTAGAACTGATAATAGTGATTTTACAAAAGCGAAAGTAGAAACATGGACGCTGCCGCACCGCCAAATGATAAACATTTTGTGGAAAAAAGAGCACGAAAATTCTTGTTTGAGTTGAATTTATTCAACTTGAATGATTCTGACAACTCTTTTTACTGAGATTCTGGTAATCTTTACCTTTATTGCCGTCGAGTATGTTTAATATGTGTATTTTCGTACCATTTAGAGTTAAGGTTGAGGTTAGGTTTAGTGTTACCCTAATTCTAATGCTGACTCAATACACATATTATACATACTCAACGGCACTAAATGTAAAGATTACCCAGATTCAGGGTCAGAGTTTGTGTAATCTGGTTCAGAATATACTTTTAATGGGTTTCCTTTTACGATAAACTGTTTACAGTCAAATTAAATATATGACCCCTAAAATTACAATTATCCTGTCGTTCAGGGGAACGAACTAAGCTGAAAATGGTGTTGTCATTTGGAATGAAAAACCCGTCGTTGCGAAGGGGTTAAGGCGATTTGCTTTGCACTATGTTGTGCGCCTTGTGCAACCGACATCAGCATGCATTTATTTGGGACTGCTTCCCTACCTTTTGGTTTTTCACGATTTCCCTGAAAGGCAGCAGTATTTTTCCCTATAGAACTGGTCTCTACAAAAATGCAGAAAACTACCGAGAAATATTATTTCAGCATCGGTCTCCAGGTTTATTCCTGTCGAGCTGAGAATATTAGAAATTTGTTGGCTTGTACTGTTCCTACTCATCCTTCAATGTTTGCAATCAGCCCTGCTGTTGACCAAGTCTAAAAAAAAAAAGAAGCCGCTGTAGAACCCGGAATCTACAGAACAGTCTCACTAACCTCAGCTATTAGAAAACTCGGTGAGATAATGGTGAATCATAGGCTTTACTGGTGGCTGGAAAGAAATAAGGTCATCAAGGATAGTCAGGCAGTCTTCAGACAAGGTTGCAGAACAGACAAAAAACTCTTACAATTTGTGCATACACAAAAAAAAAAAAAAAAAAAAAAACTTAGATGCATTCAAAGAATGCACCACAGTTGTATCATCGGTCTGCAGCAAGCATACAACACAGTGCGGAGACTGAGGCTCTACGCCAAAATGACAAGAATAGCCATACACGGAGAAAATATACCTCTGGATTTAAGCATTCCTAAATAATAGAACAATATAAACAACAGTAGAAGACACTAAATCATTGACAAAATAACGCTGGAGGGGGATTACCATAATGGTCAGTATTAAGTTGCTCCCTCTTTCTCATAACTGACCTCCCACCTTGAAGGTATCAAAAGCGCTGTATACAGAAGACCTGTTCATTTGGACAGCAGAAAAATACAACAAACTGGCACCAGCTAAAATAATAAGAGTCCTAGCTACAATATCTGTGTCTTGCAAGCTATGGAAGCTAAAAATAAACATGTAAAACAAGTATACAGCTTTTTCACTTGTAGCATCCAGGAAACTAAAACTCGACGGACATCTACTTTGGAGAAGAAAATCCAGCTTACTTAGGAGTGGAGCTTGACAGACAGCTACTCCTCAAAACCGTCATGCTCAAAATGAAGATAAGGCCATTAGGCGCCTGAACATTGTGAAACATTCTGCAAGCACCAGTTGGGGAGCAGGAAAAGTAAATCTGAGACAGCTGTGCCTGGGATATGTCCGGTCAGTCATGGATAATAACCTACTCAACTGCAGTCAAAAATGAACAAAATCACCAGGCAGAAAAAGTCTAAAACCAAGCTCTTATGTTCTTATGTGGGGGTATCAGAACCATGACTAGCTGCCTGTGACACAACGACACAAAAATGGAACTTATGGACAACGACGTAAACGTGCTGTCATGGAAACAGAACGCTATGTAAGAATAAGAAAAGAACACACAACCAGACAGTTGGTTGAAAACTAGAAGCAGATTAAATCGAAAATCAATCCTGCCAGTAGCAACAACTATAGCAAAACAACACTACCTCCACAGACACGAGAAATAATTGAAATTGTATATACTCGCCTCCATCCTGGTAAGGAATTAAAACTACCCATAATAAAAACAACACTCATGGATAGCACAACAAGCAATACCAACAACAGCACTGAAGACAGCTACTATAGAGACTATAGAAACTACTCTAACAGTAGTTTGAGACATATGCATACACAGAAGACTCTGCCTTCAATGCCACCATAAACGCTTGAAGCTTACTTGAAGAACCCAAATGGTACAACACTAGAATATGTGAACTATGTGGAGAATTCAGTACTAATCACTAAGCAGAAATTAAAGCAATAAACTCCACTTTCCAGCTATACTCAGCAAATTAAATAAAAAATCTATAAGACCTCAGATATCATAAACTTCAATGATTCAAAATCAACAATTCAGGCTTCAGAAGAATACCTCCAAACTGAAAATAAAGAAATAAGACAGCTGGCTGAAACAATTGACAGCCTACTAACAACATACAACATCAGAGTCACTCTCCAGTGGATACCAGGATACACAGACATACCAATCAAGGAAAAAACTGGCTGCCTTGTAAAACTAGGAGAAGCTTGGTTCAGATACACATTCCAGCCAATATGCAGACAACTAAATTAATACTCCAAAACAACGTCAACGAGGAATGGCTCAACCGATGGGCAGAAGATCTACAAGACGTGCCTTGTATAAAGAACCCACTCATCCACCAAGAATGAGAGCATCAGTAACTTACGATGTGTGAAGCAGAGCACAGTCTTCCAGCTTAGATCATAACGTACAAAAAAACAACAAACACCTAAACAAATTAAACTTCTCCCATGAGCCTAATTGCCACAACTGTGCCCATCCATATACAGATGACCTGCTCCATACAAAACAGTTCAGCGTGTGCTCACTTGCCCAGGACTCTCCATTGAAAGTAGAAAGCTACTGCCGGGCTCTCTACAAATTCTTCAACTTGGCGTTGGCTGTGAAAAAAGGACGAGCTCAGCAGCCCTAGTTAAACAGCAGCAACAACAGAAACCACCGATCCATCACATAAAAACTAGGGAGCGTTGTCTCAAGATTGCAGCGAATTAAAAAATATTTACCTCATCCACCCACTTTTATACCTGGTCACCCCTACTCATAAAGCTGGATCTAGTATAGTGAACTCTCTAACACTTTACTCCCCTGCATTAGTGTCTATAAGTAACTTCCTATGCATTTACCTTTTTATGAACTTAAGTATTATAGTGTGCCGTGAAATTCTGAAGGACACTTAAGTGTGCTGTGAAGCAAAAAAGGTTACGGAGCACTGATTTAAGTAACAGAGAGACAAGGATTATGAGATTATTATGATTAGAGACTGTGAGTGGAGGACAAAGACAGTGATAATTATCATGTATTGAAGACAAGAATTATGAAAATTAGAGACAGTATAAGTGCTCTGTTATCTGTGTGGCCCTCTTCATAATGCTCTTTATTTCCAGTACATCAGATTAGCTGTGTGAACTGTCATATTGATCAGTGAATTTATTGGAGTTATTTAGTCCGTGCATTCTTTCTTTTCTTTTTAAGATTGGTGCCTTCATATCAGAGCCTATTATGAGTGCAGGCGGGATTGTCGTACCTCCAGAGAACTATTTTACACATGTTTACAGGTAGTTTATATATCTTTTATCATGCAGTTTTTCTTTCTAATTCGGTGTCGTCATGGACATCAGTCATCAGGTTTATGAAAGCACTATTTCTTAAATTGTTGTCAATAAGAATTGTGTGTTCTGACTTCTTTTTATTTATTTATTATTTTTTAAATTTGCTAGCTTATTTATATGTTTTAGTTAATTTTATAACTTTCAATTTCTTGACTTGATATGAATGTTTGTTGTACATTTTGTGATAATTGTGCATCACTGGTGTTTTCTGTTTCATTTGTTTACAAGCTGAGAAAGTTAGACGAGAAACAAAATATGTATAGCCAGTATTCTGTACCCCACATTACATTACACAAGAATTCACATTTTAATACTTTCTTTTTTCTTCTTATAATGGAGTTGATACACTTTGTGAAGCAGTGAGAGGCAGTTTTTCTTCTCATTGATGTGATAATTTGTTCAGAATAAGATTATGGCTATTGCTTAATGCTAATTTAAAGTTACTTAAATGTAGAATAATATGACTTCAGACAGGAAAGTTTACAAAGTGTTTGAAAACCACTTTTGCAGGAGTGGTTACACAAGAAAATGGTTAATAATGAGTCAGAGCTGTTTTGTTGGAGACATCTTGAGAATTGGCAGTTATTACCTTTTCCAGTCCTTGTTGCTTAGGCATTATCGTAGCACAGGACACACCAGAGACTACAGGTTAACACTGCCATTCAGATCAGATCTCAGAGCAAACCATCTTCACAGTTGTCACAAACTCTCAAGAAGTGCTTACTTTTTATCCATAACACCCTTCACATAAAATTCATGAAGAAAATCTAGATTGCCAGACAGTTTCTCTATGTTTGGTTTATAAAAACGTGATAAACAAAGTTGGTATTGGAACACATTTGTGAAGTTTAGAAACAAATCTCACCTTGTATATTTCATATCTATATATATATATATATAACTCCGCCTATGCCGGTCCCAAGCCCGGATGAAAAAGGAGGAGGGCGGCCTGCATGGAGGCCGTAAGGAGGCAGCCCCTCCACCATGCAAAGGCACAACAGGCCAATCACCTGTTTGCTTTAAATCATGATTACGAGCAATACAAGAGAGAAAACTGGACTGATTCTAAAGGCGACGAACTGGAACGGACTACGACTTATGGAACTTGGAAAACAAGAAGTATAAATGGGAAAGAAGAGGAGCTGGTGGAAGAGATGAGGAAAGCAAAACTAGAAATCCTGGCTATAACGGAAACAAAGAAAGAAGGACAAGGAGTCATGGATCTCGATGGCAACACGCTGCTCTACAGTGGTATACTGTTACGGTATATGATATTAACGCCGTCTGCTAAAGGTTACCAGACGTGCAATTGTAAAGGTTAAGACATTTAATATATTGCGATAGATGTTTCAATTACTGAACGCTTCATACACGATCGATTATGACGTGTATAGCGTTGTTTAGGACACAGTCGGTAACTAAGAAACCAGACCCCTTTTTTACATTGACCGTCAAGCTGTTAAGACGCGTCTGACTTTCCTTCCAATGTTGAGCATGGTATTGCCATACAGATATATTTTATGCAAGTACGGACATGGGTCAGTCCATTGCTATTACGAAGAATTGAAATGATTAAAGGTCAGTACGAAAGTGAAAATTAAGGAAGGATGAATTACAGTCCATAGTATTTGATTTTACCAGACTCATAGACTCACTGTCGGCCGTTGGAAAACCCCAACCGCGCGTGCATACAGCTATGACAATCTGCATACAGTAATTTGATTATTGGACAAGGACTGATAGGATATCTACATATCTATGCCATATATTTTCAAGTTATAATATGTACCTTTGTGATCAACATGCATGAATCGTCTTGACGTATAAACTGTATTAAATATTTGTGGACTCTATGAACCGACTTGTCACATCAATCGTATTCCAAGGTTCAATTATTGTTCAGAATCTTCCACCCCTGCATTCGCGTAATCTTACATAGAAGGCACGATACACGATCACTCAAGAATATCAAGAAGATAAAACAATGGCCAGACATTTATAACTGTTTTATTAATATCACATGGAACATTGTTCAGAGCTAACCAAACCACGCCTTGCAACAGATCACTTGCAACAGTGGTGGCCAGTGTGGGGATCACGCCGTCTGCTAAAGGTTACCAGACGTGCAATTGTAAAGGTTAAGACATTTAATATATTGCGATAGATGTTTCAATTACTGAACGCTTCATACACGATCGATTATGACGTGTATAGCGTTGTTATTAATTGACGACGAGATGACTCAGGACACTCAGTCATCTTACGAATATGTGATTAATCTTCGGAAGAACATTATTGAGTCTTGCCAGTTGGCAACAGCTTCTTCTGAGGCTGCAAAAGCTAAGGCTCGATCTCTACAAAATAAGTCTCGACGATTACGCCAATTATTCCCAGGCGACGAGGCTTATGTGTTACTTCCTCACAATAACAATAAATTATTGATATCTTGGAATGGTCCTTACAAAGTCATTGATAAAATTTCTGACGTTGATTACGTCTTAGATATCAAGGGACACAAAAAGATATTTCATATTAACATGCTCAAGCAATTTCATACACGTCCTGTAGCAACACTTGCGTCGCTCTAATCATAAGAGCCAAAAACTTGCCAGATATTCAATCATCCTACAGCCATTCGAGTTCTCCATTGAACATATTCCTGGCACTGAAAATTGTGTGGCAGATGCATTGTCACGTAATCCTATTGACGACGAATAATCAATATTGACACTCTTAAACTACATCAATCAGAACTACATTAGATTGAACGAAGTATCAACTATAAAGGAACTAACCTTGCCTTTAATTTAAACTGTATAAACACTATATGCATCACAGAATTGAATTAAAAGACAATCAAGGTATATATAGACATTCAAACTTCGTCTAACGTCCATACACGAGATATGAATACTCTTTGAACAATCATGGATTTATGTCTGACGACAAACCGAACTGATGTTCCTGTGTATACTTAATTCTTGGATGCTGGGATAAATGACATTTCTTTCCAACGTAAACGTTTGAACATTTTTGCCTAAAAGAATTCATCAGGATCAAGACTACGGATGGATCATCATATCCTATACTAATTAATTACTTAACTTAACTTCTTAATTGAATTATTATCAATAAAATGAAATGTGAGAAAAAAATGAAATGAAAGAACAAAAAAAAAGAGAACGAAATACTAAAAGAAGAAATTATGAAAAGAGAAAATAAATCTCACACAAGTATTAGATTAATAATTTTTTTTTAATGTACCTATACATTATTTAGTTAGTTAAATTAGATAGTTATTATTCACTAACACTTAACACACACAATTAAGTTAAAACTTATATTCGAATTTCTTTCTATTTCTTCTTACTTAGTTTGTCTTTTCTTCTCTCATGACATCGCGTTACATTAGAACCTTAATAATTTAACTCTTTTTCTCATTCACTATTAACATTGGACATTTATTTAGTTGATATAATGATATGTATAATATTGATATATAATGTGATTTATGATTAGATGACTATGACAAATAGTTAGTTGACATGACCGCAACACGGTTCTACTCAGAACATCGTCGGCCATATGTCACAATTGTGTTAAATTTTTTTGAAAAATTGTTAAGTCGGATAGATATTGAAAAAAAAATCTATCGATTTTTTTTTCCCCGGTGTACAGGGAATTGTTACGGTATATGATATTAACGCCGTCTGCTAAAGGTTACCAGACGTGCAATTGTAAAGGTTAAGACATTTAATATATTGCGATAGATGTTTCAATTACTGAACGCTTCATACACGATCGATTATGACATGTATAGCGTTGTTTAGGACACAGTCGGTAACTAAGAAACCAGACCCCTTTTTTACATTGACCGTCAAGCTGTTAAGACGCGTCTGACTTTCCTTCCAATGTTGAGCATGGTATTGCCATACAGATATATTTTATGCAAGTACGGACATGGGTCAGTCCATTGCTATTACGAAGAATTGAAATGATTAAAGGTCAGTACGAAAGTGAAAATTAAGGAAGGATGAATTACAGTCCATAGTATTTGATTTTACCAGACTCATAGACTCACTGTCGGCCGTTGGAAAACCCCAACCGCGCGTGCATACAGCTATGACAATCTGCATACAGTAATTTGATTATTGGACAAGGACTGATAGGATATCTACATATCTATGCCATATATTTTCAAGTTATAATATGTACCTTTGTGATCAACATGCATGAATCGTCTTGACGTATAAACTGTATTAAATATTTGTGGACTCTATGAACCGACTTGTCACATCAATCGTATTCCAAGGTTCAATTATTGTTCAGAATCTTCCACCCCTGCATTCGCGTAATCTTACATAGAAGGCACGATACACGATCACTCAAGAATATCAAGAAGATAAAACAATGGCCAGACATTTATAACTGTTTTATTAATATCACATGGAACATTGTTCAGAGCTAACCAAACCACGCCTTGCAACAGATCACTTGCAACATATACCCACATCTGAAAGAGCTAAAGGGGGCGTGGGTTGCATTGTGGCCCAAAATCAAAAAGATAGTATCAAGGGATGAAACTTTGTCTCGGAGCGCATTATGGTTGTTAAACTAAAAGAAGGAGAAACCATAGTCAACCTGGTCATAGTGTATGGGCCAAATGAGGATGAGAGAGCAGAGGTCAAGGAGGAATTCTTCGAGCTGCTTCAAAGGACAGTGGATGACTGCCTAGATGAAGTTATCATGCTCGGAGATTTTAATGCCTGAGTTGGAAATGACCATGCTAGATGGGGTGGAGTTATCGGAAGATATGGAGAAGATACTCTCAATGACTTATGGAAAGCGACTCCTTAGATTCTGCAGTGAGCAGAATCTGAGATTCTGCAGTGAGCAGAATCTGATCATTACAAACACAAAGTTCCCCCATAAGCGCATACATGCATACACTAGATGTGAACCAACAAAGAATGAGAAGTCAGTGATCGACTATGCCATTGTTCGGAGAAGCTCATTCAAATATGTCCGAGATGCTAGAGTCTGGAGGGGGCCAGAGATTGGAAGTGATCACTACCTGCTAACAATCAAAAGAACAACTGAAAGAGTTGCTCAGCCTAGGAACTGCCCAACATCACGCATGAAACCAAGTAAACGAGCAGGAGAAATGAGCATTAGGACCTACAAGCTGAGAGAGCCAGAAATTTAGACCAGATATCAGGGGCTTATTGCTGCAGCGGTGAGCAACACAGAAGAACGACCTGATGACTTGGAAACCCTCTGGATTAAATTCAAGGATATCATAAAGACAGCTGCTGCAGAAGCATGCGGTGAAGTCCGACTTGGGAACAAGAGAAAGAGGACACCTTGGTGAACAGAGGAAGTCAAAGAGAAAATAAGAGAGAAGAAAATGGCATGGAAACAATACTTAGGAGCTAAAAACACGACAGGACAAATGGAAAAATATAGATAATATGTGACACTCAGAACAGAAGCAAAGAACAAAGTGCTAGCAGCAAAACAGAAGTCCTGGGAAGAATTTGGAGAAAAGCTAGAAAAAGATGCACAAGAAAACCAGAAATTGTTCTATAAGACCCTAAAGAACATGAGGAAGGAAAAACAATGCCCTCTCAAATTTATAAAGGACATGCAAGGTAAATTGCTTACTGCCCCGAAGGAAGTAATGGAAAGAATATTTCTCAGAACTCCTGGATGGTGAGCATGGTGAAGCATCAGAAATGATAAACACTAGCACAGCAGAGAAAACCAATGATGGTGAAGATGACATAAAGATGGAAGAACTGAAGGCAGCACTGGAGAAAATCAAGATGGGCAAAGCAGCAGTGCATGATGGTATAACACTAGAAATGGTTAAGTTCATGGGAGCATCAGGCGACCTATTACTCTTAAGGGTTTTACAGGCAGCATGGTACAACAAGACCATACCAAAGGATTGGGAGATTGCCATCATAACACCAATTTTCAAAAAGGGTGACAATCGACAGTGTGGAAACCATAGAGGCATATCCTTTCTCAGTGTCCCTGGTAAAATCTACTCTAGAATCCTAGAGCAGAGACTCCGATGCCTAGCTGAGCCACAATTGGATGAAGCCCAGTGCGGATTCCGAGCAAACCGAAGTACTCAAGACCTAATCTTCACACTCAGGCAGCTGAGTGAAAAGGCCCTTGAGTACAAGAGTGAGATCCATCTTTGTTTCATAGATCTGGAAAAGGCGTTTGACAGGGTCCCCTGGAGCAAACTTTGGGACTGTTTGGCAAGGAAGAACATTCCAGCACCCCTGATTCATGCTATACAGAGCTTCTACAAGTCTTGCAGAAATTATGTGAGGACAGCAAACCATAAGTCAGAAGAGTTCAGGACCACCACTGGTGTAAGACAAGGCGATATCCTGTCACCTTATCTTTTCATACTCCTCATGGACGATGTCATCAAGGCATGTAAGGAGAGAACAAGAAAGTATTCAGTGGGGTACTGGAAGATGAGACAGGTCTATATTTCGGAGCTGGCATTTGCTGATGATGTTGCCCTGATTGCTAAATCAGAGGTACATCTCCAATCCAACCTGCAAGTCTGGAAAGAAGAGCTGGAGAAGAGAGGGATGGTCATAAGCAGCTCTAAAACAAAATCCATGGTGATATCACGAGAAGAAAGAAGACATCAGATTAAGCTGGGTGAACAGGTCCTGGAGCAGGCCGACCACTTTAAATCATCATCATCATCTCAACCCATAACCCGTCATGGGTCGTAGGGGTGCCATGGTGGAAGCATCAGCAGACAGGATCCTCCACTGCTCTCTATTCTCAGCAATGCGTACAAGTGTGGAGAAACCGTGTCCTGCCCATTCTTTGATGTTATCAGCCCAGGATTTTCTTTGCCTTCCTCTTCTCCGTTTACCTTCGACTGTTCCCTGGAGGATCGTTTTCGAAAGGGAGTCATGACGAGTTACATGCCCAAACCAGGCAAGCTTTCGACGTTTCACTATTGACAAAAGTGGTTCTTGGTGGCCTGCATAGGTGTTTATCTTCTCTCTAACATAGACATTTGTTTTGTGCCCTTTATAGCAAATGCGCAAAATTCTTCTATAACATTTATGCTCGAAAGCCTGAATCCTTCGCTCCGTATCTGCAGTTAGTGTCCTGCCCTCACACCCATACAAGAGAATAGATAATACAAGTGATTTGTATAATTTGATCTTCACAGGAAAACTGATGTTACTTTTCCAGATCACATTCAACCTTGTCATGGCAGCTGAGGCCATCTCAAGTCTTGTCTTGATTTCTTTATTTGGTCTTCCATCACTACATATAGTGGACCCGAGATATTTAAAGGTGTTAACTTCTTCTAACGTTTGCCCATTTAACGTAATGTTGGTCGGAACATGTTTCTTATGGCTATTCACCAATATCTTGCTTTTTTCTATATTAATTTCCATCCCATATGTTCTTGTTACTTTCTCCAGTCTAGAGGTAAGGACTTGAAGTTCTGATTCTGTTCCAGCTATCAGATCAATATCATCAGCAAAACGTAGATTACACAGAGGTTGGCCTCCAATCGATATGGTTGATTTATAATCGTAGAGAGCCTCCTGCATAATATGTTCTAGATATATATTAAAGAGCACTGGTGACAGGATACATCCCTGGCGAACTCCTACAGTTGTTTTGAAAAATTCTCCAATGTCGTTGCTTGCAAAAACAGCACTGCTTGCGTCCTTGTATAGTGCTTCAATGATATCTATGATGTTGGTATCAAAATTGAATTTTCTCATTATTTGCCATAAGCCTTCATGCCAGACTCGATCGAAGGCTTTTGTGAAATCGATGAAGTTATGGGGTATAAATCATGTTGATGCTGGAGATGTTTTTCGATCAGTAATCTAATATTGAAGATTTGTTCTGAGGTACTTCTTTTTGGTCTAAAGCCAGCCTGTTCCTCTGACAAGATTTCTTCTGATTTCTGTTTTATTCTGTTCAAAAGTATCCTTAACATCACCTTACTTGGATGACTAATAAGGCTAATGGTTCTGTAGTTCTTGCACATTTTTAGATTTCCTTTCTTTGGAAGCGGTATTACTAATGACTGCGTCCATTCTTTTGGCCATTTTTTTGTACTCCATATCTTCTGGCAAATTGTTGTCATGATTTTTACTATATCTGGTCCTCCATATTTCAAGAGCTCTGCTGGTATATTATCCACACCTGGTGACTTCCCTCCTTTCATCGAACATATAGCCTCTTCCACTTCTTCCCATAGTATTGCTGCATTTCCGAGTTCTCAGTTTTCGCACTTAATGTTGTTTAATATGCCTAAGTCAGTGTCAAGTTTACAGTTATATAATTCTTTACAATATTTTGTCCACCTTCTCATTACAGCTGTTTTTTCATTGAGCAGAGCCCCATTGCTATCTTCTATGACAGTTACCCTGGGCTGTTGGGGTTTTGATAGTCTTCTTAATGTGTCAAAAGCTGCCTTGCTGTTACCTTTTATTAGCCCCATATTAATGGACTCACATTGATCAGCTACCCATTTTTCTTTGGCCTGTTTCATTTTCTTTCTAATATTTTTATTCACCATACTGTATTGCCATGCTGCTTCAGGAACCTCTTTCTTAACCTTTTTCATTTCCCGCCGTGTATCACATAACTTCAGAATGTCATCTGTAACCCATGGTTTGTTTATTTTCTTTCTTTTACCAAGTATTTCTGTTGCTGATTCAATGAGCACGTCTTTCATGTTCTCTGTGATTGAGTTGATATCATCCTCCAAAAAGTTGAGAGCTGCGAATTTTCCTCCAACAGTTGCCTCAAAGATTCCCGCGATTTCTGGATCTTTCAATTTGTCTAAATTGAATCTTAACTGAGAACATCTGTTTTGATTATAGTTCTTTTTGAGTTTAAGCTTGAGCGTCATCAATACCATGTCGTGATCACTACCAATGTCGGCGCCAGGAAAAGTCCTAGTCTTGGCTTTATTAATGCTGGACTTGAATCTTTTGGATACAAGAATAAAATCAATTTGGCCATGTATCTCAGTTTTTGGGGCATGCCACGTTGTTCTTCTTGATAACTTATGAGGAAATAGTGTATTTGCAATACGAATGGTGATAAGCCTGCTATTTATTGGGGTGCAGCTGATGACAGAGTTCAATCTATCTTTATGTACGATAAAACCTACTCCATGCTGATGTTTAGACTCATCTCCACTAAACCAAATTTTGTGACCATCATCCGTTATTGATTCACCTAATCCTGTCCATCTGACTTCTGCTAGGCCCAGGATGTCCCACGAGTATCTAACAAGTTCATGTGTTAGTTCTTTGACTTTTCCACACGCATATAGCGTGCGTACATTCTAAGTTCCAACAACAAAATTTTCTCTTGGAAGTTTCAAAACAGGTGTTTGTACCCCATTCGCTGACTTATCACTCTCAAGGGGCAATGAGAGCGCGGTCGTTGTTAGTCCGGGCATCGGCCGATCCGGCAAATTATTACTGAGTTGACTTTCCATCATAACTTTAAATACCTCGGAGCTATTATAGACCGAAAGGGAGGCATCAAAGAAGAGTTGGCCACTCGAAAAGCAGCAGCTGGGAGACTTTTTCAGGCCATAAATCGAGGATTCCTCAGCAAGAGAGAGGTTGGTAAGAAAACGAAGATGTCCCAGTCTTGACATATGGATGCGAGTCATGGGCAGTGACTACAACCCATAAAAGCCAGATCCAAACCTCAGAAATGAGGTATCTGAGGAAGGTGGTTGAAGTAACAAGAAGAGACATGGTACGCAACCAGACGATACGTCAAGGCCTTAAATCCTACCCCCTGCATACCCAAGTAGAACAGTCCCAATTAAGATGGTTTGGCCATGTCTGCAGAATGGGAGAAGATCGGATACCACGACAAGCATGGGAAACAAAGAGCCAAGGATCCAGACCCCGAGGACGACCCAGAGTCCGCTGGGAGGACAACATTAGACAATCTTTGAAGGACCGAGGACTAGAATGGAACCAGGCCAGGAGGAAGACAGCCGATAGGATAGTCTGGCGCTCTCTCTTCCAAACCTCTACACCTCACGGTAGAAGGGGAACGACTAAGTAAGTAAGTAAGTATATATATATATATACACCAGGGCTGGCGAGTCTGTCATTTTTCAGTGGAGTCGGTGAAAAATATCCAGACTCAGAATTTTACGAGACTTAAGTCAAGGCAGTTCGACGTTTGATTCGGGGGGGGGGGGGGGGGGGGCGGGGGGGGGGGTTGCTTAAAAAATGTGAAATAACATGTTAAAGTATCAGAACTCCTAAAACCACTTACATGTTAAAGTACATCCATTTTTACATAATGTAGGAAAATCTCAGTTGCTTCTGATCATAAATAAAGTTTTTATCATAATTGGAAATTTGTTGGCACATTTAGAAAAAGCACACAAGAAATGAAAATAAACTATTTACATTGTAGATTTTCCTGTCACTGTTAAAATGAAACTATTTCAGTTTTGTGTTTAATTTTCAGCCTAATCTAATTTTCATGAAAGCTACAAACTTTACATGTCAAGTAAATGCCAACATGTTGTTCTGACAATAGCAGACAAAGTGGAAGTAATTAATTTGTTGAAAAGGGGTGAATCAGGAATGAAAATCACTAAAAGATGTTTTAAGGCTGTCAAGGTTTCTGAACATTATAAAGAGTTTTGAGTCAATTCTTCAGTTCGTTCATGATATTAGAAAATGAAGGTATCTCAAGCTGAAAAACAAAGACTGACAGCCTGCTGATCTGGAATTCTTATTATCAGAACAACTGGTGTTATGAATTAATTTGCTGTGCTGTATATAATACACATGCATACATTGATTAAACAGCTTGACCATCTAGATTTTGCAGATGACCTGGCTCTTTCTGTCACATAACTGTAACCAGATGCAAGACAGAATGAACATACTTGATGAGAGATTACAGCAAGTGGATCTGAAAATACACGGAAAATACAAAGATAATGAAAATAAATGCAGGAAACAATAACATGATTGCATTTGAAGAAATATCCCCTTCAAAATGTAGCATTATACATCTATCTTGGAAGCAATATAGACAAAGTTGGAGGGTCAGGTTAAGTCAGTCCTATTGTATGGCTCTGAAACGTGGAGAACAACAAATACAACAACAAAGAAGTTGCTGACTTTCATAAATGGGTGCTTGCTTAGAATAGGATTAATAAGGGATGACAAGATCACTAATGTGGAACTGATAACAAGAACTAGACAAGTACCAGAGGAGCAAGACATGCAAAGAAGGTGCTGGCAATGGAAAACACACATTGAGGAACCTGTTGACAGCATTACAAGGCTGTCCTTGTTCTGGACTCACCCTGGGGATTCCAGGTGAAAGACGGCCTTGCATTGCTATCATCAGGTTTCCTCAGTATGTGTCTAGTTCATGACCAGCGTCTTCTCGTCTCTTTTTCCACTGTCTGAATATAGTGGCAGCAATTTATTTTACATGAGGACGTTAGTAGCCTTGTGCGCAGCCTTATCATAACATTCTCTTAAACATTCCATGCCTTGTGGAAGCAGTTTCCCTTTCTTTCTGTCTCCTCATTGACAACTCGGAACCAGACTAGGTATACGAATAAACGCATGTGCAAGCATGCATACATTTACCTGTGTGTCTGTATGTGTGGAAAGTGAAACATGCAATCACATGAGCAGCTTGTCTGTCTGCCAGAAAATTGGGAAAATGAGTTGACAATACAGATTTGGAGGTTAAGGGGTGAACAAATAGTTTATTTTTTCCTGGAGCTGTAAAGCAATGTCATGAGCGTCGGAAGTAATAAATACTATTTATGGATGGGTTCTGTTTATTTATGGAGTAAATGTTATTTCATTATTTATTTAAAGTATACGTGAGTGTGTTATTTATGTTGTGACTAAATGTTAACATTTGTTTACTTTGCACAGCTATTGCTGCTTCTAGTTTCACATGGTTGTTAGTGAACATGCTAAATGGAAGCAGTAAAAGTACAGGTCTGTAACCTTTTATCTGAAATCCTCAGGGACAGATTTGTTCCGGAAACTGGATTTTTTTTTGGTTTTCAGATGTCGCCCAAATCACGTTTGAAAAGTAGCCCAAAGTCTCCCAAAATAGTCATAAATCGCCCAAATTGTAATAGAAAAATAGCCCTAAGAAAAATTTGATTTTCAGAATATTTTGGTTTTTGGGTGTTAGGTTATAAGGAAAAAGACCTGTATTTCAAGATTGTGGTATTTCTTTCCTTGTCCAGCTTATCATACTTCTGTTTTTCAAACTTTCTTCGTCTCTACTGCTTTAAAGTTCTTGACTTTCTTGTGCTTAAATCTTGTTACCCTTTTCATTCCAACAACAAATCAGTGCATATTTGTTCATGTTTCAGCATCATGCAATAGAACTTGTGATGATGGGTCACTGTTGCTTTCAAAAGCGTACAACTGATAATTATTTCTTTTTAAGTAATAATTCAGGTTTTGTTATTTAGGTATGTTAGAGAAAATGGCGGTGTCTGTATATCAGATGAAGTACAGTGTGGTCTAGGACGCACTGGAGAGCATTTTTGGGGCTTCCAATTACACAGTGAGTAGCATGAGAGTTTAAAAAATCGTGTCCTATCAATTCATCACATACAAATTCATCGTGCTGAATTTATTGCAAAAGTTTAATTCATCGCATGACAAAGTCATCACATGCCAAATTCAGCATTTGACAAGTTCATCACCAACCACATTCAGCATTTGACAAGTTCATCACCAACTACATTCGTCATGTGACAAATTTATCACAAGCCACTTTCATTGGAGGAGACATTACAAATTTAAAGTAACTTAAGCCAAACTCCAGCAGAGCAAAATCATTAGGAAAATGTTTTCATGACTTGATTTTCATTGCAAGAAAAGAATCCTTTGGATACACGATCAAAAGGAACTGACTCTTCAATGATTAGTCAAACAAGCAACAGTTTTGAAATTTTACAATTCATGATTACAGTAGCCAGGTAGACAAATAAAAGGTCTTCTCAGAGATGAGTAATGAGAATGAAAGTCTGTAATCAGATCTGAGAACTTCTCTTATATAATGTTTGCATGCATTTAACGTTTGTCAGCTGTACAGGTCATCAGGTTTCTTTTGGCTAAAGCATCCTGTGCCACTCTAGCAAAATGATCAGTTGATTTCCTTAAATCAAGCTATTTTGTTTAGATGCAACAGTCACTAAGAAAAGAAAAAAAACATAATTTAGTTCAAAAATATTTCAATAATGTGCTGTTACTATTTTATTTCTTCCTTTTTTTTTTATAACTTAAAACAGATGTTGTTCCAGACATAGTTACCATTGGGAAACCGATTGGCAATGGCTACCCCCTAGCTGCTGTTATCACGACTAAAGAGATAGCTGATAGTTTGAGTCATTTCTCCAGCACAGTAAGTGCGCTTAGTATTAGTACTCATGGTTTAGTATTGAATTATGTTAACATTATTTTAATAATATTTCATTTATAATTATCTTCAAATATTACTTTCTGTGTCGGACTAAATTACCTGTATGCCTGTTGAAAAATTAGGCAAAGGGTTGATATGTCAGTGTCGAAAGATATACAGATGATCTAGTATGCATGGACATATTGGAGAAAGAATTGCATAAAATTGTAAAAGAGATAACAGTGTGCAATAGTCCAGTTGTAACACAGGTCATCTTGAAAAAAAAATGTATAAAATATATGTGAGAAAACAAAAGAAAGATGCCATAAAGAAAGATAAGAGAAATTGCATAGAATCAGTGCTGCATCAGTATAAATAATTAGGCGCACTGTGTACAGAAGATGGAAAATTTTAGTTTATTTTAATGAAAGTGCATAAAATACAGTAGCTTCAGAATACTGCTTAATAGGAAGTTAAGCCTTGAAATAAGAACTAAGGCCTTAAAGTGTTATATGAGGATGTCAATCATATTGAAGTGAAAGCTGGGCAGTTAGAATGGTAGAAGAGAAAATAACGAGATGAATTTTAGTGTTTTGAAAAAGAAAGCATAGACAATTATGCAGATTATCATGGACAAAAAAAAAACATGTCAGGTGAAAGCATTTTTGAGATATTAAAGTTTAAAACATATCAGTCATGTTTATTTTAATAAAGATAATAGCACTAATAAACATGTAATGAGATAGACAGGTTATGCAGCATTCCTGCTCCAACAAAAAGGAAGGTATAAAAAGAAAAACAAAGAATAATACAGTTCTTTGAGATTGTTAAGTGGAACAGCAGAAGAAGCAAGATAATCCGATGCTGAAGAAGCCAGTCCGCATGAAGAATCTTGAGCGACATTATACTTAGAAAAGAAAATTCTTAATGTATTACTAGTCAAGTCTGTTGTTTTTCCTGAAATTTCTGTTGTTGATAGAACATATAAGTTACAGTTCTGGTGGTAATAAGTGTAGATAGTAAATGTGGTTTTTATGAAAAATAATGTGAAAAAAAGTGTGAAAGTCAGTTGTACAAATTAACAGCACAGTAGCAACATGGTAAATCCATGTTGCAATTTAATAGTAATTTGTAAAATTAACATTTATGTCATTTTAACTTTAATTATTCTAACAACTTTATTATTTTATTATTATTATGTATTTTTAAATTTCAATTTTGATGTGAGTTTGGAGGTAACCCTGTGGCCTGTGCCATTGGCCGAGCTGTACTAGATGTTATTGAAAATGAAAAGCTGGTGTCCAGTGCTAAAAATGTTGGTAAATGCCTAAAGGATGGATTTAATGAAATCAAGCCCAAGCATCCGATGATAGGAGATGTGAGGTAAGGAATATGTTTTGCTTTTATTATGTCTACTTCTGAGCAGTCATACTTTAATGGCAAGCCTGTTGTTTTGTTTCTGAATGAATCATAATTTAAAAGTGAAACATTTTAACACTGCCATCTGAAAATAGTAATAGGGTTTTAGCTTGTCGTCACTATTCTTTCTCACAGATGAGCACTTTCCATTTGTGTTTTATTTCCATTATTTACAATTTATATTGTGTATCTTCTTCCAGTCTCAGTATTTTACTACTGTAGGTAGAGTAATACTCATTAGTAAACATTGAATTTTTCATCTGAACTTTATAATCTTTGAAAAAGGAGTTGTGTAGTGACATCTGAAAAAAAAAAACCCCTTTTGCTTCATAATGTTCATTTATATACATTTGTTGTAAATGTTTATTTTAACAATGCAACTATGAAATCGACAACTAAATTTGCGAGAATCTTCATCACTGTATTTTACTACTTACAGAGGTGTTGGCATGATGATTGGAATTGAACTGGTCATGGATAAGGAAAGTAAGAAACCTGCCAAGGAAACTGCAGAAATTCTTGCATACAGGTTTGTCAAGTCAGGTTCTATACCTTGAGGTGTAGGCAATCATGTCTTTCCTCAGATCTTGATCTTTTATACTTCCTGTGAGTTCTCTCGCTGATCTCTTCCCATACCATAGTGTCAAGCTGTCCATTATCTTTTCTCTCTGTCTTCCTCAGCATCTCTTTCCCTCTATGTTTTCAGTAATCACAATGTGTGCGATTGCACCTCTTTTCATCACATGTCCATTGAAGGTTGATTATCTTTATCTTATACAGGTAGGCGCTGCTTTACGACACTTCATTATACGTCGTTTCACATTACCGCCCTTTTAAAATAATGAAAAAAATCCACAAATATAAAAAGAAATTTGAAAACGCAAGCGTAAACGCAGCACAGGAAGTAGGTACCTAGGAAGAGTAGGAGATCGTGCCAATTAGGACCCTCACCACAAAGACACTTCAGTAGCTTTGGGACAAACACAAACAGCCTGTAAAACTCTATGTGATAATGACCCAGTCTGGGAACGCAGCTCTTCCATCCAAAGAGATGTTACTAACATATTGAAGCCCTACTACAGTATGTTAGAAGAGAGACTCACCAGACATCATTGTTGCAGTTCTTTTCTAAAGCCAAAGAACCAGCAGAACTGGTCGACCTTCCATCAGGCACATCCTATTAACTCGCCCCATAACGCCACTGTCAAAGAACATCCATAAGGCTGGCTGACAGTGGCATTACTACATACTCCAAAGATGGTTCTACAGGACCGTAGTTCTATATTAAATGTTTATTTTATTACTTATATTTGATCAATAAATATTACTCATGCCTCACAATTATAAAATAACCACAAGTATTTAATATAAAAGCACTTATATTAACTCGTATGGTTGAATTTTCGTGATGAAGGAACCAATCTCATTTAAATACGTTATAATTCTTCCTTAGTTAGGCTGCTTGAGCTAACGACCCTGGGGAGGTGGAATGTAACACTGATGTAAATAAGGGCCTACCTATAATTGTTATTATATTTCTGTGTTCATTAGCTATTATCTTAGTCTTTTATGGAATTATTAATATTTTTATGAGAAACCACCTCTGTTGCCTCCAGCGGCTTTTGCATCATCATGATCATAACCCTTCACTCCCAAAGGAGCATAGGCCTTCAACAAACACATGCCAAGTCCTGTCACGTCAAGTTCTTTCCACATTCTCCTCATCATTTTCATCTCTGTTTCCAGCTCTCTTCTCCATGTGCTTCTTGGTCTACCTCTGCCCTCTCTTGCCCTGAGGGTTCCAGAACAAGGACTGCCTTGTAATGCTATCAACAGGTTTCCTCAGTGTGTGTCCTATCCATCGCCATCGTCTTCTCATCTCTTGTTCCATTGGCACTTGTCTGGTTCTTGTCATCAGTTCCACGTTGGTAACCTTGTCATACCATTTTAATCCTTCTATTCTACGCAAGCACCCACTTATGAAAGTCTGTAGCTTTTTGGTTGTTGTCTTTGTTGTTCTCCATGTTTCAGAGCCATATAATAGTACTGACTTCACATTTGAGTTGAAGATTCTTATTTTCGCGTTGAATCCGATTTCTCTCGATCTCCATATATTTCCCAATGCAATGAAAGCTCCTCTTGCTTTTTGTATTCATATTTTGATATCACTATCTGTCCCTCCAACTTTGTCTATATTGCTGCCATTTTCATTTTCTACTAATAATACTGTGTCATCAGCGCAGCTCAAGTTATCAGTACATAAAAATCCAACTCCTTTCCCTGGTTAATTGACTTCATTATGTTTTCATTGTATAGAGAATATGGGTCGTTTGAAAGAGCACATAACTACATCACTCCTGATTTTGTTGGTTAGAAACTGCTGACTTTATTCTTCACTCTTACAGCTGCTTCTTGCTTACAGTACATGTTTTTCACTACTCTTAAATCTGTCCCATCAGTATCTATGTCTTTTAACTCTTACTATACGTGAGCTAAAACCGCGTTTTTACGCGCTAGTTTAACTATCGTTACCGCCGCGCGCCACTTGAACTGGCGAGCCGTAAAATTGGTACTAAACCCGCGCCACTTCACGGGGCTTGCCGGATACTAAGAGTTAACTTTCTGATGATTTTTTTCTTGTAAAAAAATCTTGTAACTTTTTTCCTGCTTCTTTTTCTGAGTAATTTTAGAAATTAGGATGTACAAGTTTGACATGTTATATTCACATTCTGTTTGATTCTTGTACTGACATCTCTAACATAACATGCTTTCTTCATCATACTTATTTGTTCCCCCCTGTAGACTGAAAGAAAAGAAAATAATTATTGGCATTGACGGGTCAGACAAAAATGTGCTGATGCTGCTTCCACCACTTTGCTTCACAGCAGATAATGCTAGGTTTGTGGTGCAGACATTTTCTGAAGTCCTGGCCAACATTGAAAGTGAAGCTGCTAGGTAGGAAGCTAGAGGTTTTGTAGCTACTCTATTGTGCTTTTTGATTGCCGATTATGAGTATTTCCAGCAATAATTGTGAGATAGTCTAAATACCTTATGTATATTATGTCTACTTTTATTTCCATTTCCCTTTTTTGTTTGTTTACATGCATGTTTAAATGGTAGTGCAGTGGTTAGTGCACTGGCTTCCTAGCTCGGTGGTCCATGGTTCGATCCCCAGTTGAGGTGGGATTTTTTAGACCGCAAACGGCTCCGGGGTCGACCCAGTCTCATGAATTGGGTACCAGAGCAACTTCTGGGAAGGTTAAGGTGTGCTGATGGTCAAGAAAATATGGGCCTAACACCATATTTCCAATATGCCTCAATGGGCATTTAACAGGATCCTTTTTCCCTTTTTTACATGCATATTTAATTATTCTGTACTTTTCTGTTTAAAATGCTAATGCCATTCTGGATGGATGGGTTTGAAAAAAAATCGAAAAAAGGTGATTCGTCTTACGAGGACAAAAGACAAAGAAAATAGTCTACGTTACGGCCACAAGGCCTTCGTCAGGAAAGGAAAGAAAGTGAAGGCTAGATAGGACACATAAAAACTAAATAAAATAAAAACTGGGTACTTCCCTGAAGGCAAGAACCGAAATTCTATCAAAATCGCTGTCCTGTTGATAAGCGCATGGCTGAACAGAAAGCGACTTCCGCCGCCGGATGTACACAATGCATACTAAGAAACTAAAAAACGAAACCGGAAAATAAACTACCCAACGTGATAAAAGTGGGGACTGGAAATAGAAGGGGACAGAATGAGTGGGAGATAAATAAATATGAAATAAAAAAATTTTTATGGCATACAAATAGAAGAATAGGATAAGAGTGGAAAGAGTAAAATAGAGCAAGAGAGGAGAGGGTGACCTCAGACAAAGGTGTGAAAAGTGTTGAGACCGGCTGGTTTTAGACACCCCATGCGGTGGATAAGACGGTTCTCAAGCTGTTCTCGGCTGGCAGTGTCAGAGGAGCAGGATCGGATCGCTGTGACCTGGATGTCGATGGGACCATGGTGGTCAGGACCATTGAAGTGTATAGCAACTGG
The DNA here is from genome assembly GCA_024509875.1 of Oreohelix idahoensis. Taxonomy (NCBI): domain Eukaryota; kingdom Metazoa; phylum Mollusca; class Gastropoda; order Stylommatophora; family Oreohelicidae; genus Oreohelix; species Oreohelix idahoensis. The sequence continues at coordinate 161,840 of JAMPIV010013019.1, read as the reverse complement.
TGTTGACTTTTGCTGAGCGATGTCATTTAAGTGCTGGCTGAATCTGTCCCCAAGTCGTTTGCCTGTTTGGCCAATATAGGTTTTGCAGCAACGTTTACATATGATCGTATAAATGACATTGCGCGATTCACACGTGAAGCTACTAGTGATGGTGTACGTAGCCTTAGGAAAGGACACCTTCTGGGTTGAGATGACGTACTTGCACGTGTTGCATCGTGTCCGACCACAGGGTAGTGTGCCAAAGTGAGTGGCATTCTCCTTTGGGAGACGGCTGTGAACAAGAAGATCCTTCAAGTTCTTGTCACGTCTATATGCCACCAAAGGTGCTTCACTGAATACTTTTTGGGTCAGAGGCTCTGCTTGGAGGATAGGGAGGTGGCGGAAAAGGATCTGTTTGACAGTAGTACTGTGAGGGTGATGGGTCAAGATTAATTTGACTCTATCCGAAGTGGATTTATGGTGAGGTTTGAGGGCCTCCAGACGAGAGATGGGGAGCACACGTTGGAGAGCAGAGGTGAGAACATGTTCTGGATAAAGTCTGTTACGGAAAAAATCCAACATCTCATCTGCTCGTAAGTGGAAGTCATCGTCGTCTTGGCATAAACGGCGGAGGCGGAGAAGTTGTGAAAAAGGAAGGGAGTCACGACAGGCCCGAGGATGAGAAGAGGTATACAGGAGGTAGCTGTGGGCATCTGTCGGCTTGTAGTATACTGAGGTATTAAGGCCGGAGGGCGTGATAGAAATAGTAATGTCAAGGAAGTTGACAGATACTGTGGAGACGAGGGAGGTGAACTTGATGGTGGGGTGAAAGTGGTTCACAAAGTCGATGAAGCGGTGTAAATCAGTCTCAGACATATCTGTGAGACCTATGCCATCATCGATATATCTGCGGTAAAACCCAGGGAAAGGACCGGAGTATTGTTGCCATATCTGATGCTCCAAGTGGCCCATGAATAGACAGGCATAGCTGGGACCCATCTTCGTTCCCATGGCAACACCGCTAATTTGGTCAAAAAAAAACTGACCATTGAATTCAAAGGAATTCAGTTGAAGGACCAGTTCAGCAAGACGGAGAAGAGTGACAGTGGATATAGAAGGGCAAGTGCGTTGGTCCAGAAAAAACTGAAGAGCTCGGAGACCATCAGAGTGGGGAATAGAGGTATACAGAGAGCAGACGTCCAGCAAGAAAAGACGGTAGGAGCAGTCTGCTGGGAGTCGGATAGAGGAGAAAGTTGTAAGAGCGTGATTGGTGTCTTTGATGAAGGAGGGAAGATTCTCAACGATAGGCTGGAAAATGCTATCGAGAAAGTCAGAAATGTGTTCAGTAGGACAAGAACAGGCTGAGACAATAGGTCTTCCAGGGTTTTCGATCTTGTGAATTTTGGGGAGCATGTAGAATACAGGCTTGCCCAAAGAGCTGTCATGAATCCTGAGATGAGATGCTTCGGGAGGAAGATCATTACTAGTGATAAGCTGTTTAATCGTGTTGTGTACAATGCGATTGTTAGAGACAGTCGCATCGCTGGTCCTGGACCTGTAAAAAGAGCCATTGGTCAACTGGTTTTTACCTTCACTTAGGTACAAGTCCTTCTGCCAGACGACAATGGCTCCTCCCTTGTCAGCCGGTTTGATGACAATGTCGTCTCTATGGCGAAGAAGGGAGAGAGCACCAGACTCCGCCGAAGTGAGATTGGAATAATGCAATCTACGAGGGCGGAGCTGCTGAATGTCATGGATGGTGTTCTTGATATACAGGTCCAGGGCATGAGAGGCTCCAGGTTTAGGTGTAAAGGGAGGTTTAGTAGAGTCAGAAAAGTGTGCGAAGATGTCGGATTCAGCCTGAGACTGCGGAGTGCTGTCTTTCTCTCTAAAATGGAGCTTCAGCCTCATGCGACGGTGAAACCGATGAACATCCTGGAGGAGATTGTATTGGTCTAGGGTCGGACGAAGAGGAACAAATTTTAGGCCCTTACTAAGAACAGAGCGCTCTCCCTCAGAGAGGGGTAGATCTGGGGGGATGCAGACTACCTGAGTGCATGATGGAGTGGAGGATGGAGGGGTAGCTATGGGGGTAGGGATGAGACGGGATAGTTTATGGTGTTTAGACGTGGAAAGGAACTCATGCAGCTGCCGGTTCAGTGTGTGGATAGTGGTGCGTATCATAGAATAGAAAGGGAAGTTGTTGGAGGTGAGACAACGTAAGCGAAGCAGAAGCTGGGTCTGTTGGGCACTAAGGTCTGATAAAAGGCGGGAGTGACTGGCGGCCACTACGCGCATACGTTGAAAGCCACATCTGGTCTCAATTCGTTGTAGGAGACGTTGTTCCCTAGGATTGAGTGTACCAGCAGATGGATGAAAATTGGAAGAAAATCCATTAGGAAGAATTTTGTGGTGGAGGCAGGTGTGAATAAAGTGGAGATGGGAGGTGAATCTAGTTTTCTTGAAAGTAACGAACGCAAAGTCAATAGCGACACGGGATATATCAGGAGGTAGGGAGCTAAAGCTGGTGGTAACCGACACACGGAGAGAGTTGATAAAATATTTCAGCGAGGGCATAGTGGGGAAAAGTAAAACGTCCAGAAAATAAAAAACGTAAAATATGAAATAAATAAAATATAAGACGCTGAAACAATAAATAAAGGATGATGCAGATGAAGAAATGTGGCAAAGACTGATAATAAAATATCTTTCCTCTTTTGCTGAACAAAACATTGTTTTGATGAGAAGAAATGATGCTGAATGACGGTGAAGTACATTGATGTAAAAATATAATGAATGTCCCCATTACAAAGCAACAATACAATATAAGCATGGGAATAATTCATACCTGTCAACCTGTATGAATTTTTCATACAATGTACGTATTTTTGATACTTTTAGCAGTGTATGGCTGTACAGACTCATGCAGATTTTTCTCCCACTCCCCAACAACAACAACAAATTGAAAAAAAAATGTTTTTAATTTATTTTTGTTTAATTAAAAAAAATTCTAAAAATATTTTGTAACCCAAGTTTAAAAAAATTTTAAATCAGAAAATATTTTCTAGCCCACGTTTTTTTTTTAACCAATTTTTTTATTCCGGAAATCTCGGCGTCTGTTTTTAAACTGAGATCTCTCCCAGCAACCACTCAAATCCTTTTATACCCAACAATTTGGCAAAAACTTTGAATTCGGCCTCAAACAATTTCGGTTTTCAGCGTGACATGACATATTTTTAAAGTTACCTGTTATCAGCCACCCTTGCCAAGACACTTCGGCGCCATTTTGTTTAAAAAAGCTAAGTACTTATAACTTAGTTAAATATTGCTGTTGTTTTGCTTCGTTGCAATTTAATCGCTGTCTTAATCTTTCCAGTTATATCTTGCCCTTCAGTATATTTCGGATAAATTAATGTCATAATATTAGACCTATGTGTAGGTCCTACATAACTAGAAAAAAAGTTTGTTTGCGTAAACTTCACTGCTTTATTTTTCATTAAAGTGGCGATCTATTATCACTCTTCTAGCAACTTTTTAATAATAATTTTGTAAAGTTTGGTACCGTAGCACGTCTTCCTAGATTCGTTATTCTGTTTATAATTATTTTTTACTGTTGGCTGTTTACTTTGCTTCGTTGTATTTTTTAATCATTCTCTTCGTCTACAAAGATTATTAGTTGAAATATTTCATCCACTGAATGATGGCTGAGCCTAATTCAAAGAAACAAAAGCTTGCAGGTCATGGTAAGTTTCAGGCCAAATGGGTTAAACTCTTCCCTGGCATTGTAGATGCATCCAAGTTAGGATCAACCCATGCTTTTTGTAGATTATGCAGCAAAGATATTAAAGTAGTAGCTTCAGGATTATATGATCTGAAAGTACATTTTAAATCTAAATTGCATGAACAAATGTTTGCAATGAAGAAGGGAGCATCTATTAAGACCTTTTTTGCTCAGCCAAAGCAGGAAGAGGGTGGCATTACAGGGGCTGAAGTTTTATTTGCCAATTTCATTGCCCAGCACAACTTAACTACATCTGTTGCTGATCACTGCAACAGAACCAGTGTTAAAGCTGTGCAGGGAAACACCCTTCTCATTAATGGTTGATGAGTCAAATGACAAGAAAACAGATAAGCGGTTAGCTATTATGGTGAGAGTTTTTGAAGAAGGATTGGGACCAAGAACAAGATTGTTGGACATGCCTGTATGCAGTGATGGAACCAGTGAGGCGATATTCAGTGATGTTGATAATCTGTTCACAAAATTTCATATTCCATTGTAAAATTGCATCGGCTTTGCTAGTGACAACTGCAATGTCATGGTGGGGAAATCAAACTCAGTACTTACCAGGATCAAGCAGAGGAACCCTTATGTTTTTAGTATTGGGTGCATTTGCCACCTTGCAAATTTATGTGCACAAAATGGAATTAAACAGTTGACTGTGCCAGTAGAAGACCTTTTGTTAGACATGTACTGTCATTTTGAGCACAGCTCAAAACGACGAAAGGTTTATAAGGAGTTCCAACTATTCACAGACGCAGATGACCTGAATATTCTTAAACATTGTCAGACTCGCTGGCTGTCATTGCAGAAGGTAGTGAATAGAATTATTAACCAGTATACAGCTCTTACTTACTTACTTACTTAGTCGTTCCCCTTCTACCGTGAGGTGTAGAGGTTTGGAAGAGAGAGCGCCAGACTATTCCATCGGCTGTCTTCCTCCTGGCCTGGTTCCATTCTAGTCCTCGGTCCTTCAAAGATTGTCTAATGTTGTCCTCCCAGCGGACTCTGGGTCGTCCTCGGGGTCTGGATCCTTGGCTCTTTGTTTCCCATGCTTGTTGTGGTAGCTGATCTTCTCCCATTCTGCAGACATGGCCAAACCATCTTAGCTGGGACTGTTCTGCTTAGTATACAGCTCTCTCATCTTATTTTGAAAGCCACAATGATGTTGAAAAGCCTGGCGGAGTCCAAAACTTCCATAAACTTTTAAAAGCACCACTAACCCAGCTAACCCTTCGTTTTCTGAATTTCATTCTGCCACTGTTAAATGAGTTTAATAAACTCTTTCAAACAGATGAGTTGCAGATTGGTGGCATTATGGAGGAGATGGACAGATTGCTTAGAAAATTTTTAGTTAAATTTGTGGAGATGAAGTATGTTAAACAGGTTGTTGACTTGAGGCATATCAAATTTAGTGATCGTGGGGTGCAGCATGATGACAGCATACTGGCAATTGGCCTCTTGAACAGAGCATTTATAGAAGAAATGGAGCTTGATAGTGGAGTAAAGAGTTCATTTTTTGAGGATGTCAGAAATTTTTACACATCAGTTGTAAAAAAAATTACTGATAAATTTTCCTTTGACAACCAGGTTCTAAAGGACAAGTGCTAGATCCAAGCACTAAAGATAATCTCAGGTATCCAAACATCTGCAGATTGGCAGATATTTTTGCCCAAGATCTTGATCAGGAAGCACTGAAAGATGAGTTCGATGACTACTGTATGTTGTCTGATGTATGCAATTCTGCAAAGTACTAAAAGTGCATGTGTTGATTATAATACAAAACACTGTGAATCGAAAGAATAGTGTACCTAATGATCACTAAGTTTTTTATATGTAAAGAACAGCATGAGACTATTAGCATGTTTTATATCACAATAATTCAAATGCTAATAGATTTGTAAATGTCATTTCTCATTTTAAAACTGTATTGTGTATAATATTAATATATTTTTTGCGTAAGGATTTTTGGGTGTTTGTAAAGATTTTTTGGGTCCGGCGTACAGGTTTTTGTCTCAGGAGGTTGACAGGTATGGAATATTGTGATGAAAACTGTTTTTTCTCTCATGATAAGAGACAAGTTTAGGTAAGCAAAAGACATGTCTACAAAGGCTGAAGACATCTAATGACATGGCCCAAAAACAAGCAGGAGATAAATTGCATGTAAATATGCAACAAACTAAAACAGAATAACAATATAAAACATCTAAAACCAGGTTTCTAAACAATAGAGCACAAAAGAAACTACAAAGAACAACAGTAGAAATCTGTATATAAAACCTATAGGAAGACCAATTATCTATGTCAGGAACAATGTCGTTGGAGAATGTGTCAGTGGAAGTAAACAGGGAGAACAAGATGCCCTGGGATTAACTGAACATGAAGAAAAGACAATGGGAAACCCAATGAAAATTGTGAGCTGACGAGTAAAAAAGGACAGAGAAATAGTAAGTGTAAGGAACTGAGAAGTGGGAAATGAAAAGGGACACATAAATAAGATCATAAAGAAGAAATGGAAGAGGAAAATGAAATAGAAAAATGAGAAGAGTAGAACAAAAAATGAAGGATAGGAAGGTGGTGGTAATGCTGGTGAAGAAAATGGTAGCATAAAGGGAGAAATCGCAAATGGTTCTGTGGTTTGTTGAAACTGTTAAAGAAAAAAATGGTCTATCTTGTGGACTTAAAAGTAAAAATCTCCATAATCCATAACTTGCATGTTTTCAATATTTAACCTGTGATCACATGCTCAAATCAAGAAGTAAAGATACTTTTTTATGTTTCATCTAATGTGTGAAATGCTAGGCTGAATATCTGCAGTGTTTATACATTTGTATCTTGTTAAGAGTGTGAATAAAGCATGTACTGTTGTGAGCATAGACTTACTTACTTATTCGTTCCTCTTCTACCGTGGGGTGTAGAGGTTTGTAAGAGAGAGCGCCATACATAGACACTCATAGTTACTGTATGTACTGTTGTGAGCATAGGCACTCATAGTTACTGTTTGTACTGTTGTAAGTATAGACACTCATATTTACTGTATGTACTGTTGTGAGCATAGCCACTCATAGTTATTGTATGTTGTAGCGAAAGGTTTTTATGAGTATAGTGTCAGTAGTAGTTACTGAAAGAACAGAAGAAGAATTCTGTCTGACAAGAATGTAGTCCCAGTGTCAGATACGAGCACTGGTACAACAATATAAAATTGATAAGTCAGAGAATTACAATTACTGAATCATTTATTATGTATATCTATCTTTTGTTTCTTGTGCAATGATGAAATGATGACAATTGAATGAATAAAATTTAATTACAAACTTGATTGATAGTTGAGTTATACTCAAAAAGTAAATAAGAAGTCCTTTCTGGAATCTTCAAATAACATAAAATTGTTCATCCAAATGTTCCTTTATCACTTAAGTATTTCTTGTCTGGGCTAGTGTTTCAGAACTGTTTTCTCATCCCTACACTATTGTAAATAAGCTTTGGTTGATTTCTCACAATGATTGCAGGAATCTGGTCACATAGAATACTTATATTAAAGTTCTGTGACTGTCCTCTATGAGCATGCACAGCAGTATCAGTTGAAGGTCTTGCTCTAGACCACCAAGCACTGATGGGGCCTAATGCTGAAATCCAGACGACAGTATCTGATGCTCCTGTGGTTGTTCAGGAAGGCAACTATCAATCTAGGATTCTAGACCACTGATGTATGACAAGATCAACCTGGGGACAATATGGGACAAGTGACTAGCCTTTGGTTATAGGGCCCACAAGCCTATGTGTCCATGAATGATAGTGTTCAGATGTTTGCTTGTATAGAATGATACATGGATCAGTTCTGAATAGAATAGTGAGACAAGTCAGATGTCTAACTGCATAAATCATTCTAATATAATACATGAAATAAATATAATACATTTTTATACATGATTATGATGTTACCGTCGCCTTTCACATTCTGGAGTGCCAAGTCCATTATTCCAGTATAATAATTTTAATTGAACACTCCTACTGACATTTTTGCTAAATGTTGGTAAGCATCGAATTCCTTTATATCCACAACTCAAATACAGTTCAGTCCTCTGGCCTGATCCTGATACAATTCTATTTAAATAAACTGCAATAAAACAATTAATTATTCATAAATTTACATACCCTCTAAAATAAATGTAAAGCACAGAATAGACTTGGTTTCGTGATAGAAGAACTGCACGGCAACAGATGGTAAAGTTTTAGCCTTCACAAGTGTTTTCCTCCGTCTGTCTATCTGTCTTCTGCTGTGTGTGTGTAAAGTTTGAAATTTGCGCTGCTGGCCTTTATATAGTGCGAGAGCGGCCGTGTCGGAGAGCAAAGCAGTGTCACCGTTTCCCAAACTGTTTACTCCTGCGTTTTTGTGTGCAGATTCGAACAAGTGTGTAAGTTAGGTCCAGACAACATATTCGTTCTCCTTAACCCTGACATTTCCTACCTTCATCTATATATCCTTTTACAGGGGCAATCCTTACCTTCCTTTACATCTATGGTTTTCCTTAATTCGTTTTGTCTACGAATTGTAGCGATTTTTGAAAGACCAATTTCACACTATCTTCTAACATGCTGGCCTACTTTACCTCGCATATCTCCGAAACTAAAGCACATTGCAACTAGTCCTTTTGAATATAACAGCAGGACCTTCTCCTCTATAAAATGCAATAAATTCCATTACTTTTATTCACTCCATTCGTTTGCAATTTATATAAATCCATGATACCGCTAACACAAATTTTCCTTTTGCTATTATGCCATTTTCAAAACTGTGAGACACACACACAAGAGGGTGCGTGGATTTTATTGGACGATACAATGAATATGTATCATGTTACATATGTACTGTTGTGAGTATAGACACTCATAGTTACTGTATGTACTGTTGTGAGTATAGACACTCATAGTTACTGTATGTACTGTTGTGAGTATAGACACTCATAGTTACTGTATGTACTGTTGTGAGTATAGACACACATAGTTACTGCATGGCAGCTTCAAGACTGAATGATCTGTTGTGTTATTTTAGAAGTAGTAATTTAGTCAGGGTACTCATAATGTGGCTCCTTTGAGCTTGTGGTGCAGCTCTCATTATGTGCATGAAATTATATAAAAATTGTGACGAATAAGACTGAATAATATTCAACCAAGATTATTTTATATTTTTACCATAGAGAAGCTACAGAAACATTACTAAGAATGGGAAATACCAGTAAATATCATATTTAAGATAAATATTTTATTTTGACATATAATCATATATAAACATGTCAGAATGTGCTTGTCACATACATTTGCTGCACACAAAAACTTATGGATGGCTTTTTTCCAAAATTTCCTCCAGTATTGCAGCTCTCAAAGGTCACCTAGTTGGCCATCCCTGTAATACAGTTACTCCGTGTTATTTTAGCTGTGGCAGTATGGTTATTTTATGTTTTTTTAGCGGTGTTATTATAGTAATTTTACACCTAACATGCACTGCAGAAGAGGAGTATGCAGTGATCTAGTTTTTCTGAGCTGAAGGTGTACCAGTGTCAGAAATCCACCGATGACTGTCAGTACAGCATGGAAACAGTACTTTACTGTAGGAAAATGTGTATACGTATATAATCATTTTCAACATTTGCGATTAAATTAGAGTAAATAATGGAAGACAACAGGGTTACATTTCATATCTGGTACTTATAAGAACATTGAGAAGCCCAAATTATGCTTGAGGGTTATTGGAAAACAGTTGCAGTGTCCCATACGGATCACAGTGCCTGGTATTAGGGACTAAAGAATAAGACAAGGTACCCTAACAAACACAATTAAACACAGCTCAAGAGGAATGTGCATGGCAACCTCATCATGTAAGACTACACTGGTGGCCACAAGATTTATAAAGTGGCAAGTATTGTGCAAATTGATGGATTATACTGGTTAACTAATTTACAGCTTACCACTATTGCCTAACTTGTGTGAAAAGTGGGTTCTCATGGAATTTACAGGAGAGCGCAAGTATAGTTATTTGGATTTAAGATTTTATTTTTTGAAATGATAGAAATCTTTTGGCATCTGTGAAATTCCCTCCATGTAGCTCTGGTCTTGTTGCATAGGAATATAATCTCTGACCCACAAGATGTTTTAAGAGGCTATCAGTGTATTGCAGGACAGGTTCATTTAAGGAATTTACATAGCCAAAGGACGACATAACAAAGCTTACACTGAGACAACTTTTAGTGATGTTCAATATAAATTTTGAATTTATTGCATTACTTGAAATTTCAAACAAATTTAACATTTTTTAATTCACATTGTTAAGTGGCTCATTCTTTAGTCTAACTGTAATTGGCTTGCTTCTGTGAAATGACACACATGGACTCAAGGCAAAAGCAATGCAGGCACATGCTTGGGGCAGCATTTGGTCGTAGCAGAAAAATCCAAAATTATTCAGTTATTGGTTATTAGTCTTTACTATAATTAGTAGGTTTTTAACAAATTAATATATGTTGCTGCACAGTTTGAAATAATTGAAATGTTAAAATCAGCCTGAAAATATATTTTTTCCAAGCTACTGAGGTCCATAATGAGTTCTACAGGGTGATTAAAAAGTTGGTCCATATTTTTAAAATTGTAGATCTTCATATGTATCTGTTGGATATACATGAAACAAATATCTAAACATGGAACCGCGCTAGCGTAGTGGTTACAACACCGCTCTGGCGACCGGGTGATTCAGGATAAAACCCGGGCGACGGCATTTGAGGATTTTTCGTCGACCGGGATTTGGACTGGATTAACTCGAGACCTGACGAGGACATTTGAAGGAGTGTCGTCGACCAGGGATTGGCGGCTTCTGAGCCGACCCAGCTCTAATGGGTACCTCCGAAATCGGCGAGTATCTGCCTGAATGGCGAGGGACACCTGTCTCTGTACAAGAAAAGGGATACTCACGTAAAATCAATGTCAGGTTAGACATTAATAATAACCTGAGATTTCGCCTCGAGTATTAGCGGGCGTATGAAAAAAAAAAAAAAAAAAATCTAAACAAGCAGCAGTAACTGCCATTTGACAAATAAGTTATATTTTTTTTTAATTTCCAAAAATAAACCTAAAATGGCCAACAAACTAATGTTAAAAGAGATCGCAAAAATGACTGCCCGACATATGTCGTGTTGAACAGGCCAGATCTCACATTGAGCTGTAATATTAATGTAATAAAGCATTTCGTGTTATAAAATAGCAGTTAATTCTCATTATTTTGAGTTTTGTTTCATGTAAATTAGTTGTATAGGCACAAATAAAGAAAAATGTAAAAACAGGGAGTAACTTTTCAGTTACCCTGTATTATGTACACATAGTGTGTATCAGTATTAGAGTAGATAAGTTGATTTATTGCAGTAGTTGAGGGAACAATTAATCCAAACAATAAAAGGTTGAATGGAGTAGCCTGGAACTAAAGAATGAAGCAGAAAGACAACCCAGTTTGCATTTCAGTATTGAGTCTTGGCATGTAATATATGAATACTTTGTAGAAGTTTGGGAGCCATGGTAGCGCAGTGGTTAGTGCACTGGCTTCCTAGCTTGGTGGTTGTCACGAAAGTGGATTTAAGTTTTTAGAGTTTGTCTGAATATATAGACAAGACACTAGTATGAGAAAGTCTGAGAAGATAGATTTTGATGAGAATGACAGTGAATGTGGAAGGATGAGACTATTAGCTTTGAGGGTGAGAACCGAGATTGACTCTCCCTCGCCACTTCTGACGTATTTAATGGCTATAGACTCACCACCCCTGACTACCAATAAAGGAGATAAGGTTTCACTAAAAAATCCACAGACACAACTATACCGACAAACATATACGTACAGTATAGTTATAGAGAAACTGATCTAGTGTACAGTTTATAGTTTATTATACAACAAAAATCAAATAACACAGTAAAATAAATAACGTGCGAGGTCGCACTAACCTGAAAAATAAACAGAACAATTAAAATGACAGACAATATAACCCACCACATTCACCCTTTCGTTCAACCTGCATGGAAGAAAATTAATGATTAACAAAAAAAATTACTTGGTGGGGTCTCTAACTTATGAGCCACCGTTTCCTCTGCCTATCCTAATATATTTATAACTATAGTCTACTGTCCTGCTGCAGACGTATACCTAAATGTCTACACACAACTGAATAAACTATCTAATGTCCAACACCGCTAATCACAAGCACTGATCCTCTAACGGACTTCTTCAGTGCAACCTCAGAGGCTGTCCTCTGACTCTATAAATTCTGTCTCTCCTCTATTTCTGCTTAGTGTCTCTCTGACACTACGGTCTTCTGCTGAGTGGCATCTCCGTTACGCCCCTCCTCTCATTTAGTTTTTCTGGAAAGGAATGGTAACCCTCTCTCCTTCCTTGACTACTGCTGATGATGACTTTTTGAAATAATGACTAGGTACTTGACTTGGGAGGTATATGCTTTGCTGCTGAAGAAACTTCTTTTACTTGCCCAGTTACCCTCTCCGGGTTTTGGACGACATTATTATGGTCATATAAAACACACACAACAAACACCAGGCCACGCGCCTTTCCGGTGTTGTTATAACGAGCTGAGAGCTCCGGATTTCAAAGATGAACCCGTTCCCACTGAAGCATGGGCTTCACTGCCTGAGAACGTCTTGTTTCTTTCACCTCTGGTGATATTTCGAGCCCTCGGCTCCTGAGATGACAACTTGCCATTGGTAAATTGTAGGGCAGGTTACACCCTCCCTATGTGCCGTGAAACTGCTGTAAACAAAGAAACAACAACGACTGTACAACAGATTCAAAATAATCTCAACCATAACACATAAACACCTTAACTAATACATCTTCCGCCTTTCCCCTCCTCAACTATGCACAGCGATAAACAATTCCTAACCCAGGGTCACTAACTTACAATCACACCTCTTTCTTCCCCCGCTCCCCAACTATCTGTCTATTATGTGAACTCCCAGACACAGGCTGACCTAAATCTCTTACGCCAGTCTAGCCTCAGGCGTCAAAACATTTCATTCACTGAGGGAAACCCCCTGTACTAAATAATTCCTAGGCCCTACTTTTTACGACTAACCCGGGATGTTTATCACATTTACACAATATAAATATACCCCATCAAGGAAATATTAACTGCTGTCTCAGTAGTATTAATTACACCCCTGTCTTCTGACTACACACAATTAATACCCAATTAATTAAAAATACACAAATACGCTCGAGTATATACACTGCAATTTATCATAAATCAAAGATGCGGGTTTTCTACAGACCTTCTATTACCTATTACCATGCACCAGTTATCTTAGCATTTATTTCCCTCACACAGTTAATATCTCAAAAGCCTTTACACACATCATAGATACTGCTACTTATTCACAGAAACTTTATATGCACAACTTACATTTTTATTATTTCTATAAGATAGCAATTGATGGCACTTCAAGCTAAATTAACTTTAATTAACTCCCAGAAGAAAACTTTACTTTAACATGCTAAGATCTTACAGAACTATCTACTCGCTAAATTAAGATGTACACATACCCAATTACCGAATATCTCTAGCTTGAGCAAGCGATAATGACGTTGATTCACGGCTGATATTTCTGGAGACAAAGAGACAGCTAATCGACTAAACTCTGTTATTTATTACAGAAAAAAAAATGATGCAAGAGCCCACGCCCTGAGTCATCGCGTGGCTTCGCTTAGGGGCCGTTCTTAAACCAATAATCTTGCCGCAAATTAATAACCTCTGACCTCCGCCAATGATATCACAACAAACTCATGACTAATATTTATTCTGCTCGCGCGCATCTTATTGCGTCATGTTAGATAATTTATCTGAGTGCTCGCGTTACCAAAAATAAATCTGATTGGTTAAAGCGTTGATTCGACGTTCCTGGGTCGTGCTTTTCACACCCACCCCTGTCTAAACCTGGATAGGTGTTTTTAACGTCGGAAAATTTTTACCCAGCCTAATAATACTCAAGCGCCTAATACAATAAAATGACCGCAATTATTTTACAAAGAAAAGAAGACTACGTGAACGCAATTACTTACAGAGAGAAGAGGACTGGAGAAAAATTGAAATTTAAAACCAACAGTAACTCCTCCTAAATAGACGTAACCAATACATGGAAAAAAGAATAGGGCCCGTTGAAAATAAAATCACAGTAACTTCTCACAGTGGTCCATGGTTTGATCCCCAGTTGATGTGGGATGTTTTAGACCGCAACTGAGCCTCATGAATTGGGTACCAGAGCAACTTCTGGGAAGGTTAAGGCAGCTGGCGTGATGCTGTCCACCCTAGTTTGCCGATGGTCAAGAAAATATGGGCCTAACACCATTTTCCCAATATGCTTCAATGGGCGTGTAATGGGACCCTTATTTTTTTTTGTGTGTGTAGAAGATTAACACCATTTCAACAATATATAAGGAAAGTAGCAAATCATGCTTAGGATTCCAGGAAAGGAAGAAGCAAGACTGGATAACACCAGAAACACTAAACACCATAAAGATGAGAAAGGAAATGAAAAGAAAGAAAACAGAAGCGAAGTCCCCCAGGTTAAAGCAACTATATAGCGAACAGTACAGTCAACTGGACAGGGAAGTTAAACGCCAAACCCGAGCCAACAAAAGGAATTTCCTAGACGATCTTGCAAAACAGGCAGAAGAGGCAGCACTGAGAAATGAACAAAGCACAGTATACAAAATAACTAAATTCATCAGCGGAAAACAAGGTGCAAACAATATTACATTAGTAAGAGATAAGCAAGGAAATCTCATCAAGACAGCAGAGGGACAGGAAACAAGATGGGCAGAGCACTTCAGAGAAACTCTGAACAAGGAAATACCAGAGACACAATTGAATGTTCCTGAGGCTGAAAACGATCTAGATGTAAATACAGACATTCCACGAAAAGAAGAAATCATCACAGCAATCAAAGGGTTAAAGAACGGTAAAGCTCCGGGCCATGATAACTTAAATGCAGAGCTATTTAAGACAGACCCTGAGCTAGCAGCAGAACTATTAGAACCACTATTTGCACAAGTGTGGAAAACGGGGACAACACCATCAGAGTGGAACAAAGGAATAATTGTCAAATTGCCCAAGAAGGGAGATCTTTCAGACTGCAATAATTGGAGAGGAATCACTCTTCTCTCAGTTCCCAGCAAAATACTAGGCAGGATAATTATACAGAGAATTTCAAAGGCAGTAGACTACAAACTGAGGAAAGAACAAGCAGGATTTAGAAAGAACAGAAGATGTGTAGACCATATATTCACTCTCAGGAACATTATAGAGCAGTGCTCAGAATGGCAAAGACAGCTTTACATAAATGTTGTTGATTTTGAAAAGGCTTTTGACAGCATACATAGGGACAGTTTATGGAAAATACTGAAGGCTTATGGAATTCCAAGCTGCATAGTGTCAATCATAAAAAGCCTCTATGCCAACTTTACGTGTAGTGTTGGGCAGAGCAACCTAACCTTCGAGGTGAAGACAGGAGTACGACAGGGATGCCCCTTATCAACCACTCTATTTTTAACAGTCATAGACTGGGTGATGCGCCAGACAACAGAGGGCAGTCCAAGAGGAATAAGATGGACTACATTTTCAACATTGGAAGATCTGGAATATGCAGATGACATTGCACTGCTGGCACATTCACATCAACACATCCAGGAAAAAACGGATAGACTCAATAAATTTAGCCAGCAGGTGGGCTTGAACATCAATTTAAAGAAGTCTGAGGTCATGACGCTCAATGTGAGCAACCCTGAGCCCATATCAGTAAGGAATCAGCAACTGGTACAGACAGATACCTTCACATACCTAGGAAGCATAGTAACACCAGACGGTGGGGCAGGCAAAGACAATCAACATCAGAATGAATAAGGCAAGAACAGCCTTCTTTAGCCTAAATAACATCTGGAAGTCCTCCCAATACAGCACAAGCACAAAATTAAGATTATACCAGAGTTGCGTGCTTTCTGTGCTTCTCTATGGTGCGGAATGCTGGAGAGTCACAGAGAAGGAAATGTCAAAATTGTCCTCTTTTCACACAACATGCCTAAGAAAAATTCACCGAATCTTTTGGCCGAATACCATCACCAACCAAGATCTGCTTACTCGTAGTAAGCAAGAGGACATGCATACCATCATAGCTGGCAGACGCTGGAGCTGGGTTGGTCATGTCCTCAGAAGAGACCCCGATGCCATCACAAGAACAGCTATGCTTTGGACCCCTGAAGGAAAGCGAAAGAGAGGCCGACCAAAAACAACTTGGCGGAGGACTGTGGAGGCTGAGATGCAAAGAATGAACCAGAGTTGGGGCACTGTACGAAGGATGGCCACCGACCGTGCAAAGTGGAATCAATTTGTTGTTGCCCTACAAGACGCCACTAGGCGTGATGGCCACTGACTGCTTTGACGGTCGGTGGTTAAGGATCGAAGAAGAAGAAGTAGAAGATTACGCTAGTCTTTTATTTATAAAACATCCTGGGTAGACCAAGAGGGTCAGCTGTGATGGTAGCCCCATGGTCATTAACAAGTACACAAATTGATGCATTTGAAACAGGCCACATCTAGCCAGGACTTCTGTTAGAATTTTTAATCTCAACAAGAAGTTAAACCGTTAGCTCAGAAAAAACAAAAATGTCAGATTGTATGTCTATGTTGCTTGGCTTAATATTATTAAGCAGGGTAATTTGGCTGATAGTTTTAATATGCAGAATATTAACAATATGGAGAGGGAACCAACCAATTTTTTTTCTCCTAGGGGTAGCAGAAAACCTATAGCTAACTTTGTATCGTATACATTTTACCATTAATCATGAAATGTTAACAGAAATTACTTGAGCATGTTTTCTTGTTATTGGCATTATTCAGACCTAGGCTGTGAACCCAGAACATGTACCAAAAAAAAAAAAAAAAAATACAATTTACAATTACAACCTGAATTTCTAGATTTGATTTTTTTTCTTTGAAGTAGTATGAAATTAATATATTTGTGAATCTCTTCTGTTAAAAATTGTGGCCTATTGCTGCCAGGGTATACTTTCAGTCTTTGTGAACCGAAAAAGAAATATGACAACAAAGTCTGTGAGCTGTGTAACTGTTTCAAGAGAATTCACATTTTATTCTTCACTGAAGAAAAGCAGTTGAAATGTGTATGTAAGAAAAAAAAAGAAGTGTATATATATATATATTATTTAATGCATCTGTAAAAATATTTTTGTGTTTGTGCATTATTACAGTAAATAAGATCGCTGGTGTTGTATTTTAGAGTTCATACATGGTATGTCTGGTTGCAGTGATGAATCTTTGAAAGTGCCATAATACTACTTTCACAAAATGTGAGTTGTTGGAAAAGATATCAGCTACTTCCCTACCCTAGTCTAGGAACAGACTGCTCAGGAATCAGCAGATTTTTTTGTTTGTTTGTTGTTGTTGTGAAGACTAGATTTAAGACTGTTACAGGCTTATTAAGCTTTCTTGGCGTATCATATTGTTGAGTGTCATAAAGGGACTTCTAATCCAGTTTATCTTTACTTTGTGGAACAACACTCACACAGCTGTATTTGGAGGTTGAGTTGGTATTCACTTGCTTTTGTTTAAAAGTTGTATTCCACAGTTACCTCACCATATTTTCTGTCATTTTCTTTCTTCCTTTCCTTTCCTACTTCATTCTTCCAGTGTCTACTTATAATCCCAACAGCAAGCTACAGTTTTCTGATCACCAGCATTCCTTACTTTCATGTCCACATCTCGTACAAGTGTATCACCTAAGAGCTCTGCTTTCTCTTTTTCTGTTCTGTAGATGATTGTGTATCCTGATACCATCAATGTTATTCTGATTTCAATATTTCCTTGCTTTCATTTCTCGATACTGATCCAGGACAGAAGGTTTTCCTCTAGTAAGAATGCAGAGTTGATAGCAAGAACCAAACAAGCGCCTGTGAGAAAAAAAGTTAAGAAGATGCTGATTGATAGGACATATTTAAAAAAAAAAACTAGTTGATAGCATTACAAAGTAGCTCTTGTTCTGGAGACCCCAAGGTAAGAGAGGTAGAGGGAGACAAGAAAACACACAGAGAAGAGAACTGGAAACAGAAATAATAGGGATGAGGAAGGCGTGGAACGACCTTAAGCTGGTGGCAGGGGACAGGAGAAGTTGGTATGAGTTTGTTGAAGGCCTGTGTTCCTTGGGGAGCTAAAGGGTAATGATGATTATTTGTAACACTGAGAGGTTAGCTTTCTTTTTTCCTGTAACAGAGTTATGATTATTTGTAAAACTGAGAGGTTAGCTTTCTTTCTTCCTGTAACAGAGTTATTATTATTTGTAAAACTGAGAGGTTAGCTTTCTTTCTTCCTGTCTTCTTCTTCCGTCCTTAGCCACCGACCGTCAAAGCAGTCAGTGGCCATTACGCCTAGTGGCATCTTAGGGCAACAGCAGATAGGTTTTCTTTGCCATTGTTTCCCATCACGCCTAGTGGCGTCTTTAGGGCAACGGCAAATCAACCCATTTGTTGTTGTTTCCGTAATCGAAGTGACTGGCAAACGGGTGATCAGCCCGTTGTGTTTTCTTCCTGTAACAGAGTTATTATTATTTGTAACACTGAGAGGTTAGCTTTCTTTCTTCCTGTAACAGAGTTATGATTATTTGTAAAACTGAGAGGTTAGCTTTCTTTCTTCCTGTAACAGAGTTATCATTATTTGTAAAACTGAGAGGTTAGCTTTCTTTCTTCCAGTAACAGAGTTATTATTATTTGTAAAACTGAGAGGTTAGCTTTCTTTCCTGTAACAGAGTTATGATTATTTGTAAAACTGAGAGGTTAGCTTTCTTTCTTCCTGTAACAGAGTTATTATTATTTGCTTTCTCATTTCATTGGAATGTTGCTCCCTTACCAAGCAAGACAGAAAAAAAACATAACAGACTTAAGAGTGACACTAATACACAACATTGACATTGTCCAGTAACAGAGTACTTTAAAATGATAGACCGCTAAAGATAACATTAAAATAATTGGCTACTAAAGAGATAAAAACGAAGTCATAAAATTGAAAACGTGAACAGAAGAAATGGAATTTAAATGAATTAAGAAATCAGCAAGACCTACAACATGGCCAACTGTGCATGGTATCAGAAATGAAAAACAGTATTTCTTCAAGACATCAGTGCAGAAAAAGTTGAAAACACTCATTGAGGACGTTAAAAACAGTAGGATAGGGCAAAATGATAGGTACCACATGTTGGAGCAACGAAGTAGAAGCAGCATTCATTAAAGAAGAAAACAAACCTCTAAAAAGTATGGATAGAATGCAAGAAAAACTGTCATGCAAGAAATGACTTGGCAAGAAGGAATGTCAAGTGAGCTGTCAGTCCATCTATCAAGAAAAACTATTGAAATTATGGGAATCCATTTCTTTTTTGTATACTCTCAGACGTCAACTTGAATTTGTTTAAAGAAAGCAGTGGTCAGCTTGAGGCTATTTGTATCTCCGCAGAGGTTTTCCAGAAATGGTACTGGTGATGGACATATGTGCTTTGTTCCTCATAAGTTTGTGCATCTTTAAAACAAATGTTCACGAGTCATTTTACCGGTGCCACAATTACACTCATCGGTTTATCCTATCTTTAGCTTGTTGAATAGGTGGTACCCCCCATCTGTTGTGGCCAATACGGAGTCTGAAGATTACCACTTGTTCTCTTCTGCTGAGCTGGTAATTTGCATAATTTTGTGTGTAGCCTGGATGCTCTGCTTCCCATTCGTTCCTGTATCTGCTTGTGATAAAACTCTGCCTCAATCTGAGGACCAAGGTAGAGAATCACTAACAGAACTCCATCAAAAATTGATTTTTTTTATATTTTAAAAAATGAGATCGAAAGACAAAAACAACATCTCAGCCAACATTATAAAGATGGAAAAGTTGAAAAGGAAGGGCATGTGGTAAAAATATTTTTATGAACTGCTTAGCAAATATAGAAAGACGACATCTTCGCCCTAATAAACAATGAATACTATAACCTAATACGGTAAATTAATCCCTGCAGAAAAGCTATTATAATGTACGACCCAAGACGTACATTAGCTGGAATAACAACAGAAGATATACATGCTTGTGAAACTGGAGCCTACTATTTAGAGAGAATATTAAATGCAGCTTTGGTAGAAGAAAAGACACAGACCATAGTAACATCAGTCCCGGAAGAAGGTTAAGAAAAGCGAATGCATGACATATAGAGGCATCTTGCTTCTGAGTCATGTGGGTAAAATGTATGCCAAGATACTTGAGCAGAGAATAAGTCCTTAATGTTTAGTAGTGTCGTACAATTTGTTTTCAGGAAAGGAAGAGGGCACACTCATGCCTTGTTCACGGACTAGCATATGGCAACAACCTACTTCAATCTACGAAAAACTGCCTTTATTAGAGTCATTAATGTTGAAGTCTGAAGGCGAACGAGGAAGTTCACGTTAACATATTTGCGACAAATCCATTGGATACAGTGCAGTTTAGTTGTTTTAGATAAGGAGAAAGCTTTGTTCGGAAGAGACGGGAACAAGCTCTGACATATTTTAGAAGAGTATGGAGTACAAGGACAATTAGTCGTCATCACCATTCCACTGACCACGGAGCATAGGCCTTCAGCAAACTTATGCTAAATATTCCTGTCCTGTGCCATCAGCTCAAAGTCTGTCCATATCTTCTTCATTCCCTTCATATGTGTCTCCTGTTCTGTTCTCTATGTCTTCTTTGGTCTCCCTCTACCTCTCCTACCCTGGATTAAAAAAAAAAAAAAAATGTAATGAAAAATATCCTGTTCAACCTCTGATGGGTTATAATTAGGATATAGGCTATAGTGTTTTCAATTCCAAATAAGATGAATAACTGCCGATATGGGACAGTGGCATCACATCTGTCAAATCTTTGTAAATAGGGCAAATCAAAATGACCAATTTTGCGTGTATGTTAAAAAAACCCAAACAAACAAAAATAAGATACAGCAGAACCAAAACATCAAACAAAAATAATATTCAGGGGGAGGGGTGTAATGGCCTGGTGTTTCCAGTTAGATATTTAATTCTTCTTCTTCCTCGTTCGTCCTGAAAAGGACTGTGGTTGCGTTGTGTCTGTTTACGCCTAAGCTGTGATATCTGCACCTTCCGGTCGACACATCCGACTTCTGCATGTAATATGAATACATTAAAGTACGAACCACACATTGTAATATAATGCGAATCTTGACATGTACGATATTCTGTAAATAAACATGGCTACGAACTGAACATGCTTATACTGAGTGCTTTCTGAAACATGTGTGTGCTTGTGTAGATGACGAGGTAATGCTTATATACATACATCATAACATTACATGGTGGCAGCGGTCGATACCGGACTGACGCAAAACAGCTACACGATAACACGTGAGTACAGTATTCGGCTAATTTTCGTCATCGAAGTCAGCCATGGCGGCGAAACAATATCGCAACGCACCGCAAATGAGATTCGCCGGTCAAGACGATAAGAGTGAAGCTTTCTTGTTATGGCGCCAACGCATAGATCTATATTCCAAGACCACTGGTCTGGAAGGACAAACCCTAACTCCATATATCCTAGAAGCATTGGACGATGAAGGTTTGAAAATTTACAACAGTTTTGCTACCGCCATGCCTGTTGAGTCAGCGACCGACCCCGTAGCCATATTGGACGAATTTGAAAAACGTCTGATAATAAAGCACACGAACTTTAGAGCGGCAAGATTAGAACTTCACCACCTGCGACAGAAACCTGATGAAAGTTTAGATGATTTCTTCACTCGCATCAAGGAGAAAACAAGTGTATGTAAATTTAACAAAGAAGAAGAAAAAGAGCGAATTATCGAACAGATCCTTCTCAGCACACCAATGCCAGAGTTCCAGAAATGGATACTGAGCCAGAGTGATACACTAAATTTACAACAACTTCTGGATGAAGGCAGGAAACACGAGGCACAAGCACTAAACATTAAACAAATTCAGCAAGGTACAGTAACAGCCCAGGTGGATGCAGTAAAAAGCTATAAACCCAAACAAAACAAAGCAACTGGTTCGAAGCAACAAGAAAAACACAACACAAGCAGAGGTGCTATGTGTAAATGTTGTGGCCTAAACCACATACAAAACCACTGTCCAGCTAAAGACTCTACATGTCATTACTGCAGAAAGAGGGGCCACTGGATAAAATTATGTTTCAAGAGGAAACAAGACAGTGCTCAACACAACTTTCACAGCAGAGAGTCATCAAAACAAACACACTTTATGATGACTGAGGACCTTGACTCCAGTGAAGAAAGTGATCCTTCCACATTTGATACTGTGAAGATACTAACTTTCAGTAATGAACCAAAGAGAACGCAGGCTTTCTGCAAAGTACAATTCCGAATACCAGGAATTAAAAGGCACAAAGAAAGATATATTCGGTTCAAGATAGACACAGGTGCCCAAGGTAACACTCTACCCTTAAGAATATTCAGACAGATCATGCCTGACAAGGTGGATAAGCAAGGATTTCCCACAAGGGATGTAAAAAGTAGGAGTGGCAGGACAAAGCTAAGAGCTTACAATGGAACAAGTATAGACTGTTTCGGAGCAGTAACACTTGAATGTTTATACAGAGACTCTGAATGGACATCGTCAACATTTTACTTGGTAGATGTTGAAGGACCTGCAATTTTGGGTTTACCAATGTGCGAAAAGCTGAGTGTGGTAACTATTAACAACATTAAAGCTGACAAAAAAGAACATCTTACTCTACACGTCACTGGAGTAGATGACCTTAAACAGCGATTCCCAGAACAGTTCGACAGAATAGGCAAACTTCCAGGAAAGGCAAGATTCTTTTTAAAAGACAACGCTGAGCCAAAGATAGACCCACCTAGAAAGTATCCTATACATGTTAAACAGAAACTTGCCACAGAACTAGAAAAGATGGTGCAGAATGATGTTATTAGAAAGGTTGAAGAGCATTCTGATTGGTGTAGTAGTATCACAACCGTTCTGAAGCAGGATGGTTCTCTTCGGGTTTGCCTTGACCCAAAACACTTAAACAACAGTCTAAAGCGCTGTCCACACAAAATGCATACAGTGGAAGAGATAACTCACAGATTCCACAATGCCAAATATTTTTCTAAACTAGATGCTGTACACGGATACTGGAGTGTTGAGATAGCAGAGGAAAGTCAACTCCTTACAACTTTTCGAACACCATTCGGCAGATATTGTTTCAAGAGACTCCCATTTGGTTTGAATGTATCACAAGACATCTTCCAACAGAAGATTGACAACATTGTTGAGCAATGTTCTGGTACAGTGGCTATTGCGGATGACATTGTAGTCTGCGGCAGGTCAGAACAAGAACACGACCGTAACTTGATTAACTTGATGCATGTAGCACAGGCCAATGGGCTAACATTCAACAGCAAAAAGTGTACAATTAAGGCAACGGAGATACAATTTTTTGGATTGCTGTACACCCAGAATGGTGTAAAACCAGACCCTAAAAAGGTTGAAGATATTCATGACATGCCAACACCAGCTACAAAGAAGGAACTGCAACAATTCTTAGGTGCTGTCAATTTCCTAGCACAATTCATACCAAATTTGTCAGCTGCTGCAGAACCTTTGCGATCTCTACTACAGAATGAAACTCCGTATGAATGGTCAGAAGACTACCAATACATATTCAACCACTTGAAGACCCTCATATCATCTGATGCATGCTTGAAATACTATGACATGCAAGCACCCACTTTTCTCATGGTTGATTCCAGTCTGAAAGGCCTAGGAGCAGCACTTTTGCAACCAGACAAAAATCCTGAAGGACACTATGCCAAAGAACTTCGTCCTGTAGCTTACGCAAGCAAATCATTAAGTTCTGGCGAAAAGAAACTTGCAAACATTGAAAGAGAAATGCTAGCTGTACGTTTTGGAATCAAACGCTTCCACACATTTCTTTTCAACCGCCCATTTACAATTCTCTCAGATCATAAGCCACTTGAGATGATTCATAAAAAACCAATAGCTTCAGCACCACCACGACTACAAGCTCTGTTATTGGAAACACAAGGTTATGATTTTAATATTCAGTATATCCCAGGAGAGGATATAGGTCTTGCAGATGCTCTCAGCAGATTACCAAACCCCAACAAGACAGCAGATCTTACCCCAAACATCAAAGTTGATTTTGTCAAGTTTAGCGATAATCGGCTTGAACACATCAGAGAAGACACAATGAGAGATCCTATCCTTAACTCTCTCAAAGAACTGATATACCATGGATGGCCAAGCTCTATCAGGGAAGTTCCAACACACATCCGTCCATACTACTCGATGAGGGACGAGTTAAGCATCGAAGATGGTCTGATCCTTAAAGGAGATCGCATTGTTGTACCAGAAACACAACGCGATATCATCCTTAAACAGCTCCATAATAGTCACCTTGGTATTGTGAAGACACAACTGAGAGCAAAGAAAGATGTTTACTGGCCACAGATAAACAAGGACATAGAAACACTATGTAAAAACTGTTCAATTTGCCAAGAACATGCAAATAGGCAGTGCAGAGAACCTCTCATACCATCAGACATACCATTGAGCCCTTGGAGCATTATAGGAACTGATATTTTCTCAATCGACAATAATGACTATCTTATTATTGCTGATTACTACAGCAAATTTCCCATCATTGAGAAACTTCCACAACCCTCACCATCAGCTGTTATTGCAGACATTACAAAGAAGTATTGCAGCATGTTTGGCATCCCAGATGAAATTAGATCAGACAACGGTCCACATTTCTCAGGTCAAGCATACAGAAACTTCACTAAGGACTGGAAGATCAAACACACAACATCATCACCTAGATACCCTAAATCTAATGGTTTCATTGAGAGACAGATACAAACTATCAAGTCAATCATGAAGAAAACAAGAACAGAGGATGTACACCTAGCACTCTTGAGATGGAGAACAACACCGGTAGACAGTAAGATCGACAGTCCAGCAGAACTTATGTTTGATAGAAGAATTAAAGACCTCCTACCATCTAAGGTCCACTTCCGTCCACAACATAGAGACAGCACATATGATCAATTTCAGCATCGTCAGCAAGTTCAGAAATCCAACTATGACAAATGTGCTAAAGACTTACCACCATTATATCCTGGTCAGCATGTGACTACCTACAACCACAACAATGACACATGGTCAAAAGCAACAATCATTTCCAGAAACCCTGAACCCAGGAGCTATACTTTAAGACCAGACAGCAGCAGCAACCTCCTGAGGCGAAACAGAGTGGACATAAGAGAAATCCCACAGAATACAACAGAACAGAGAATTCCCATGCTTTCAACAGACAATGCAGTAACTCCAGACTTTGGTGCCCCACAAAACCAACAAGCGCCAAGGCCGAAATCACAACCAACTCAAGCTAAACCAGGGACTTCCGCAGAACCACCAGCACTTTACACCACTCGTTCTGGCCGTACAGTGACACCTCCCAGCCGATACAGACAGTGACATATATACTCACACTGAGCATTACACATACTTATCCTTTCTCACATGAAACATTTCGTTGGAAATGTTTGCACACATTTTTTTTTCAAAAAAGGGGGGATGTAATATGAATACATTAAAGTACGAACCACACATTGTAATATAATGCGAATCTTGACATGTACGATATTCTGTAAATAAACATGGCTACGAACTGAACATGCTTATACTGAGTGCTTTCTGAAACATGTGTGTGCTTGTGTAGATGACGAGGTAATGCTTATATACATACATCATAACATTACACTGCACGGCATTTTTTTGGGACCGGGTTTGCCTTCCCTCTTCGATCCGTGCTCGCTCAGCCAGACTGCACTGCTGCAGACTGTTTCCAGGACCACCACGTGGAGGTGGAGCACGGTCTTGACCAGCTCTGGTTCGCTGGTCCTGACGCAAGCAGTCAAGCTAAGATATTTAATTGACTTTCACTTGCCATAAGTCATATGCATTGTTAGAACATCATCAGATCTTCACCTCCCCAATTACTATATATTAACTTTTGTTCTTGTTAAATACTGTTTGAAATTATTATGCAGTTCCCTAGGTCTGTCTATTCTTAACATTATATCTTCTATATTTATAGATACATTTGATGCCTGCAAATAATCTAATATTATTATTATCATTTGTTCATACCTCTTACATTTCAACAAAGAAATGTTCTATATTATTATCTTGAAGACATTCTGCACAGTCATATGCATTGTTAGAACATCATCAGATCTTCACCTCCCCAATTACTATATATTAACTTTTGTTCTTGTTAAATACTGTTTGAAATTATTATGCAGTTCCCTAGGTCTGTCTATTCTTAACATTATATCTTCTATATTTATAGATACATTTGATGCCTGCAAATAATCTAATATTATTATTATCATTTGTTCATACCTCTTACATTTCAACAAAGAAATGTTCTATATTATTATCTTGAAGACATTCTGCACAGTAAGGTTCTTCTATTCTGAAATACTAGCTGTAGTCTGAGAAGTTTCTTATTACTGGGACTTTTAAATTCCCTAGATATCTGACATTTTCTTGTTGGAGCCTTAAAAATCTTATATTCACGTCTTCCTTTCAGATTTTTATCCCACTTTGCTTTCCATTCATCTGTTATTATTTATTTAATTAAGCTTTTAATCTCTGATTTACTCATTCCTACATTTATTAGAATGGTTTACCCATAATCTGTACAAGGTGTTTGCATTTTCAGATGTGTGCGCCCCGTACATAATTTCTGTACAGGTTTTTTTCACCTAATTATTAACTATATATATAAATCGATCGTCTTGCGCTACACCATAGCTGATATTTGCATCTTGAGATTCAACGAGATGTTAAGCCATGTGAATAAAAAATCAACCATTAAAATCAAGCTGCCTCTTTTTCACTTGATGCGGGATTTGCGAGGGTCCGTGTGGTGTGTCGTTCATTCATCACTTTTCGCTAATGCTGACGGCAGCCAGCACGTTACTGATTATTTTAACGATTATGTTGCATTGAGCATAATTTATTATTTACAGCTGCTTATAAGCAAAAAAAAAAAAAAAAAAAAAAAAAAAAAGTGGATAACACTACAAATTACTTGATTTCACTAAAACTTGTAGAATCTGTGTAAGAAATGTACATTTTAATAATAATATGAAAATAAATATGAAACTGGAAACAAAATCATGAAAGCAAGGCAAATTTGTATCTTAACCTGATCAGAGCCCCTGGAAATGTTTTGGAGTTTGTTTTAATTTCCTTTCTTTAAAATTTCTGATTTTCCTTTGGTGGATATATCATTATTACGATCATCCAGTGAGTTATTTTATTAAATTTTTTTTTAAATTTATATGATAATATGATTTGGTAATTTCCTAATACTCGTGCTTTTTTGCTCCGCACAGAATATGTTTAGTTATGTGTTGTTTCGTAGCATTTACAGTTAGGACTAGAGTTGGGGTTAGGATTAACCTTAACCCCAACCCTAATCCTAACCCTAAACAACACATAACTACACATATTCTGTCCGGAGCAAATGCTACGAAACAACACACAACTACACATATTCTGTGCGGAGCAAAAAAGCACGAGTATTAGGAAATTACCTGTGATTTTATTATTTTTAAAATTACATCAAATATTTATTGAACTAATTCTAAACCGCCCTAGAAACCTCACCATTCCATTTCATATAACAGGATAATATAGTTTAGTTTAATTTTTCTCTTTTTGCAAAAATAAAAATAACGAAGTAGTAAAATTAGTTGTGAGAACAGTGGAACATCTTCTTCGACGATGTCATCCTTGAACGTCGTAAGGGTTAAGATTAAGGTTTGGATTTAGGATTTCTAACCCATAACCCTGATTACTGAGTCTCAGAATTCTTTTATAAGGTCCTATCAAACACAGGATTTCCTGGTCTGTTAGTGATAATTAAGCGCAGAAATAGACTAAATGATGAAACGATCACATCATTTTTACAGTGTAAAATGAACTCAGACATTTATTGTTTGAGTTTTAAAATAAGTGAAGACTTGCTTTAAAAGGCAAAGTCCCCATGCATCAATTATAATGCAGCTGTAATTGAAAAAAAAATTTGTGCATGAATTAATTCTTTTGATACGTTTTTCAGTCTTTTTTTTTTTTGTACGGGTTTTGCGGGTCTTTGAACTGGGTTTTTGAATTTTTTGTACAGGTTTTTCATCTCCGAGGTGTGGCGTGTATGATTAGATTTTTATCAGATCTACTTTTCTTGGCTTCTTTATCTGCCTTTTCATTTCCCTCTATGCCAGCATGTGAAGGTATCCAAGCTATTAAGACTGAACATTCTCTGGAATCACAACGGGCTGATCACCCGTTTGCCAGTCACTTCGATTACGGAAACAACAGCAAATGGATTGATTTGCCGTTGCCCTAAAGACGCCATTAGGCGTGATGGGAGACAATGGCAAAGAAAACCTATCTGCTGTTGCCCTAAGACGCCACTAGGCGTAATGGCCACTGACTGCTTTGACGGTCGGTGGCTAAGGATGGAAGAAGAAGAAGAAGATTCTCTGGAATATAAGTATTTAGTTTCCAGAAATATCTCCTCTGCTATATCAGGTCTACTGCATTCTCGTAAGTTTCTAAGTGCTTGAATTGTTGAAAAAGAGTCTTTTAAAATTATTTTCTTGGGAGGGTTATTAGAGAATAGTTCTAGTGCTTTTAGCATTGCCACCATCTCTGCAGTAAAAATGGATGTATATTCCATGATACTATACTCTTTTGCCATTTTCCATATTGGAATATATATTCATATCCCCAATTTACCATCCTCTCTGTCGCATAGAGATTATGATCAATAAATTTTCTATATTTCCTTTCTTTTTCTACCCGTGTCCTCCACGTTATTAACGCTCTTTTATCCTTTTCCTGTGTTTTTCGCTTTCGTACGTTTGCGACTATAAACATTACTATTTTCCCATTCAAACTTTTGCCTGTTTCTTTTCTCATTTAGAAACGCGCACGCATTTTATTATATAACGTGTCAGTCGCTGCAGTCAGACGATGTTAGGAAAGGGGAGAGATCGGGTTTTTGGAAATAGTGGGATCTTTGTCTGGTTTAAGATATTAACCAGAGTTTTAAACTTGATTTCACTCATTCTCCTTTGCAGTAGACGTGGTCACTTCGTTCTAGATACTTAAACTTATAAGTGACACTCTTAGTTTCGATGTGATACCGTAGTTCTGTGTTGAGGTAATTATTATATTAAGTATCTAATATTTTGTGAGTGATTAAGTGTTAAATCGCCTATTTTCACTAGTTCTTTTGTGCAGAGAGAATTAAAATATAGTCTGTATTATTTTCTAGTGACGTGTTTCAGTGGAAAGCAGAATAAATTATATTTCTAGCTTAAAATCATGCAGATATAAATGAATTTGATTTTACTGCTAAATAATCAGACGAGAATATAATTTAAAATTAACTTATAACTGAAAAGCTACATCAGTGAGTATTGACGGGATACGTATGTATTCCTAATTCATGATGATTGATTTTATGAATATAACTTATTTCACGGGAAGTTTTAAATGATAAGTCAAGCTGTACGTTTGCAGTTTAAAATGTAAGTTATAACGAGTACATTTTTTTTTCCTTAACCAGCGGCACTTGGGCTTTCAGCCCCTTCGGCCCAATGACATGTCATTGCGAGGCTGGGGAACCTGAGGACTTTCCTTCCAACCCGGTCAGGAGCTTCGCTCCTTCCCATCCACAGAGGGTTTTATCACAGGAGCCGTTCAGGCTATTCAGTCAAATTTTCCGGCCGTAAACATTTCTTCAAACGCCGACGCCCGGGGTTGAACCATGAACACCTGGTCGCCAGTACAACGCCGAAGCCATTACACCAGCGCGGCTCCCATAACGAGTACATAATATGTATAATTATTTTATATGTGTTTTTTTCCTCTATTTAGTGAAGAAAACTGGGGTTAACCCAAACTTTGCCAGCGTTAAGTACTGATGAGTAATATCTGAGAAGAACTAAAACATTTTCCTTAAAAGACTTGGTGTAAAATCTTTACAAGAACTTTAAAGGTGAAATGACATAACGGGCCTATTGCGCCGGATTTTATTCTTCCTGAGAAAAAACTAAGTACAGTTCAGCCCTTGTGGCAAGTAAACTATTACAAACAGTAACGTTCCGCAAATTATGTGAACTTGTGGTGTGACCAAGAATTTTTGACCTTTTGATCGAAGTCACGAGTTGGATTTAAGTTAGAGTTATGCCCAAGTGGTGGACAAGACCCTAGTGTGAAAAAAG
Source organism: Oreohelix idahoensis (assembly GCA_024509875.1). Lineage (NCBI taxonomy): Eukaryota > Metazoa > Mollusca > Gastropoda > Stylommatophora > Oreohelicidae > Oreohelix > Oreohelix idahoensis. The sequence goes on along the minus strand of JAMPIV010013019.1, from coordinate 131,647 downwards.
ACTAAGATGATAAATTTATTTTGAGAAATGACAGTGAATGTAGTAAGGTGAGTTTATTGGCTCGAGGATGATAACCGAAATTAAATCTTCCTCGCCAAATCGTGACTTCAAGAAATGCTATAAACTCACCACCTCTGACTACCTTTAACAAACTAAAGGAGATAAGGTTAAACTAACACTACAGACAACAGTTAAGGACTATATAGTGAAGAAGCTGATCCAGTGAACATTAAATAAGTTTATTATACAAATCAACAGAATTTTCATAACATAGTAACAAACAAAGAAAATCATATATCGTGAAAGGTTGCACCGACCTGGAAACAAAGAAAATCTATTTGATTATAAGCACACCAAATTAAAACTCCAACCACTTTCACTCCTTCATACACCCTGCTGGGGACAAAATTTAAAATGATAAGTGATCTTACTACAGTCTAATTTGGTGGGGCGTCAACTATAGCCACCACTCTATAATTCACTATTTCTAATGTCAAGGTTCTGCTGGTACTGCCTAAGACTATCTGCACCGCAGCTAACTCTGTCAGCGATATACGCCACTAAGTCACACTCTGCACTGCTAATTAATAGACTTTTTCTAACTCTAAGCCTCAGAGGCTAACCTCTAAGAATAATATGAGACTCTGCAGGTCCCTGATCTATTTTTCACCATCTCTCTCTCCTGCCTTGCTTCTCTCGTTTCGTTCAGCAACCAGGTATGATACCCTCTCCCCTGGTTCTGACTCCTACACTGATGACTTAAGGAAAAAAAACTATTGACTAGTTGCTAGACTTCACTGTAGAGGCTGCACTGTTGGCGAAACAAACTGATCTTCACTTGCTATGTTACCCCTCATTTGGGTTTAGGGCCGTCGGTATTATTATGACCGAGGCTATAAAAGACACACCAACCCGCTTGCTTGGGTTCGATGGGGGTGTATGAGCTTAGAGCTCCGGGTTTTAATAAAACCCTTTCACTGAAGACTGCGTCGCTGCCTCGACCTGCTCTTCCTCACTCCCCCACCGCGGTACAAGCTCTTATGCCTCTGGCGTTTCCTCGACTTTTCTCTCTTGAGAAGACTGGCTACCTTTGCCAGCTGTCAGGAACAAGATTTATTGACAACCCGCTCTACAGGCCGTGACCAATGCTGTGGACACAAAAGAGAGGCCACTCTGTACTACAATACTAAAATACTCTCATAAAATAACTTATCTATTAAAACATATACAGTTGCTGCTTCAGTCACGCTCATATCTTAGCACAAACATGTAAACACCCGAAACGAAGACTGCTCCCCTGTTTCCCCTTTCATCTTGTGCACGACGACACATAAATATTTCCTGACCCTGGGTCAGCTATTCCCGACAACCCCCTGCCTGTCTAGTAAATCCCAGACGCACTGATCAAATACTGATTATACACAGCTTGCCTCAGGCATTTAAACATTTTAGAACAGGTAGGGAAACCTCCCGTACTTAGGCCTACTTTAACTCTGTAAGCGGTCACAAGACCTTACCATCGTTTCCCCCTTACGATAAAAAAATGCACAACAATTAACTGTACATCAATGATTAAAATTCACCACTACATTTATATATTACATCTCTATACACAGAAATATATCTATCTCTATAGACTATATTTTCTAGAACTCATTAAATCCCATAACACAAAAATCAAATACTACTCTGCATAATATTTAATTCCACAGCCACTTAAGGCACCATAAATTTCCTTTCACCTCTACCCCACGTGGTTTCCCTGCAATTATTATACTTTCACAGATAGAAAAATATTTAATTATCTACTCTATCCATCTAGAATTCCTACTCAAAACAAATCCCAGTAACCGCTACGAAATCCGTTCCCGTATTTTTATATGAGACTTATCAGAATTAAACTCTCAATGAAATAAAATACACGCGCTTCCGAATATTCTGTAAATTAACCTAAATCAAGGATGCGTGTATTTCTACAGACCTTCTATTAATTCTTACAGAGCACACCTACGTAATATCTCTTTATCACTCATAGACACTGCTATCCTCGTAGAAATAATTGATGGCGCTACAAGTTATAAAGGGTTTTAAAATAAATTATACTAGAACGGGCTAAGGCTCTATTAGAGAAACTAGATTTAATTACCACGCTACTTTAAATTACAGACGTACCAATTACTGCGTTTCTTCTGTTACAGAAGCAGACAATACTGCATGGGCGCACGGCCAGGAATTTCTGCAGACCAAGAGGCCGCTAAATTGAAAAACGCGTATTATATCTTTACGTTACCCACGCTGACCCCAGACCTACTTGAGGCTTGGCGTCTCATTACATCCAATAGAATTAAAGATAAATCTAAAATTTTCCATGCGCTCATCTCTAAATTTAGAACCAGTGTATTCTGCTTACTTTAAATGCGCGCGTATTTCTGGCTACGTAACGTTACCTAACGTCGTCTGTTAGCGTGAGCAGAAACAAAATGTGATTCGCTCTAACGTACGTTGGACGTTACCTGGGTAGGGGTCATCTCCCCTTCCCCACGATAAAATGACGGCGATAAATTTAACAACGCAAAAATGGAATTTCAAGATCGCGATTATTAGAAATGGGAAGACTGGTGCCCTTCAGTACTAACTTACGTTAATCCCTATAGAAAAAACCCGCAATTAATTTACCTACAAACCAATACTAAACACGCCCACTATTTAAAAGGAAGAAGAATATATTCCAATCTTTGCTAGAGAGAAGACAAAAATGGCAAACTCATATAGTTACCAAGAGATGAAGACCCTTGCAACTCTTATAGTAACAACGGGAAAACGAAATGGGGCCTGCTGAAGACCAAATCACAGTAACTCCATCACAAAGTTACAAACCTGACAATGTTCCTAAGTAGTGGAAACCTCGTGATTCTGATCATGTGAGCCCGCTTGAAAACTAATTCTTACTTGAACTGATAAAGTGACACTAACTTAAAATCTGAACAAAATCACCGCCTGAAGAGGACGCTCCCCGGACAAATTGGATGAAACCAAGATCTGCAGAGCTGGGTATCCGCTTCATCAAACGATAAAACAGATTGTGTCATAACGTGCGCCAGACGGCGAACAACAGCAAGCTATAGGGTAAGAAAGTGAGAAATGCACGACTGGGCCCTGATGAATGAACCGAGAGAAAACAGGAACAAGTGACTTTTTTTTAATGGTATACCAAATTTCACCCACTTTGTAATTTCTTTATGCAAGTTTTTGTTGCAAACAAGATACTTTTCCTTAGGATAGATCATACTAATATCTAAGTCTGTTCATACCTTTAAAAGGGGAAAATCATTAGATTACCGCTAATGTATCCTTGATTCCTTGGGGCTATCACTTTCTTCTAACAGGACTGTGGGCATACCTTGAGGGATAAGATCATACTGTGGGTCTATAATTCTGGTAGAAATTCATTGATTTTATGACTATGTGTATATGTTTCTTGATGTAATTTTTGTGTGTTGTGATGAAATTTTAGATGATAATTAAAATTTCTCTTGAACTTAATCAGCGTGTCGGGTCAGCTCGTTCCAAAATATCTATATAATCATTGTTATAGTTTTCACACGTGTGTGCGTCTATATGTCGTCAATTGTGTGTGTGTGTGCACGTGAGTGGTAATATATATATATATATATATATATATATATATATATATATATATATATATATATATATATATATATATATATATATATATTAATATATAAAGTTTATAGACTGACTCCTCTGGATCTGTTGTAGAAGATAGGTGGAGAGAAAGAAGATTCTCGCTTTCCGGGACAGCCTCTATAAATTTCTACCATCTCACTCGTGGAAATCTATTTCTACTATCATCTCTCACTGTGGCTATCACTCATTCAAATCTATTCAGAAGGGACCAAACTAAGTCTTAATTCCCCTATCAAAAATCTACGACACTCTCCTTTGGATCCATCTGTGTATACAATAATGCTGTCCTTTGATATTTGTTGTATATATTATTTGGCTGCGTTTTTAATATTTTCTATATTATTTGCTTTCTTAAGTATTTCTGCAAAGTGGTAGTTTGTGTCTGGTTTCTTGACCTCCCATGGTAGATCCACAGGCTTGTATTCACAACTGTTATTAATTGATGTAATTAAAGTACCCAGGTGGACAATTTCCTCAATGCACTTCCATTCTGTAGGGTATCTATTGGTATTTATTGGATTGACCTGAGTTGTTAGTTCACATATGGTAAAAGTTGTAGATGCTGGGTAAGACTTATCTAACATAACCTTGTTCATGTAATTTAGTCTTAACTCCTTTCTTCGTTATTCCAAGGGTAGAATTCCTAAAGCCACTTCTAGAGCCCCCATTGTACATAGAGCTTGATGCTGAATTATATCTAATTTAATCTTGTTACCGTGCGCAGCAGAGTCATAATACAAGATTTATAAAACATGAGCATTGTCTTTGTGCTTGCACCCCATCCATTACCTTTCAAACATCTTAGCAAGTTAGTCAATCCTCTGCAAGACTCCACCAGTTTTTCTATATGTTATTTCGGTTTAGCTATTGGTCCAATGTCATTCCTAGATATCGAGTAGTTTGCACTGTATTAATGTTTTGCCTTTGGATATTCATGTCTAAAATTGTATGTTTAACAACCCTAACTTTACTGAAGATCTTTCCCATTATTTTATTTGTATTCAGCTGAAATCTCCATTTTGTCATTCATTTACATACTTTATTTATTTGCTTTTGTAGATTCTTATATAATTTTGGCAGATTTTTCACAGTTCTCCATACAACAGCATCATCCGCAAACTGTGACAATTTATATTTCATATCATTAAGTTCTTTATCTGAATCATTTACCATTATTATAAAAATTGAAGGAGATATTACTGATCCTTGGGGTATTCCATTTTATTGTTCAAACGATTCTGATAAGTCATTGTTTACCTGAACAGTGAAATATATGTCTTGCATAGGGTTCCCATAATGTTTTTTTTTAAAACCGGGACATTTCCAAATTTTTACCTAAAAAACCCGGGACATTTTGTAAAAAAAAACGGGACATGTTAAAAATTAAGGTAAAGCACAAATAAATCTATTATATATTATATGTTGCACTTAAAATAAGATACTGGTATAAAAATACACACATTAACTAACACAACTTCCACTTTATCGTTGAAAAGTTTTTTCACGATGGCTGTTGTACAGTCCATGGACTTAAAGCTGTGGTTATGCACCGCCGTGTGATAAGCGAAGGTTGCTTCCTGTGCTGCCAATGATAACTGTTTTTCCATTTCCTTTTCACTCTGGATTTTCGCATTTAAGAAATAACTTATACTGCTGTTGGAAGCCTTACTTTCAACAGCACCTTTATATTTTTTGTTTTCACGTGGTTGACTACGTCTGACTGACCACCATGTGAAATGCACAATTTAGAGCTGCATAAAGTACATTCCACATTTTCATCTACACCTTTAATGAAGGGAAATTCTCTTGTAATGTTATCATTTATACTGCACTTACGTTTCGGCATTATGCGGATGAAAAACGATAAAAATACTGTATAATAATGCTAATACGCATTAAATCATTTGGTAGATGCTCACTGAACACTGTTTTGGTCGACTTTCGAATTTTTGTTCGAGATTCAAACCGAGGGTCCACTGTAACCGGAAATTGATAAAGTAACACTACTAAAACACGGAATAAAATCCGTTACCCAGAGATATTTTTTTCAGGAAGGACCCTTAAAAAGCGGGACATTTGGAATAAATTCGGGACACCGGGACATTTTATAAAAAAACGGGACTGTCCCGGGAAAAACGGGACGAATGGGAACCCTAGTCTTGCAGTAAGTTCTCTAAATAATTATATATTTTACCTGTTACTCTTATCATCTTCATTTTAAATCTTCTCTCCAACATTCATCATACGCCCTAGCTATGTGTGCCATAACCATCATCTTCTCATCTGTTGTTCCACTGGCACCTGTCTGGTTCTTATCCTCAGTCAGGACCACTACCAGATAATACTGAATCCTTTTAATCAAAACAAAGATGAGAGCAGCCCCCATCAATGCAATAGCACCAGCTACGTTCATCAACACTGCACACAAGCTATCAGTTTGGAAACATCAGCGCTTCCCTGAAATGATAGAAAACATTCCAAGTATTGAAAGAAAGAACAGCCCAAATGAAACAGAAAGATTCCTAACCAAAAAATATACAGAGAAACATAACCCAAGAAATACCTGGATCCATGCATACACAGATGGATCAGCAATAAATGCAACAGAAGATGGGGGTGGAGGAGTCTGTCTAGCTTAAGCAATGGCACTGTCACGCTTGGCTAAAAAAGTTCTGGCACTCTGTCGGTTAAGACCACCCCTAATCTAGTCTGGTTTTTTAGGCCCTCCCATTTCTTCTTATTATTTTTGTCTCTTGACAGCTGTAGATTGGGGAAACTGGCCTCACTTTGTAATCGGACAGGTTCACTCCCCTTTCTTTAGCGCGGGGGAGTATCTTATGTCTTTTCATGTCATCTGTATGCTGGTCGGCAAAAATTGTAAGGCGTCCCGGGACTCTTTTGTTGCTGGTGGCGGCAACATTCCTAGAGTTCTTTGACACTGAGCTAGGTCTCTGCACGCTCTTTCTGGTAGAGGGTGGCCGAGTTCCCTGAACTTTGACACCGGAGAAAGACGTCTATTGTCATATGACATATTTATAAATATTGCTGTTATTTGGTGTGTATCAGCCAAGGGGTTGTAACCAGATACAGACCATTGATTTAACGTTTCTAATCTTGGAAGACGCCTCATGCGGGTGAAATAATTATCATGTAGGCCGTTGTACGGCCTAGCTCACAGGGCAAAAGTTGTTTACATGCCCAGGCATTCAGCATCTTCGTAACCGCTGACCGAAGGATACGCCTCGTGTGATTTCTCAATGTAACCTGCCTCGGTCACCTACGTTTTGCGTGGCTAGCGATTGGTCGATAACAAGGAAAGGGGAGATGATTTTGTGACCGGGTCAGCCAGCACTGACCGCGGGAATTCCCAAGCTAATTGGTATGGGGAACGTACATTTTTATTTACTGTAAACAGTGCCTGTTCCGATATACTATAAGCTTTTGTAACTATATCTTGAACCCTTATGTAAGGACAGATGCTAATAGCGGTTGAATGTATTTGTATTATCAGTGAAGCTCCTATACGCTACCAAGGGAAAACTGGGAGACTATAAGTCACAGCCTGAATTATCTTCCCTGTTTGGAAGTTACCGCTCCTGATTTGGGTCAAAAGTTATGACCTCAACTATTAATTTCGGGAGTAGTTTGAGGTACCCAGTTGATGGTACCCCATGCTTCAGCTACTGCCAACCCCAGAGAAGGCCGAGATTCAAACTCTACTAACTTCGGGAAAAGTGCGCCAGTCCTGACCTCTTGTACGTCAGTGTTGGCCCTTCCCAGCTTATATGCTCAGTTGCATTTTTGACTGGCCAGCTCTATCGGTTATAGTAGTGCACGTCGCCTACACAAACCTGATTTTGGACTCGTATAACCCATGGGATGTCAAAGTTCCTTTATAGCTGTGTCACTGGTGGATAATATTCCCACTGAAGTCTGCATCTCGAGGATTTATTTTTAATTTCTTCAGCCCTATCAGAGAAGAGATAGGAACGAATATAATGTTCAAGTGAATAGATAGTAATGAGTGGGGTTAACATTGGAAAGTTGTTACGAGTGGCGGGAGGAAAAAGTGTTTATTGTCTCTGCACTCCCGACTGTTACACTTCCACTCTATATTCACATCTATAATTCAGTCACTTATCTGGCTCTTCACTCAAAACGTTGTTTGGTCACAGACAGGCTCTATTCACCACTTGTGACAGGCACACAAAAAAGCTGTCAGTCGCAACAGGAAAATTCTCAAGTAACTCCAGAGCAGAGGCCTTAAAAACTACATCAGAAGTCCTAATGACAGTAGAAAGCTCAGAGAGACAAGTATCAATCTTCTCAGATGCGCTGTCAGTGACTGCAACGCTGAAGAATCAAAATAATGCTGACCTGGATGACTGCAACATCCTCGGAAATGAAGAGGCTGACAGATTGGCAAAGGAAGGGGGAAAGCTGCCTCAACTTGACACAAGTATAACTTATGAATAGTCCAAGAGTTTTATCAAGCGCAGATACAGAAGCAAATGGGAAGCAGAACATCCAGGCCACAATAACAATCATGCGTATTACCAGCTCGGCAGAAGTGAACAAGTGGTCTTCTTCTTCTTCTGCGTTCAGTTTGTAGTCATGCTAAATTTGCAGGTCTGTCGCCAGGACGAAGTCCACAGTCTTTACCAGGTCGGCTCGGCAACCCCATAGCTTCTGCTGGAGCTCAGCACCCCTTGGCCAGGTCGCACGTCGTGGTTCATCATGGGTTGGGCAGTTCTGGAGAATGTGTTCTGGGGTCTGGATTCCAGTTCCACATGGGCATTCATTTATGTGAGATATCCTGAGGCGATAGAGATGGCCAAGTAATCTGCAGTGGCCAGTTCTCAGGCTGAAAATGGTGGTCTGTTGGTATCTCTGCTGTATATATCCCCTTCCTCCTTCCACTGATTTTTGTACTTGTTGTGGATGATGGTTTTTGCTTCCCGATAGGGCAATGGGTGGCTGTATTGTTCCATTTTACTGCCACTTCTTGATAGAGCATCTGCTCTCTCATTACCAGCAATTCCACAATGGGAGGGTAACCACTGAAGGGCAATGGTTGATGACCTTTGGATGATGTTAAGCTCAGATCTGATCTCATTCATCGTGTTATCATTTCTGGTGTTTTGTATTGATTCCAGTAATGATCTGCAGTCAGTGAAGATTACTATCTTAGCTGGTGGCTGCTGTTCGGATCTGGTGAGGATTTTCAGAGCTTGCAGTAGTGCCATAGCTTCTGCCCTGAAATTGGAGGAGATCTTTCCAGTTGGGAAGGCCTTTCGAATGATCTTTCCATTTAAGAATCTTTTAAAAATGCCTCCTCCCCCGTTCTTTACTGCCCCCTCAGCGGATCCATCTGTGTATGCGTGTGTCCACTCCTTCGGGTTGTACTTTTCTTCAATCATTTCTTGAGCCAAGGTTTTTAGTTGTTGAGGCGTCTGGTGGCCTTTCTTTTTTATTTCAGGGACCTCTGTGACGATAGATATATTTTCATGGCAGTCGTCTGGCTCCTCGTAATCAATTAATTTTTCAATCTCAGTAGATCGGTTTGGGAGGAGGTCTTCATGGCATCGATGCAGATGTTTGGAGATGTTTAAGAAGCTGGTTCTTTTCAGCCTGTTCTTTGTCAAACTATGGAGTTTGGCATGCATCGGATGACTTGGCATTCGTAGAAGCTTCTCACTGTGAGTGTATACCTTTTCCTCACGTCTGTCATCAAGAGAGTGGATGTTGGTGTATCTCTCCATTGCCTGGATTGGAGAAGTCTTCATCCCTCAAGTAATTAATCTAAGACGATTTGACAGAGAGAAACAGTTTGCTACTGTCTTGGAGAGGTTTATCTGTACTCCCCAGTGTGATGCCCATTTACCGATGGTATTCAGTGCTGCTTGCATCCTGAACTTCGCAGTAGGCAAATGTTCAGCAGCACACCAGGCAGCAAAATCGTCAACATGAAGAGCCCTGGAGATATGCCCGGACAGTTTCTCTGCAATATCATTTATATATATGACAAAAAGTGTGGGGGAGATAACTCCTCCATGTGTCCCACCCTGTTGAAGAGTGACGCGATGGCTCAGTTTCCCGTCAAGTTTTACTCTTGCTGTGCGGTATCGGAGAAAGTCCTGTATCCAGCTGAACATTCTCCCTTCAATTTTGTTGTTGAGCATCTTAAGGAGGAGACCTTTCCATACCTTATCAAAGGCTTTTGTCAAGTCTACAAAAACCGCCAGTACTTTCTTTTTCTCCTGAAAGGCATTTTCTACTTCCTGGGCTAGATATACTAGCTGGTCTTCGGTGCTGTGGTTTTTCCTGAATGCTGACTGTGTGTTATCAAGCAGATGGTTTTTTTCCAGATGCTTCAGTAATCTTGAGTTCACCATTCTTTCCATTACCTTACCCAGACAGTACAGTAGGCTAACTGGTCGGTAGCTGGACTTGCTTGTTTTCTCCTTTTGTTTCTTTCTGATGGGAACAATGATTGCTTCTCGCCATCGATCTGGAAATTTTCCAGTACTCCATGATTGATTGAAGATTAGGAGGTGCTTGTGCCTGGCTACAGGTCTAAGGTTCTTGATCATATTATTTGTGATACCATATTTTCCTGGAGCTTTCATGTTCTTTAGTTTTGTTATGGCATCACTTAGTTCTCTCAAAGTAAGGGATGACTTCATGCAGGTATCTGCGTTTTGGTGTTTCAGTTTTTCTTTTACTTCCTTACGTACTTCTTGGATACGTGCATGTGGAAGTGATGTGGTGCTTTCTTCCTTGTAGAAATCTGCTAGGATGTTTGCTGCCATCTTTCCTGTGTGGTATTTTTCATTTTCCTTGATGACAGTCTTACAGTAGCTGGTTGTTGTTTCTTTATTTAGTACTCTTGTCAGATTCCACAGCTTGCTTGAGTCCTTTTCCGTGTTGAGACTGCTGGTCTTCTGGTGCCAGCTCCTTTGGATTTCAGCTTTCTTTTGTTCATTAAAAGCTTGTTTTATGCTGTTGTGTCTGTGGGTGTTCTCTACTATGGGATTTTGCTCCATAGTTTCCCGTGCTTTATTTAAATCACTATGGAGTTTTTCCAGGTTGTCACTCCAGTATGGTTTGTAGTCTCGTCGTTTACCTCGTGGAATTGACTTCTTTGCTGCTTGGATGATTGCTTCACTAATGATGGAAATGTTTTTACTGATGTTATTTGAGTGGGTAATGTTCTGACAGAGGTTATCGACTTGTTCTTTAAAAAATCCCCAATTTGCTTTTTTTGGGCTAGGAAATTCCAGCTAGGAGACATATTAATTTGTCCTGCACTTCTTACCTCAGATATCTGTAACGTGACTGGTACATGGTGACTTCCCCCCAGTTGGGTATTTACTGTTCTAGTGGTGAGTCGATGTATGTCATCTATAGCCATAGCAAGATCTGGTGTGCTCGTTGTTTTCCATACTCTGGAATAGAAGGTGGGCTTATCCTCTGGTTGGTTTATTAGAATTAGTTTATTCTCTACCATCCAATCTTCCACCTCTTCTCCTCTCGGATCTGTTGCTTCATAGCCCCAGCTGGGTGAGTGGCTATTGAAGTCACCCATAATGAGGTGTCTCGATGCTACAAGCTACACTTTGTGTAGCTCCAGAGTTGTGGTTGGAGGGCTGTAGCAGTTTGGGATCATTAAGTCTCCATTGGGCAGCAGTAGTTGGACTGTTATATATTCGTTCGTCCTCACCAGATCTGTGTATCTCTACTGCTGGGATTGAGGTTTTAATTTAATCAGCGTGAGGATTCCTCCCTTAGTTCTTTTTCCCTTTCTTGGCGGAAGGATTCGTATCCACGTATGAAGAAGCGTTGGGTATCTTTTAGATGAGTTTCTTGGATGCAGATTATATCAATATTATTTTCCCTGAGGAATTTTCGTAACTCCGGTTTCTTGTTCCTCACTCCTTCTGCATTCCATTGAGCCACTGTAAGATAGTGGGTTGGTTGGTCAGTTGCTCTACTTTGCCTTCCCCCGACCATTTGGTTGGCAAAGGCACCGGTTGCTTGGGTGGGCCCTTTCGAAGCTTGGGGCCCGGTTCCGCTTCTCCCCGGTTGTAGCTGAAAGGAGCGACGCCATGACGTAAGTCGAGATTGTCGCATGACTCCATACTGTAAAAGCGTGTGTGTCCTAATTTTTCCCGGTGTCTGCGCCGTAGCTGACACACTCCGTCTTCGGCAGGCCAGGTTGTGTTTGTTGTTCAGGGTTGTCTCCCATAGCCTTTCCATCTCCCGGTGGTAGCTGCAAGGAAGCAGGTTGGTTTGTTTACCGAGGTTTACCTTCCCCGTGGCTAGAGCTTACATCGGCTCTTACTCGCTTGATGCACCCGTTGTAGAACATATGGGGGATTTTAGTGGGGGTATCAGTGCCACCTGTTACCCCTCCCCGTCCTGCTGGGAGGACATCGCCGTTTGGCCCGCGGCTGCTTATTCGTCCAGCAATACTGACTTAATTCGTAGCTGACACACCATCTTTGGAGGTCGTTCCACTATCCGCCACCTGTGGACGCGCCTGGTTTAGGTCGGTCGCCCCTTTTGCCAGGGAACAAGTGGTAATCTTCAGACTTCGCACAGGTCACAACATATTTTGATACTATCTATTTAACAAGTTAAAGATAGGAACTACTGATGAGTGTAACTGTGGCACTGCTGTAATGACTGATGGGCATCTACTTCAAAGGTGCCCACCATATGAGGAACAGCACATATAGCCATCACCAGTGCCATTCCTAGAAAAGCTCTACGGAGATGTCAACAGCCTCAGACTGACCACTGCTTTCTCTGAACATATTCAAGTTGACGTCTGAGGTTGAACGAAGAAGAAGAAGACGAATGATCCTTTTAGAATAACATTTTAAATACTGGAAGAACTAAAGATGGTTACAGAGACATGCTTGAGGTTATCCGAAGAGTGCGACGGGAATGTGTCCTATTACCACTACTAGTTAACTTCTATAAGTAAATAAATCAATAAAGGTAATTAACAGGTACTCGTTAGACATAAAGGATAACACCAGACAACAGAAAAGAAAATATTAGTGATAGGCTTACCGGGAATCGAACCTAGGACCAACCAAACGGCGCCATCGTCTTGCTGTGACAATACATCGTGAAAGGACGCTCAGCCAATTTTGCACCCAAAAAAAGTGCATCATTGGCTGAGGTCATTCTCATGACACCCACACAACTATGGTAAATAGGACACATGGACGACCCAGACAATTTAAAGACTCAATCACTAATATAATTTTTCCTATCAGCAAGTATAGACGAAATAAAGGCTGAAATACTTGTGTTCAGTAATGTGTATTGGAAGACGAATAATGCAGAATAGAAGGGTAGGTTAAAGTCACGGATGAGTGAACTCTTAAATAAATAATGTAGGAAACCTGAGTCCTGTGAAAATTAAATAAATAAATAAAGGTAATTAACAGGTATTCGTTGGACATAAAGGATGACACTAGACAACAGAAAATAAAATTTAAGTGATAGGCTTACCGGGAATCGAATCTAGGACCAATCAAATGGCGCCATCGCCTTGCTATGACAGTACACATTGAAAGGACGCTCAGCCAATTTTGTATGCAAAAGATGATTAAACTTCTGTAGGGATATTATGACATCAGACGTTAATTTAGTGTCAGACACCACGAATTATTATTTGTGTAGACAAACAGGTGTTACAAAGGCGCCTAAAAATATATTGATGAACGCAGACGTCTTCCGCATTCACTCTCATATAACTACACCTGTTACGCTCTAAAAGTGTGCGGTTGTGACGAAATCAGTCGTGCACTTTTTATAACTCTCGTCCCCTCCGGCAGTATCACTTCATTTCTTCATTTTTCTCACCCATCGTCCTATTATTTGGCATATTTATTGCCCTTACATTCTTTTTGCTGTGACCGCACCCAGACTTGTTTACGTTTCACCAGGTGAACTGTAACAATACCAGGTTGATTACACAGGTCAGCGGTAATACGTTTATCATGTAAGTCGCCTGGCCACCTTTGTTAGACACGCTCTCTATTGACACATATGGTCTCGTACGAGCGATGAATAGAATGCCATATTGTCTGTCTGTAAGATCCGTCTGGCGGAGGAACGAAAACACCGGTGATAATGAGATATTAGCTTCCGCTGGGCCATCCCTGTATAATTGTTACAGATAACCCTGTCTGCGAGAGACAATATTGGAAGGTAGCATCTAGACAGGAAATTAGTTCATAGATGTGTTTGTGAGCTTGTACAGAGGCAAGCAGAAGTATTACAGCATTATTAGAAAGAGGTCACGCGTTGGGATTTTAAAATGTAATATTTTAAATCACGCGGGGGAACATAATGATTTAACACCCCTACCCACATAGAGCAAAAGAGATTGGATTGGTGTAAAATGAGAGCCGGAATACACAATGGTTCTCATTGGCAAATTCGTCGGAAGTACAATCTGGGATTTTGAACTGAGAATGAGAAATACTTGTATAATCTAGCGAAATCGGAGTCACAGATCAAACTGCATCGCCACGTCAAGCCAGCAATTCATCAAAGCCAGAGAAAGAAGGATCGGACTAAGGATTCCAAAACTATAAGTGACAGATCAGAAGTGTTCGGGCAACTTTAAAACTTAAAAGTAAACCCGCATTTTTAAATACCAAGACTGGAAACTTACATGACCAGGATCGAAGTGTTTGGGCAACTTTAAAACTTAAAAAAGTAAACCCTCATTTTTAAATACCAAGACTGGAAACTTACAGGACCAAGATCGAAGTATTTGGGCAACTTTAAAACTTAAAAAAGTAAACCCGCAATTATAAATACAAAGACTGGAGACCTAAGGAATCAGACCATCCGTCATAAGAGGAATACAAACATTTCCAGACCAATTGATTCGAAGCATCTAATAAAGTGCTGTGTCCATTCTAAACTGTGCGAGGAGATTGTGTTCCCAAAAGTTACTTTGGGGTTAGTGTAAACATTTATTTTACACATGTGAATTTAACATGTTTTCTTGCTAAGTGGTTATAAATGATGCTGGCAACCTGATCATATGAAAATAGTATATTCATAAACCACAACAGCAAACGCTGGTGATTTCTTCTTGCTAGTCGTACAGACAACCGACAGCAGAGATGACCCCAGACTCCGACCGGAGCAGTGATGAGTGATGATTACATCACATGTGCCTCAAGTGTATCATATCATTTTGTGAGATATATGTAACTTGCTAATTTTAATATATCGCTGGTTTAGCCAATGTGTCCGAGATAATCTAACTCCTCCCCTCAACCAATTACCAGGCGTGCATCTTGCAACCCAGACCTAGGATCTCTCATGTCTCCTGTCAGTCTAACAGTGGGTTGGGCAATTCGCCACCCCATTTTGTTCGCATGGCCTCTCAGTCTTGGTCAGACCGCCCGGTGTTTGCTGATTGGTTGGCCAGAAAAACTCACTGGTCATCCTTTGTAAGACAGCTGTCTGTATGCTCGCAAACTAGTTCCTTTGTTGTGCCGGCTCCATCTGGAAACAAAGTGGGTGTTCCGCTGCACGGGTCCTTGATATCCTGCTCCTGGCGTCCATAGTATTGCGTGGCCATTGTATCGCGTGCGATGACCGTCGATTGTTTGCGCAGCGGCTCGCACTGAATAAAGTACCAGGTGGTGTCAGCCGCGCGTCTAAACAATAGTCCAAGGCGTACGTCTGACGATTATTTACACAGGGACTAGTTATCAAAGAATGTTTTATTAAGTCCAAGCTGGGGTTTCACAAGATTAGGATAAACCCATTTGTGTTTAACAAGGTGGGGAAACTGAATCAAAAGATCACCGATGAAAGAACAAATGTGATTCTTTAGAGTAATCAAAAACAATGAAATAGCAAATGTGGGATGAAAGAGCACAATGTTTGAGAAAATAAAATATGAAAGATGTAGGAAAAGATTGGGCGATAAGACTTTGGCGCTCGCTTGTCACAGAGAGGCAGAGGTAGACCAAGAACACGCGGAGAAGAGAACTGGAGACAGAAGTGAAAATGATGCGGAAGACATGGAAATACGATGAGCTGATGACACACGAAAGATGATTTGGCACGTATTTATTGAAAGCCTATGCTCCTTGGGGAGCTAAAGGATATTGATTGATTGATCATACCTATAGTCATGGAAAGGAAGTAATAATGAGAAGAAATGAACTTTTTTTTCCTTACGGTTTTTCAGTTATCATGCAGGGGGCCCATCGAAATTGTTCGAATTGGGCGGGGCCCCGCAGTTCCTAAGGCTGCCCTTGCATATTGAAACTGTTTTCTTCTTTTACACTTCCTCACAGCTTAAAAGTTTTATAGATTCTATTCATTTCTCTCAGCTTCTCCGTTTAGGTCTGATATCATGACTACCGGAATAGATCTCATTAAATGGTTGATTTCTTTTATAGACGTCAGTTTAAGCGTCATTATGCACGCCAAATAGCCTAGTGGCAGGCTTCAGGGCTTCATAACAATCCCCTCTTCTTTTATCGTAATTATTTTTAATGTGTACCAGTTGGCCCCGGAACTGTGATTGAGTTTCGTACATATGCGCGCAATTACCTACACGTTAATGATTAGATGCAAGCCTCGGAAAGACTGTAGCTGTGTAGCGGAAAAGACGAGAAATTAAAAAAAAAAGGACAGAGATTGAAAATAGGACAATACGAATGAGCTATTTTTCTGGAGTGGATAATAATAATCGTTTTTTTTTTCTTTGTAGAGCACAACTTACCCTTTAGAAGAAGCTCGGACCCTTGCACTGTACTGACAATTGCAACTTTCTAGATTTCATTCAAATGTCGCGAAAATTTGACCCCATAATGGAGCACTTGCGTCGTATTGTAAAGAAGGAGACCTGCTTAAAAAAAAAATTCAAAACGAGCTAATCAGCTTACTAGAAAGGGGGGGGGGGGGGGGGGGGGGGGGGGGGGGGGGGGGGGGGGGGGGGGGGGGGGGGAGTCATGTTCGAAAGACGATTTCAAAGAAGGTAAAAATAGTAAAATATTTCTTTATCTTACTGAGCTGCACACCTGATGTGAGTCATATCAAGCAGCCATTTTTCAAATTGCGTTTTGTTGACAACGAAAATAAAGAAGGCGATGCGTGGGAGTGCTTTATTGCTTACAAGCCTATGGTCACGAAATGGCCGTGCTATTCATTTTATCGTATTCTACCTGTCTTTTTCTCCATTTTGTGTTTTCAATTTATTTCTTCCTTCCCCGAATTTTCTCTCACTAATTGAACGCATGACTCAAGTTTCATGTTGTTATTTTGCCTGATCTACCATTGGTAGCGATAACGTTAACAAACCCAGCTGGGAGCAGACAGATAAATCTGCCTGTCAACATTTATGGTAACCATTTAAACTAAGGTTATATCATAAGTTGCAAGCATATGGGAGGAGTTTGAAATTGCTGATTATCATGAGAAGGAAAGGGGGGGGGGAAATAAGATATATATACTAAAGTCAAGTCTACTTGGTCTAACCAAAATGTGTTAAACTAGACGACGTTTGATTAGTGACTTTCACCGCGTAGAAAGTTGTGAGAGCGTGAGCGAAATGTCCAATATACTATAGCATATTTTCAGACTCTAGCACTGTGTTCCATTGAGTCAAGACGATACCTTCAGACAAGCCAGGACCGAAGAAACGTAGGATTTAAATACAGACGATTGGACCAGGTATTGAAGATTTTATGAAATTAACTGCAGTGATGGTCCAACAGTAGCCAAAACTCAGAGTATCTACTGAGGGTATTCAAAGCACTGTTCGCTCAAGATTACCCTTGGAAGAGATTTGAATTGAATAATGATGCTTCAATTCCAGGGAGCCTCATAGGAATTTAAGAAATCAAGTACCACAGCTTATATTATCAAAGCCGTAATAAACTTTTTATCTTCCCAGACCTTCGTTGTTGTTGTTGTTTGCGTTCGCTCAGCCATGTCTCTTACAACTCTGGCCATTTTGAGCGGTAATTACGTTGTGTCGTAGTTTACAGCTATGGTGTGATATCTGCGCCTTTCGGCCAGACACTTCCGATTTCAGCAAGCAATATTTACGGGTTTGCTTCCCTGCCACCTAACGGCTATATGCATGCTATACATCATGTCCGTATATAATAGTTCAGTGAGGTGGCTGCACCAGTGACGTAACTGTGCTTCAGATCTGAGAGGCCCAGTTTCCGGGAATACCACTCACAGCCAATTGAGGCAACGGTCACCGTAGACAAGCATATAACTACTGGCAGGATCAACCAGATAATTGTCCGGACAGAAGTGCGTCTTCTTCGACCATCTCGCGCGGGGAGGGAGACAGCGCTCTGTGCAGAGCGGATCCCGGCGATTTTATTCTTACGAGGGGCAGACATTTGACAGATGCGTCGCCGGCACGTGAGGTCATGCGATCAGCACAAAGTTATCCAGAGTCACCAGTGGGAACGCCGCGCGGCGGTTGGTTTTGAACTAATAAAAGCGTTCTTTCCGCGAGGGTCGGAGCTTGGTAAGCATGTATTCGCTCTAGATTTTCCAGTTATCCAAGTAGGATCGTGTCATCTAAGGAACCTCGACTGATTTAATGAGCCATTCGCGGTTTCACTGTGAGACAGTATGAAATTAGACTTGCATGGCTTAATCTTTGAGACAAGCATATGACTACTAGCAGGATCAACCTGATAACTGTCCGGACAGACGTGCGTCTTCTTCGACCATCTCGCGCGGGGAGGGAGACAGCGCTCTGTGCAGAGCGGATTCCGGCGATTTTATTCTTGCGATAATCACTGGCCGCCTGCCGACAAGACGTTCCCCTAGTCCAGGGGTCGGGAACCCGCGGCTCGCGAGCCGCATGCGGCTCTTTGAGCCATCTCGTGCGGCTCTCTACTACTTAACTCTTTGTGAATGAGGGATACCATATTATTTTTTTTCATGCGGCTCTTCAATTTGTTAAAATGGAGACAAAATTAAATATTTAGCTCTTTGTCGGACAGGACGGGCCGAAAGCGACACCAGCTTACTGACTGCCGTCCCACGACTCATTGCGAGCGCAGGGCCTTTTTTGAGCTATGATATGGAGATGCGACGGCTTGCTCACATCACGACCAGGGCTGCGATTTACGGACACAGGAAACACACACGAACCCACTGCCTCGCTAACCGATGAACTGGGATCAACAGTTACCGGGATCACCACGCGATGTCTTTCGAGACAGCGCGACAGCGACCGCCAGCGCTCGCGAGCTGGGAAACATTAATCGCTTCCCAGACCCAGACCTTCTATGAGGAGAAGAGAATTTCGGTCCTTTGATGAGCACCCAACTGATTTAATTCAGTAAAATCTTACTTCAACTACTCTGTTTATGTGTATTTAAAATAAATCTCTCTCTCTCTCTCTCTCTCTCTCTCTCTCTCTCTCTCTCTCACACACACACACACACACACACACACACACACACACACACACACACACACACACACGCACACACAGAGATAACTATAATAATCAATTATAGCTGACAATGTAAAATTAATAGAGGTGTTTATAGAGAAAAATGTAGGTTTTTTTAAATCACAGGTAATGGTCTAGTTATGTTCTGAAATGTTTGCTTTAAGAGTTCACTTGGCAGCTTTAAGTAGGTACTTACTGCCAGTAAGGTGTCGGTTGGCTTCTTCTTCAGCTGATGTTGGTCCTTTGTAGGTTTTAGACTGGTTCTCTCTCGTCACTGGTCAAATCTGGTGACTGTAACACGTTTCTCGTAGTATCGTGGGATAATTACGAAGATGGCCCAGCGTCTTCAAGACTCGTCTGATGTTGGTGTCTCAGCGTCTTCAAGGCTCGTCTGATGTTGGTGTCTAGCTTTGACTGAAGGCCACTTATACGACCCACTTGTTCCACAGACTAGTACCACCAGTTGGTTCCACCGACTAATATCATGAAATGAGACCGAAATCAATACCCCACCTGAGTATTGGGTCTCCTAACACGAAAATCTCTATTTCAATTTCTAAATTCATGTATTTGTTTACCCATGTTAAACAACAATTGATTATTAAATTTGTTATGTGTATTTAAAAATTAATAGTTGATTAAATTATTACAGAGAGAAGTGCACATATATGAATCAGTTATCTTAAATATAAATACAACAGAGCGGGCAGAGGAAAGTTCACGACTGCTTTGATAAATTCAGCGTTGTGCTTGCTTTCTGAAAAATCCTACGAAGACTCGCTAAAATAGAAGCAGCATCCTTCTATTTGCAACTCTACCAAGAGTAATCTTGAGCGAAGGTAGATACCTTTAAAGACCCTCATTGTGTACTCTAACTTTTAGTCATTGTTGGGCCATCACTGCAAAGTGAGAAAGGCAATCTCGTGACACCTGTGAGTGACTCTTCAGGGAAGTTCTGACTGGCCTCTTCCTTGATGAACTTGTAAGCCAGCGGATGTATACACGAACGCTTGTGTCGGACATGACAGTGGCGCAATATATGGTAGAATTTTCAACAAGAATTAAGAACCCAAGCTTATTTAAATCCGCGTGGTTGTCACAACATGAATTTAGTCGCAACTGTAAAAACTTTCGAGAAATCGGTTCAGAGGTATCCAAAGATTGTGTCGCCGTGAGGCTTCCGCTAGCATTATTCATGCTATGGTTAGAGTGAGATAAACAGTTAAGACAGCTCACAGGGGAAAAATAATGAATAGAAGAAATAATTGCAACTGACAACAGTTCAAGATACAGCTCACGTTTACTAAAAGTGGGTGATCATCTAGAGGTGTAAATAGAATGTTCGAGAACAGCATAGCTCGACCAATACATTTAATGAAAAAGATTTGGGTTAACGAATCAGCGAGTGGCGAGAAAACACACCACGCTGAAATGACCAGAGGTCATTAGTGAGTCCTGGGTTAGTCAGTGAGTGTATGATCAGGACGGAGAAGATTTCGAGCTGCTGTGCGGAGAAGTTGTACCATCTGTGGTTTGACAGACAGGGTATTTTTGTTTTATGAGTATACACATATGTCCAGCCAGTGTTATTCTATCGGAAGATAGTTATTGATTCTGTGGTTCACAGTAATGTTTATTTCAAAAGGAGATCAGCAATTATGCTATCCTGTAAGAATTGGATTGTGATTACATTATGCACGAAATAGGTTCTTATTTACAGGAATGTTTTTGTAGAAGCACGATTTGCCGGTTCGCTATAAATATTTCACGACTATGTATAAAGAAACGGAAGGCCAGGAATCTTTGAAGGGAACTGTATATTATTGAGGAGCAACTTTAAGTAAAGGTTGATCTACGAGAACTTTAAGTAAAGATTGATATACCAAGAAATAGATACGACTTTTAAGAAACAGTGAGTGTCGAATTCTATATGAGAACCACAAATTATGCTCTCTCATGTAAGTATTTGACTGTGAACATATATATATATATTGCATCAGATTGATTTTGTTTTCCAGGAACGGTTATAGAGGCAGGTCTGACTAGGTTCATAAGGGAAACCTATAAATAAATAAATAAATAAATAAATAAATAAATAAATAAATAAATAAATAAATATATATATATATATATATATATATATATATATATATATATATATATATATATATATATATATATATATATATATATATATATATATATATATATATATAAGAGATGGTATGCTATTAAGGAGCATAGGTACCACAAGTAAATAGTAGCAGATTTGGGAAGACTAAGAATGTCTACAGGAGTTAATATGAAGAAGAGGAATATGAAAGTTTACAAGACATAGAGCTCATGTATGAAGTACCCCTGTTGTTCAAAGGATCCAATGTATGATTTTATGCGAGATCTGTTATTTGAACGACTCATCATGCTTGTTACAGTATTAAGTTATTAAAAGTTTTGATAGATCAGCTAGGTGTCGATCTCATCTTTGCAAGTTGCTGAATGTGACATATTATGATAATAGCTTTCATATATCTATTTCATTATCTACATTTTTTCTTTCACCTGGCTGTCACCTACACACGTTTTGTTAACATAAAACCCTCCTACACTCAGAGATCTGTCTCTTTTTCTAATTTAGCACGCCTATTTTCTTTTCTTTTCTCTATTTCCTTAGGAATGTTTACCAACAGACCTGTTTAGCTAACGTTGAGCCGGTTACCTGTAATTATAAAGCCAGCGATTGGAAATCGTCGTAATAGGATCAAGCAGGGAGAGACAGAACGCGTAGAAAGGAGCGAATATTTCCAAATAGTCGTAATTTTGGCTCAGGGGAAGATAAGCTAATGTAGTTGTAACGTATTTTTCGTTAGACAGTGATCAGGGGAAATAATTTGAGTAGAAGGAGTAGATAATTTGGAACCAAGGGCAGATAATCACAGTTACTCCCCCCCTGAATCCGTTCGTTTGGAAGGTAATTAAACACGGTGAGAATCGCCAGATCAAAGGACGGGCTTCGCTCGATTGCCAGAGTCTGCAAGCGGTAAAAGTCTCAATTTTCCCTCTGATTCGCAGATCGACCGGAGAAAAGCCCAAAATCTGAGCGAAGGCGTTAAAAGTAACAAATCTGTGTGAAGTTCTGCAAATTTAATATATATATCTCTGCCTTTAAACTCAATTTGTCCAGTACCGACAGAATTTCAGAGAACAACTAGCTTCGATTTTCTAGACCATTGTTATAGTGGATTTCTTAGTATTTTCGATTTGGAGTAGTTCTAATTCTGTGTTCGCGGTAATTATTTTATTCACTAAGATTTTTCTGTGTAGAGTGATTTAATTGTTAAGTCCGTCATTTTTATTTCACTAGGAGTTTTGTGCAAAGTGACTAGCGAATTAATATAATCTATTGCTTAATTGTTCCGGCGGTAGCGTAAATCTAACTAACTGATATTAACCAGTAAGAGTTATTTTAAATCGTCTAGTAAATGCACTATTTATTATGAGTAAAAAAAATGGATCCCGTTACACGCCCATTGAGGCATATTGGGAATATGGTGTTAGGCCCATATTTTCTTGACCGTCGGCACACTAGGGGTGATGTGGTCAGCATCACGCCGGCCGCCTTAACCTTCCCAGAGTTGCTCTGGTACCCATTTGGGGCTGGGTCGACTCAGGAGCCGTTTGTGGCCTACAAAAATCCCACCTCATCTGGGGATCGAACCATAGACCACTGCGCTAGGAAGCCAGTGCACTAACCACTGTGCTACCGCGGCTCCTATTCATTATGAGTACTGATGAAATATATATTTATTTCTAATTCATGATGATTAAAAATATAAATGACTAGCGCTTATTTACGGAGACTTCTATTAAACGATTCAATATGAGATACACGTGTAGTTCTATTCAAAGTTAAATAACTGAGTGTATGAATATATTATATTTTACGCGGGTTAAGGATAGGATTGAGAATACTATATTATGGTTAAGTATTTGTATTTTTTTTCTCCTATACACAGTACTGGGTCAAACCCAAAAACATTACCAGCGGCTTCCATGTAAATCTGAGAATAACCTTACAAAAGAACATTTTTACTTAGTATCTGGGTCTTCAAGGTGAACCTGTCTGGCTTCGTGTTTACACCCAGAAAGAGACAGAGTACCAACCCAAAGAACATTAAGAGTGACTTTGTAACTGGGCCATAGATCTGTAGCGAAATCTGTGAGATACTCGCTTATTTCAGTAAGATTTTAGTCATATGATGAATAAATACACCAGCCCTCAGGTGTCTGACTGGTTTCATCATCAACGCCAGTAGGGCGATGCCTTTAGTGCAGTGGTATGCTTAAAAAATGACCCGCCGTAAAAATCTAACACGATTTAGTTTCGGTTTCGAAAACTTACAATAAACATTTTAACATCTCGCCTATCTGCTGCACGAAACGGGGGAAAAGCTTGTAATTAACGACTTGCCAGAACTGTGAGACCAAACTGGCGTTTGAATTAACGTAATATGTTAACTTTAACACTAACATTTGTAATAATTCGGACATTTCACAGTAGTAAGAACGAGACGATTGTAATAATTAACGCAAAACACTACCAAAGTTTTGAAAAACCCCTCTTCGCTCTGCACGCGGTCTCTTTAATATATACACGCTGTGGGCAAAGCCAGCAGAGGCAAACACACAGACAATGTTTCATTTCCTCCTAGCGGTAATATTCTGACGTCACTCAAACTAGTTGGTTTATTTGAATAGTGAGGAACGTGTTAGAGACAGGGAGGGAAGATTGCCGACTTGTATAAAATTTATATTTGACGATTGACATTGACAAAATTGAAAATCTAAACCATACTGAAACTGACCATAAAAATCATATGGTAGTATAGCTTAGAGTCCCCTGAGCAAAAATATGTTTTAAAAAATATGGTAGTCCAAGTATTAGCCAAGTTATTGAGAAAATACTAAATGTCTAAGAACGCTTAGCCGGACAGACTGTTGTCCTTGCTCGTTACACATAACGTTATTGGGGACGCTAGTTTAAAAAAAGAGGCATTGTAGAAATTCAAATTTTATTGGTTGGTATAAGAGTATAGGAGTAAAAGGGGAGAGATAGGAAAAATGTTAACTAAAACTAAACATCTTTTTCTATTGGCATAACTAACGCAGACTGACCAATGGACTACGAGGCACATAGTTTGTTTGGAATTGTTTTGTTTTTTCAAACTAAATTCAAAATTATTTAGTAGTGCCTGCTTTCATTGGTCGGCTCTAATAGATATTCGCAAGAGGCATAGTGGTCTCGTGGCCATTTGAGTAGAAAATTTTATTCAAACAACTACGTTGAGATCAGATGTGATAACTTGTAAAATTAACTACTAAATTCACTATCTGGACGGGGCAGAGCAAAACTAAGGCCATATTCTTTGCCAGTCAACGTTATTTGTGACATATTTCTTTGAACTAGTGGTAAGAATGCTTTATGTATTTACATGCTTGATTAAAACTGAAAAAGTCAGATACTGCTGTGGAAAAGTGAAGGACATGCCGGAAGCAAACATTATTGAGTCCTCACATTGAACTGTATTTGACTGTTGCATGTTATTATGATTTTGTATTAATATTTTGTATTGGAAATGTTAGGAAGCCTCTGTGTTCTATGAACACTTTTCACCATGCCTAGAGCGTTTATAAGTTAGAAAAGAAAAGAAGAGAAAAAATCATATAAAAGGAGATGTGGTTACTCCACGTTATTGCATTGAAGCAGACTATGTAAAAGTACAGTGGTGTATCTGCCATAGGGACCTGTGGTGTGGTCACAGAAAGGTGGGAGTCATAAATTAGGGGCTGATGCACATGAATGCACAAGAGGCTGACCCCATACCGTCATGTATATATAGGGATAGGAAGTTGTGATCAGGTTGAAAAGGCCAGGGTGTCTTTTTATTGCAGAGTTTTTATTTCCTGTTACCATCCGGTGACAGGAAACCTGATGAGTGGGTGTAAAGTCTCCATTATAAAGTTTGAGCTGTCAGCTGATAGCCTGAAGGAGCTTACGTGTGGGTGCTGATCTACATTTTCTCTACATTGATATACTGACATATATTCGACCTACGAAGAATCCCAGGGGACATGTTATCAGCTGGGACCTCTGACATTTCATCCTAAGAAACTAGTTCCTATCAAAATAACATTGAATTATATGGGGCATGATGAAAACAACAGCTCCTCATAACAAATGACAATCACTAGCAACTATTAAAGTATTAGTCTGTGAATACACCTACAGGAACTCTATATTAACAATATATGCATAGGACCAAGAGTCGATATATTTTAGTTACAGCATTATATGTAAATATATTTCCTCCTTTTCAAAGACCTGTCCAAAAGAAGTTGGCGGGACAGGCAGATTAAATTGTATAAAGAAAAAACATTCAAATTTTAAAAGAAAACTTTAACCACCGTCTTATTCATTTTTTATAGTGAGTTACAGTGTATTGTGTTGATGTACCATCATCTTCATTTCACCCCTAGACACTAGAGACATCATACATCAGCCACTAGAATCAAAATACGGACTGTGTGAGATCTAGGGTGGTAGCGATAGGTTCCCTGATACAATATATCATCATCATTCCTTTTATAGTCAGGGACCTACATGTGCTTGACCTCACACTGTTACCACAGACACAACTATCTTTCTTGTTAGGTATAACATCTTAACCTCCCCAGCAAATTTACCTTTGCTACAAGATCCAAATTTCTTTTTCCCAATTTCATTTACATTCAGCCCGTTGTGGCGACCTAACAAACATTAACATTTCCCGACGTTTGACCATTTATGGTGTGACAAGGCATTTTTATACTGAGAGAAGTTACCGACCTGACATTCCTATGTACTGGAAATCTCAAGCTATTGACACTGTGAGCACTGTTAAATTTCTTACCTGGTTTAATTAATGTGACATAAACAGTAATCCTAAATAAAAGTATTAAAGTGAACGTTCCCTGGAGAAGTGGATTTAATCTGTCTTTGAGGAGCTGGGGTTTTCTTTGCCAAAATAACACTGGATTTGCTGTGTGTGTGTGCCCTAAAGATTGTTCCAGAAGGTGCAAACCAAGTATTAGGTAAGAACGAATGCACGTGGCCACGGTTGTCTGAGAAGAGAGGAAGGATGAATGACTAATTCCCATATATATATATATATATATATATATATATATATATATATATATATATATATATATATATATATATATATATATATATATATATATATATATATATATATATATATATATATCTTGTAGAATCCATGTACTCACGTAGTTTATTTCTTTTTTAGTAAGTTTTGCTAATACTGTCCCTTTCAGAATAGATTAACGCATAAACTCTGTTCTTTACTGTAGAGGGAAATCCTAGACCATAGCGTATAAATCTTTTACTCTTTGGGGGGTTAATAACTTTTTTCTAACGGGATCTTGTCTCAACAGAGGGAGGGAGAATTACACCTATGAGTCTATTTCTTTATTAATTTCATTAACCTATGTTTATTTGTATTTGATTGATATTCATAATATTGCTGTTGTAGAGTTTCTTTATAGTAAATAAAAACTTTATTTACATGTGTTGGTCAGCTCGTCCCAAAATATCCATATTCCATAAATATAATTTGTCATGTCTGTGCGTCTAACTGTCGTCACCTATGTGTGTATGTGAATGGTTGATATATATATATTGTCGTAAATTTATTTTGAGAGAAAGAGTCTAGAAATAGTAGCCCGGTTTAGAGTGTAGAATGATGGTGAAAACTCAGTGATAGAAATGTATAGATTTAAATATGATGCCCCACAGAGTGCTGGAGGAGAGTAAAGACAGACTTATTTACGACAAATCGTTTCTCTCAATCTTCTCTTCCACTCTCCTGGTCAAACAATTATTTGCCAGTTTTCCAGACACACGTCTGCGCTCACACTGATTTGTTGCTTCAAACACTCAGACGACGTGGATACAGCTATATTAAACAAATAGGGAATTTTTTGGCTTTTGGGTATTCCAACACAGTCCGATATAAGTTTATGATGTTTATTAACCTAAAAGATCAAATCACAAAAAAAAAAAAAATATCAAGTGTTACATAAAATTATCATAAGTACAGAAAAATGCAAATATCAAGGTAGGGAGGGGGTGAAGAAGATTGGTATCGACTAAGCCCTTCCCGCTTGTATTAGACAAAGATAAACCCAGTCTCAAGATAGATAGTTATCAGGAGCATAGGAAAGTTAACCCAACAGTGAATTTAATTACTCTGAAAGAGGTGTTACAATATTAGTTATGGTGGTAGACAAAAAAATACTGTTATCCCAACTGGTGTCTTCCCTTTACTAAGCAAAGAAAAGAAAAAAAAAAGGGGGGGGGGGAGGGGATGAAACAGAGTTAACAAATTATCCCACTAAAGGAACAATGCCGGGTATACAGAAAACGTATTACCCGGTAGGCAAGTTAACAAATGGTTTGTTGCAAAAAATTAAATCTCCTGTCATTCATGCACACTGTGCGGATCCACACTCATATATACTCACACACGTACCGAGTTGCAGCATCAGACAATCCCTAGAATGATAAACACAGTGATTAAACTCTTGACATGTGAAACTGTCTAGCACTTCTATGTCCCGCCCCAGATATTGCGAGTTTTTACTGAGAGCAAATATTCCCGCTTATCGCCGGACTTGAAGTTTAAAGAGTTCTTGTGGTTTATTATATAAAAGGAGTCTATGGGATGGCACTGACACAATTCAACACAGGGGTGAAAATGAGGTGATGGCAATATTCCTTCACTGCGTGATGACAGCAACTGACCGGTAAAGTTTTTTTTTAATCCAGTGAGGAAAAACTAGGCTCAGTCACAGTCAGGTAAATCGGTAATCTCTCACCATAGAGCAGTATATAAACTATCGCTACTGGCACTGTTCATCTTCCAGTTTATCTTACAGATGGTAATTTAATTTGATGATAATAATAAAATGATCTTGGGTAGGCTTTCTTTCATGTAATTATGTTAGCTAGGCCGCACCGGACCACCACAAGATTTACTTTAAAAAAATGTCTCATCAAACTGTCTGGAAGTTTAAGAACCGAGTATGGAAACTCTGAAAGATTTCGTTATTGCTGGGATTGCAAAAGGTGATCAATCGTTTTGCACAGAAATAGAATTCACTGCAAATATAAATGAAAATCCATGGGATAATCTAGCAAGATTTCAAATATCGCTAGTACTACTATCAAGTTCTGGCCAGCGAGTGATGAAGTGTATTTCTACGTGATCTGTATATCTACAACTGGAATGCAAGATGAGTGGGACATGAGAAACTTGACAGCCTTTTTGATCTCGGAAGGATTTTGGGGATCTGACAGCCAGACCAAAGAGAGAAGCCGTCCCTGGCCTCTCGTATCTTCGCTCGCTGCTTGCGTCAGCTTTCCCCGTTCGCTCTGGCTGCGATCTGTTCCGTGCTTAACACCGAGATGCGAAATCGTTTCAGGGACCACTACTGTCTTTGATAGCATGCCGCCCGTCCTTCCTGAGATCTCCGCCAGTGTCTTTCTTCTGATCGCTCTGGTCCATCTTGCGAGCGGTTGAGTTCGCGCGGAGATGATAAATACCTGCGAGAAACTAGCTTCTCTGCTCGGGGATCGTCTCAGTGTCTTTGATCTCGTGCCGCATACTAAATGAGTCCCGGTGGAAACGATTCGCTCTGGCGAAACGAAAAGTTACAACAAATGTTCAGGGGTTCTAATGTTATGAAAAGCTAAAAGTCCCTTTAATCATCCATCATATCAGGGAAAATTCACTTGTCGAACTAGACGTACGTCACACACACACACACACACATATATATATATATATATATATATATATATATATATATATATATATATATATATATATATATATATATATATATTAATGTATATGTAGGTATACTGTCTGACTAACAAAGTTCTGTTGTAGAGATAGGCTGACCGAGAGGATTTTCTCGAGTCCAGGGACAGACTCTACCATTTTCCCACCATTTCACTCGTGAAAATCTATTTCTTATCTTATCTCTCACTGAGTCACCACCTGTCTAGTTCTACTCAAAAGGGACCAAACTATGTCTTAATCCCCTATCGAAAATCTACGACACTGAACGTATGCCATGTTTATTTAAACTACCACTATATGAGAAGTCACTATAACATCAAAGAAGGAACTGAACGAACCTGAGTTATACAAGAAAAAGATAGTAGTATCATCCAGGAATTTACACCTCTGGCGGAGTTAACCAGTAATGATATTAACTAAAACTTGGAAGATAAAGGGAAGAAGTTTACAAAATATAGACTACGTCACTAGGCCTACCATCTGCCACCTAATGATAGTACGCTATGATAATCGAAACTTGGTGGGAGAGTCGAGTTTCCAACTTGCTACCGTTCGTAATCAGTACTCCAAAGTGTGCTTTGCCCTTATGGGACTAGATACGAGGAGATGAATGACTCGGTCACGGCATTGAACTGTATGTCATTAGCTCAGCAAATGGAACAGTTTGAGTTCTTACAACAGTGGCTGGGTATGATATCTTGTACCAAGTCGATAGTGTAAGTATAGCTATGCATCCTGAAACTATGTGTCTGTCAAATTTATTAGAACTGCCCGAGAAGTGCTCGGACGTTTTGAAGGAGTACATAAATAATTGAAAATCCTCAGCCCATAAAAATGTCAGGCTGGGATCTAGATGTTTATAAAAGCAGATCGAAGCTGACGGAAGAAGAGGATGTCTGAGTACGATACTATAGATTAAACGCTCAACAGATGCAAAATAAATAAATACTACACACATAAAGATATGTTTCAGGCACTCGTGAGAAATAAAGAAGTAGAAAACTAGATAACATGAAAACAACAGAAGTGATAGGCTTACCGGAGACTCGAACCCAGTACCTCGGCGATTTCAATAACAATTAATTAATTGCGCTACCTTATTTGATCATGCTAATAATTATCATGATGAGGGGTAGTGTGAAATTTTACTAGAAATAACATGCCGTACCATGCAATTGTTTATTAATTGAAAATAAACTAGCCTACAACGGTGATTGGCGTTAACGAAAATCAACCAGCGAAATTAACTTTCGCGTAGGCGCTTTTCTTACTTCTTCTTTTGCGTTCAGTTTCTAGTCATGCTAAATCAGCAGGCCTGTCGCCAGGATGAAGTATGTATTCTATTTCAGGTCGGCTCAACACCCTCTAGCCAGGTCCTTGACGGTAACGCTGGGGGTAATCACTCCAATTGTCAAGGCAAGCGTCTTTAAGACTGGTCTGATGTAGACGTCTAGCGTAGATTGCTGGCAACGTGAACCCCTGACTTGTTCCACAAACTGAGAGAAAACATGTTTCTTCCAAGTATAGGGTCTCCTGGCATGAGAATCAGGCGCCCTTCGCTTCCATTGACCATTTCATCTTCCTCAGAAACTTTACCTTCCCTGAGCATTAATGTTAAACCCAGTGAGTCGGATGAAAGTGCGTTTCGACAGAAGAAAACGACAATTGCATTATTTAAACATGTTTGAATAAACACATAATTTTATTAAAATATTAATATAATAAATATGCACATCGTGATGTCATCATCATCCACTCTCTGCTCCACATGGAGCCTGGGGCTACCTCTGCTTTTGGGGTTCCTTGTGATGAAACCAGCACGAAGCAGTCACCAGCTCTTGCAGTGGTGGTTCATGAATCCAATCGTTTTATATGCTGAGGTTGCCAACGTCATATGAATCTCGTATGAACCCATAAGCAGCTTACACATGTTAAATACAAACATATAAAATAATAAAATGTGCATGTTAAAGCTTACCTAGATTATCGGGAATGAGTTTACAGACTTCTTGCACAGGAAAACCTTCCGAATAGTGTCGGGTCACTGGTTTAAAAAAACAGTTTTAAAAGGTGGTCGGGGTATTACTTTAATTATAATCCCAATGTCATTCTGTATGTAGGTTCCTAGGACTCGTGGTTTTCAGTACTTTAGTCGAGTTTTCTTTCTGTCTAATATCAGAAGATCCTCTAATACTTGGTTCTGTCTTATGTTAGAATCCTGTTTCTATTCGTTATCCTGACTGTCTGAAATGTCTTCTTGACGAGATGGACATGCAGTGAAGTAGTCTTAATATGTTGCAGATTATAAACGACATTTTTGCCTACATGCCCATGTGGTTTAGTTGGAAAATTCTCCAATCAGGAGTGGTTTATTTCAGCACTTCCATGCCAATCCAACCACGAATTAGTGTCTGATTTCGGTATGGGTCTTCCCCCCCAATACCCTCGTCTATAGAACATTCTGCATGACACACAAGATATTTTCTTTACATGTCATTTACAAATTCATCTGCCTGTCTTTCATGACCTTAGAAAGTCTTTCTTCTTCCGTTTTGCCTGTCATGTTTTAAAACTCGCACCTTAACTTGCAGCAACCTGGTAGAGTGTATCTTCCCAGAAAAGAAGTAGATATTAACAATCGAAGTATCGCTCATTGTAGACTCTTACACCGTCTGGAGCTAGTGATAAGCGAACCATCAATCTAATAAGTCCACTCCTTCGCTACGCGTCACAGATAACAAAGGAGAAAATAAGCAAGATAGAGGGGTTGATTTGAGGCGGGACAATATGTGATAAGAAAACCGTGAACAATGAAAGCGACACAATGATAAGGAGCGGTTCAGAACAAACAAAAGGAAAGGCGCAGGGGAGAAAATGAAGGAGGTCACACAAAAATGTATTCGAAGATTTGACAGGGCACTATCGGACATTTCTGTGCATCGAAATCTGGATATAAAAACCCACACATATTGGGATAAGTTGTAACACGTTCATTTTCTTATTTTATATGTGCATTTAACATGTATGAAATGCTTATGAATGTACAGTTGTGTATGAGGCTGGCAACCTCATCATGTACAATAACTTACCACATAAACCACCACTGCAAGAGCTTGTTCAGGAAGTAGTGGAACTGCTATAAAGTTATACACTGTTTATTTACACCACAATCACGTAGACATCATAGCAAATCATGGAGCGACATGTAAATAAGTCCATAACAGCGTGCATAAATCCAAAGGGATATAATCATTGATAACAGCCCATAGTAGATCATCAGGCATCAGGTAAGTAAATCCGTACAACTCAGTTACAGGTACAAAATCCGAAGTACATAGGCTGCCGAACCCCGCAGCTCACATTTCATAGTACTACAGCAAAAATATCCATCAAAAGGACTGCATACATCGCAGTTCACAGCAGCTCTCATTCCATAGTAATACAGCAAAAATATCCATCAAAAGGACTGCATACATCGCACTTCACAGCAGCTCTCTACACAGTATTATAACAGTAAATCCATGCAATAACTATTCATCAAACGGTTGCACGCAGCAACTCTGAGCATAATATATCTATTCCAATCACAGGGGAAAATCCATCATAGGAAATATGAATCATAATAATAATGGCCGGTACAATCCATGGCCTCAAAAGAATCAATCTTGGAAGGAACCTCTTCCCTTCACTTTCAAAAAATATATTCCCCTCGATAATAACTTTTCGACACACTAACGAGATGGAACAACCATCTCGAAGCCCTGCCAGGAACGCACTGTCACGAGATTACAGCTTCCCAGAACAGCTCAGTAAAAATTACTCATGCGCGAACTAACCGCGTGAGACTATCGCTCAGCTCACCCGTCTCTTTCCCCAAACTATCACTAAGAACATTCGAAAACTTTCTTGTTTTTAAAAACAAACTAACAACTACTCAGTTGAGCTATGTTCTAAAATTACCGAGCATAAAGCCCCCAACTAAAAAATCATCTCATCACCAAAGCGTGCTAACTGACATGTGTACAAAAATCTGACCCATACATACAAATCTTTAACACCTACCTCCCATTAATAAAACATGACTTAACAGACTACACCGACCCGCGGGGAAAAAAATGATATCATCATTCTTTTTAAAAAATTACATGGAACAAAAAATTCGAGGTCGATGAAATTCTAATATCTACAACAAAGAATTACACTATGTTAAGTCATATTACTAAATCAACGATAGAGGGATGGAAGTAAGTATAAAGTAAGAAACTAAAGTATACAAAGATAATCAAATTCAAACAAAGATGAAGTATATCACGTATAGACTAACTATGAGATAATAAGTGGAAAGTGAAAGAAAAGATGAAGTGAAAAGAAGAACGACCTGTAATGAAAGAAAGCAATGAAATGAGAATATATACGAGGGGCGGTCGAAAAGTTTTGCACTTTAGTATGAAGGAGTCAAGGCACGTACCTGGAAATTGGTGTGAACTTTAGTCCTTCTCTATGTATTCATCCCTCAAGGCAATGCACTTTTCCCATCTCTTCTTCACCTTCCTGATGCCCTGATTGTAGAACAACCTCGTCTGGGCCCGGAACCACGTCTCCAGTTCAGTAATCAAGTCCTGGTCGTTAGAAAAACGACGTCCACGAAGCGGATTCTTCATGTTTGGAAACAGGAGGAAGTCACTCGTTGCCAAGTCCGGTGATTATGGTGGATGGGGCATGATTTCATACCCGCACTGCTGGGCAAGGTCGATGGAGCCATGAGCTGCATGAGCCGGCGCATTTTGTCTATGACACCGCTTCATACACATCTGAACAGTTTCCCGCCAATTTCTCTTTCACACGGCACCCCGCGCGCGCCATGTACTTTATTTGATCACTTTTCAAAGATTGCAGTTTCGTTCTAACGAACAAAAGGCACACGTAAATTAGTCCTTTGTTTTAACGCAGTCTTCTTCTTCTTTGATCCGTAGCCGCCTTTAGATAGCTGCTTTTCCAGGCGCAAAGGCAATTCGGTCACTAATTGCTCTGCCTTGAACCTTGCTTGTAGGAAATATTTTTCAAGTGGTACCATGTGTAGCAAAAGCGTTAGTTTTATTCCCTCTATGTTTAGACTAACATTAGCAAATCAATTTAAACTACGTCGATTTGACTTGCTTCCAAACAACGCGTCTAGAAAATTGTACCATCCCAAGTTTTTTCAAAAAAGAGCGGTTACCAGTGCGTCTGTCGGTCTGTAGTCAATTTTTATTTTATGCAATAACTCAGTCACTTTTGAAGCGATTTAAAAGATGAAAAGTGATTATCAATCAGGCTAGTGTCCTTTATCCAGCCAGTATGCTTTCATCTACGTCTTTATCTAAGTTTGCATCTTTGTACTTTTCTCTTTATTTATTCTGAACAAAATACTTTTACTCTAGGTCCAGATATGTTTTTATAGGGAATAGTATAGTATTAAATAAGCAACATTATCGTTTTTAATTCCATTCTGTCCTTTCCTTTTTATTCATCCTTCTATAGAATGCAATGCATTATCTACGTTTTTGTCTTTCTGTAGCCCCTTTCTCTCCCCTGCACTCATTTGGTTCATTAGTTTCAGTTTGACAATACAAAAGTGGGTTTAGACTTTTTCCATGTTAACCCCCCCCCCCCCTCTTTTTCTCTCTCTCCCGTCTTTTTGAAAACGAAACACGTGTTGGCCGACTGCCAAGATGGTTTTATGTTAGATTTAAAATTTAGTACGGAGTATCGAAAAACCTGTGATAAAGTGGGTGGGTACCATCGCGTGGCGTTAATAGTTTCAAAACGCAAGCAGCTCTCTGGCATTGTTTTAAAATGCGACGTTCTTGAAAAGGAAAAAAAAAATATAACTACTGTAGTTTATTACTCGATTATTTTTCAAATGTAGTTATTTTTAGACAACAACCTTCACCAACCTAATAGGACGGATGGGTAGTAGGGAAGGAGATCCCCTTTCCACTATAATAGAAAAATATTCAAATATTGCGTCCAATTCTTAGTAGTAGTGTGACCTTTTGCCCTTTACGATTTTTTCCAAATATATTAGCGGGTTAAAAAGTTGTAAAACTACTTTCTTAGATTTTGAATCAAGGATTTTATTGAGAGGGAGGGGTAATACGGACTGACTTTACCACATAACTCCCCGGTTAAGAGCCTGCATCATAATGCAGCTTTAAATTCCGTATTAACAATCCCGATCAAATTAACTCAACTAGGCTT
Organism: Oreohelix idahoensis; assembly: GCA_024509875.1. Taxonomy (NCBI): domain Eukaryota; kingdom Metazoa; phylum Mollusca; class Gastropoda; order Stylommatophora; family Oreohelicidae; genus Oreohelix; species Oreohelix idahoensis. The sequence goes on along the minus strand of JAMPIV010013019.1, from coordinate 96,283 downwards.
TATGAGTATCCTGGGTTCCTGCAGTTGGGTGCTTACTCAAGAAATCTGCCCCAACATTCTGCGATCCAGGAATGTATTCAATGGTAAACGAATATGGTTGAATGAGAAGAGACCACCTTAATAAACGGGCATTTCCATGTTTTGCCTGGGCCAAAAATACCAATGGCTTATGATCTGATTGTACCACGAATGTTCTACCATATAAATAGATCTGGAACTTCTTGATCGCCAAGACTAAAGCCAAACATTCTTTTTCAATTGTTGAGTAATTTTGTTCCACTCGGTTTAATTTGCGACTGGCATAAGCAACTGGGTTCAACTCCCCAAATGGTGAAGAGGACCTTTGTAACAAAGTGGCCCCCAGGCCCACATTACTATCGTCCGTTCTTACCACGAATTCCTGACTCAAATCAGGGAATTTCAATATAGGCTTGCTGGTGAGTTTTTCCTTTAACTCATTATATGCCAATTCACATTCTGCCGACCATTCAATTTTATCTGGTTTTCCTTTGCGAGTTAAATCCGTCAGAGGCGCACACACAGAGTTAAAGTTTTTAATGTACTTTTGATAAAAGCCACAAAGTGACACAAAGGATCGCACATCCTTTTTAGTCTGTGCTCTGGGTGCTCTCTGTAATTTCTCTAGGTTCTTGGGGTCAGGAGTCATGCTACCCTGATGTACTGCATGTCCCAAGAATTCTAATTCCTTGCATCCAATACATCATTTTGTTGGTCTAGCAGTCAAATTTGCCTCTCTGAGTCTATAAAATAGCATATTCAAAGAGTTAACGTGTTCTTCAAATGTTTCCGTAGCGATGAGGAAATCATCCATGAAATTTGTTATACGTGGGTTTTTCAGTGGATCCAACAATTTTCGCATCATTCTGGAAAACACACTCGGGGCATTCTTCAATCCAAACGGTAACATGTTAAACTCATAGTGCCATTCCGATGTGCTAAACGCCAGATAAGGTCGGATCTCAGGCTTCACTGGAATTTGGTAATATCCATTGCTGAGATCTACCTTGGAAAAATATTTTGCCTTGTTCAACCTGGCAAACAGTTGGTTAGTATCAGGTAATGGATCCTCCTGACTTTCTGTGACAGCATTCAGTTTCCTGTAATCTATGCACAGTCTATGTTCCCCAGAGGGTTTCCTCAACAATACCACACTGGAGCTATACGGAGATTCACTGTGAGAAATGATCCCTTCTTGTAACAGATAATCTATCTCCTCTTTCAAAGCTTTCTCTTTTGCGAATGGGATAGTATAGGCTCTCATACAGATGGGTGTTGGGTCTAGTAGTTTCATGTCATATTCCAACAAGTTTGTGTGCCCCGGCCTGTTCGTTAACACGTCTGTATGATTCTCCAGAACCTTTTGAATGTTCTCCCTCTGCCATTTTGTCAGATGTTTGCTGATCTTTACCTGTGCAGGAGTCTCACAGGGTTTCAGGGGGTATTCAACAGAGGTGAGAGGTTCATTCTTCATCTCAGTGGCTATGGCTAAGGTCATTAAGTGTGTCTCTTCCACATTGTTTCTCTCATTGTATTTCTTGAGAAGGTTCACGTGATAGAATGTTTCTTTCCTTTTCTTGTCTATCTTGTAGTTAGTTCTAGATACCTTTTCTAAAACTGTGTATGGACCTTGCCATCCAATTTGAAGTTTGTTGCTGCTGCCGGGTAGTAGAAGAAGCACCTTCTCTCCAACAGCTAGCTCCCTATCCTTCGCTTTCTTATTGTAATATGCAGCATGTTTCTTTCTGGCTTGTCTTAGGTTATCATTTGCAAGATTCCAGCCAGTTTTTAGACGAGTGGTCAGCTCGTTCACATACTGATATGATGAGGTAACAGTCTCTTCTGTCTTCTCATCTGTCCATGTCCTCAATAAGGCTTCCAATGGACCTTTGATTGGTCTGCCAAATAGCAATGTTGCTGGTGCCGTTCCAGTCGAATTATGTGGGACTTCCCGATAAGCAAACAGGGCCGCGGGTAAGTATTGATCCCACGTATCAGGTTTCTCATGTGCCAACTTTCTCAGGATGGAGATAAGTGTCCCGTTAAACCTTTCCACCTGGCCGTTCCCTTGGGGGAGATACGGACTACAATGAAAGTGCCTGGCTTGGAAGATCCTGAAAACTTCCTCAGTTAGTCTCCCCTTGAACAGTGATCCATTATCAGTCAAGATTTGGTGGGGAAATCCTAACCTCGTGAATATCGTAAGTAATGCCCCTGCCACATGTTTTGAGTCGATTGATGACATGGCTACCGCCTCTCCTCACATAGAACAAGTGTCCACCAGAGTAAGGATGTAACTGTTACTCCTCTTGGTACGTGTGAGAGGTCCCACAATATCCACTGCAACTCTTTCGAAAGGGGTTCCCACGATTGGCATCTCCCCTAGAGTTGCTGGGGCAGTCCAATGCTTTGGAGCTACCCTTTGGCATTCTGGGCAGGATTTGACATATCTTTTTATATCTTCCGTTATCCCTGGACAGAAGTAGTGACAAGCTATACGCTGTCCTGTGTCGCTGATCCCCATATGACCACTGAAGGGAATCGCATGTCCTAACTCCATCACCTTTTCCCTATATGAAGTGGGAAGTACCAGCTGTCCATGACCAGTGGAACTAGTTCCAGCCTTCCTATACATGAGTTTATTCTTCATATAAAAGTCTCCTTTGTTTGGAGGGGTATGTCATTTTGGGAGTTTCTTGAAACACGGCTTTAGTGACCTATCCTCAGCCTGTGCTTTCCTCATCTCCTCTGGATGAGTACTTATTGGGTTTTCATCCTCCATCCTTGTTTGTGATCTGGTCTGTACTGTTGCCATAATCACCGGTCTTTTGGGGTTTCCCAAAAAGACGTATCTACACCCCAATATCAGAGGGTAGATTGGTTCGTTTATCACAGCTGCTCTAATCACTCCTTCCACATATTGTGTTTTTACACTTATTCTTGCTATGGGAAGTGTCATAGTTGCTACTTCCTTGGTTGCCGCTTGTTTTTCCACTGTTTCTGTAGAATATTGATCTGGGTGAACCAGGTGAGAACTTACGACTGAGTCAAAATCCAATCCATCCAATCCAGTATCATAAAGGCACCTAATGGTGGCCCCATTACATACTACGTCTTCACATACAGGGGGATGATAAGGTTCCTGCTGTCCAGTAGGTTTTCCTTTTTGTCCCTTCCTGTTTTAAGGCATGCAGCGTGGTAAAGAGGGTTATTTTTCTTCCTACAGTCTTTTGTATTATGGTTATTCATCCTACAGAATTTGCAATATTTACCTTCCGGTCTGTAGGGTTTCCTCTCATTGAATTGCGGGTTCTTATCTCGAGGGTCAAATCTGGGTCTATCATAGTTGGATTTTCCTCTGTTACCTTGATCTCTAGTGTCAAACTTATTATGGGGTTGAGGAGCTTTATTATTGTCTACCTGTTTCTTTTTAGCGCCAGCTGCTTCTGCCTGGGCTGCCTGATACCTCTCAGCAACATTGAGCACATCATCTAACCTCTCCGCACCCTGTTCCATAAGAAACTTTCTCATGTCTGGAGCCATGGACTCTCTCACCTGCTCTATCATGATAATTTCCTTTAAATCTTGGGTTTTCCCCAGAGCAGTCCATTTCTCCAAATAGGTTTCCAACCTTGCAGAGAATTGATGATATGTCTCCCCAGACAGGAGCTTAGAATTTCTAAATCTCTTTCTATAAAACTCACCATTCTTCTCGTATCTAATTAAAAGAGCCTGTTTTAATATGTCATAGTCTTCCTGATCTTCCCTGCTCAATTTTGAAAATACCTCATACGATGTTCCCCTATGTCCTTGAGATACTTTCAAACTCCACTTTTCCCTCTCTAAACCATAACTTGTAGCTAATCTTTCAAATCTAGAGAGGAAGGACTCAATGTCATCCTCTTTTTCTACAAAGGGGTCTAAATGAAACCCCATGGCTGAGTTGGAGGCTCCCTGACTAGCACTGGCATCAGAGGTAGATGAGCTGTTACCATTTTCTGGAGCATGGCCTTGCAATTCTAACTCTCTTAGTCGTAGCTCATGTTCCCTTTGTAATTTCCTCTCCTCCCTTTCAGCCTCTAATTTTTTTTTTTTTTTTTTTTCGTTCGCCCGCTAATACTCGAGGCGAAATCTCAGGTTATTATTTTATGTCTAACCTGACATTGATTTTACGTGAGTATCCCTTTATTTCTTGTACAGAGACAGGTGTCCCTCGCCATTCAGGCAAATACTCGCCGATTTCGGAGGTACCCATTGCAGCTGGGTCGGCTCAGGAGCCGCCAGTCCCTGGTCGATGACACTCCTTCAAATGTCCTCGCCAGGTCTCGAGTTAATTCAGTCCAAATCCCGGTCGACGAAAAATCCTCAAATGCCGTCGCCCGGGTTTGATCCTGTATCACCCGGTCGCCAGAGCGGTGTTGTAACCACTACGCTAGCGTGGCTCCCTCAGCCTCTAATCTCTTTTCTTCTTTTTCCCTTTCAGCCTCTAATCTCTTTTCTTCTTTTTCAGCCTCTAATTTCTTTTCTTCCAACTGTAGCCTTTTAATCTCAGCCTCCTTCTCAGCCTCTAATTTCCTAGCCTCCCTAGCATCTTCTAATTGTAACCTCTGTTCTTCAGTTAACCTCCTATCTTCTCTTTCAATGAACTTATCGCATTCTGATGTTACATATTGAACCAGAACTTGCCCCTCCATTCCCATTTCCTTTTCAGACTGTAGCGCAGCCGATCTAAATTTGGCCAAATCTGCCATCTTTTATCTGGTACCAAATTATATTTACTCTAACTAAAACAACTAACAAATGTTATAATTAATTAATTAATTAAGGGCTATGCCAACTCAAATAATTCTCCACCTTATAAATATATAAATTTTATTACTATGGGGATACCCTGGATCTATGGTGTTACAAGTAATTTAAAAAAATCCGGGACGAGACCCCAATATATGTGGTGGGTTTTGATGTTAAAGAAAGTAATCAGTACGTGGCTACAGAGTGAGGTCAGCTATGCAAGTCCCTGAGTCTAATAGCTGATGATGATGTTCTCAGGGTACCTGACTGCTACCACCCTACGATCTCACTCTGAGATTTATTTTGGGTATCTAGTGTTTGTGATGTTATTTATATGGCTTGGTGTCTAGGGTAATGAAAAAATGTAGTGATAACTGCGTGTAACCAACACAATTTTAACTCACTAAAATGGAATAAATCAAGACTGGTTTTAAAGTTATGATATATATGTACAATTTTAATTTCCTGTCCCTCAAATCTTTTAGGACAGGAATGTTTAAAACTTAAAAGTGAAAATGTGGTTTTATACCAAATAAATACACATGAAGGACATCTGTCCAATAAATCTTAATATTTTAATGTTTATAAACTTTTATTCCCAGCTGGAAAATACTGTTCTATGAAGAGTCAATATTGGGAAAGACTGGTGTTCGTCTCATATCACAAACTGTTTCTGAATAGGGTAGAGATTAAACACATTTGAGTTTGCATATAAGCCCGCAAGATTTTGGCTTATCTTTGAATAATCTTTTCTTTTTCTCCAGAGTTAATATAACAATAGGCCTGCCAGTGACTTTCTGGTCTTACAGTCCAAATAGTGTATGCTATTATTCAACTCAAGTTTATTTTGATTTGCTTCCTAAGTCTGCTTAGACATGCCTGTGCTCCTAGTATGCCGCAATCTTCCACAAAGGCAAATGTCGTACACACACAATGTTATGGCGCCCTTATCTGGGTTGGCCTCTACTTGTAAAAATGTATATTAAAAAAAAAGTTATTCATCTTACCGCAATCAATGAAATAAATCACACAATTTGTTAAAGGTCAACAGGCTATCAATGGGTCAACTTTAGATAGCTGCTTTTCCAGACGCGAAGGCAATTCGGTCACTAATTGCTCTGTCTTGAACCTTGCTTGTAGGAAATATTTTTCAAGTGGTACCATGTGTAGCAAAAGCGTTAGTTTTATTCCCTCTATGTTTAGACTAACATTAGCCAATCAATTTAAACTACGTCGATTCGACTTGCTTCCAAACAACGCGTCTAGAAAATTGTACCATCCCAAGTTTTTTCAAAAAAGAGCGGTTACCAGTGCGTCAATCGGTCTGTAGTCAATTTTTATTTTATGCAATAACTCAGTCACTTTTGAAGCGATTTAAAAGATGAAAAGTGATTATCAATCAGGCTAGTGTCCTTTATCCAGCCAGTATGTTTTCATCTACGTCTTTATCTAAGTTTGCATCTTTGTACTTTTCTCTTTATTTATTCTGAACAAAATACTTTTACTCTAAGTCCAGAGACGTTTTTATAGGGAATAGTATAATATTGAATAAGCAACATTATCGTTTTTAATTCCATTCTGTCCTTTCCTTTTTATTCATCCTTCTATAGAATGCAATGCATTATCTACGTTTTTGTCTTTCTGTAGCCCCTTTCTCTCCCCTGCACTCATTTGGTTCATTAGTTTCAGTTTGACAATACAAAAGTGGGTTTAGACTTTTTCCATGTTAACCCCCCTCTTTTTCTCTCTCTCCCGTCTTTTTGAAAACGAAACACGTGTTGGCCGACTGCCAAGACGGTTTTATGTCAGATTTAAAATTTAGTACGGAGTAACGAAAAACCTGTGATAAAAGGGGTGGGTACCATCGCGTGGCGTTAATAGTTTCAAAACGCAAGCAGCTCTCTGGCATTGTTTTAAAATGCGACGTTCTTGAAAAGGAAAAAAAAAAATATAACTACTGTAGTTTATTACTCGATTATTTTTCAAATGTAGTTATTTTTAGACAACAACCTTCACCAAACTATAATAGGACGGATGGGTAGTAGGGAAGGAGATCCCCTTTCCACTATAATAGAAAAATATTCAAATATTGCGTCCAATTCTTAGTAGTAGTGTGACCTTTTGCACTTAACGATTTTTTCCAAATATATTAGCGGGTTAAAAAGTTGTAAAACTACTTTCTTAGATTTTGAATCAAGGAATTTATTGAGAGGGAGGGGTAATACGGACTGACTTTACCACAGTCAGCACCCCATGGAGCACAGGTCTTTAACAAATACAGGCCATGTTCTCATGCCCTGTGCCATCCGATAAAGTTCTCTCCATATTTTTTATTATTCCGTTCATTTCTGTCGACAGTTCTCTTTTTCACGTGTTTTAATCTTCTTCTATTCCTCTTATCCTGGGCATTCCAGAACAGAGACTGTCTTGCAAAGCTAACAACTGGTTTTTTTAATATACAAAATTATATGGTATACAAAATTATATGTTATGTTAAATATTATGAGAGAATCTCACACGTACAATTTTACAAATAATAAGTTAAGTTATCATCTTCCACCAATCCATTACAACAAATTAGGGAGCGTCGTCTTATGATTGCATCGAATTTTAAGTATCTGCCATACCCACATATTTAAATATTGTAGTGTGCCGTGGAATTATGAAAGGCACTTTAAGTGTGCCGCCAAGTGAAAAAGGTTGCGTTATCTAACGCCAGAGTCTTCTCCTTGCCTGTTGTTCCACCGTTATGACTACCATTACACTCCATCTATTCTGCACAGGCACCCATTTAGGACAGTCTTTATCTTTGTGGTTGTCAGATTTGTTCTCCAAATGTTTGAGCCAGACAGTGGCATTGACTTGAAATTTGAGTTGACGATTCTTATTTGTAGGTTAGATTTTTTTTAAATAATAAATATACCTCGTATTATTACCATATTTCCCAAGAGCAATGATAGCTCATATTGCCTTCTTTAGATTTATTTTGATATCAATGTACGTTCCTCTAGCTTTGTTTATATTCATCAATCAAACAATACCCTTTATCTCCTCAAGAAGCATAGGCCTTCAACAAGCACATACAAAGTCCTCCTGTCACGTGACATAGGCCTTCAACAAGCACATACAAAGTCCTCCTGTCACGTGACATAGGCCTTCAACAAGCACATACAAAGTCCTCCTGTCACGTGACATAGGCCTTCAACAAGCACATACAAAGTCCTCCTGTCACGTGCTGTCACCTCAAGTTCTTTCTACGTCTTCCTCATCATTTTCCATTCTGCCTCATCACTCTTCTCCGTGTGTTTTGTGGTATACCTCTGCCTCTCTTACCCTGGGTATTCCAGAACAAAGACTGCATTGTAATGCTATCAACGGCTTCCTCAGTATGTGTCCTATCAACCTTCAGCGTCTTTTTCGCATCTCTGTTTTACTGACACTTGTCCGTTTCTTGTCATCAGTTCCACATTGGTGACCTTGCCGCTCCATTTCAATTCTATCTGATTTTACAGTTAACACAAAAACTACAGACGTGAACCTAACATGATAAATGTTTTAGAAAATCCTAAGACATTTTTTTTTTTTTTTTTTTTTTTTTGTTTAACCAGCGGCACTTGGGCTTTCAGCCCTTCGGCCCAATGACATGTCATTGCGAGGCTGGGGAACCTGAGGACTTTCCTTCCAACCCGGTCAGGAGCTTCGCTCCTTCCCATCCACAGAGGGTTTATCACATGAGCCGTTCAGGCTATTCAGTCAAATTTCCGGCCGTAAACATTTCTTCAAACGCCGACGCCCGGGTTTGAACCATGAACACCTGGTCGCCAGTACAACGCCGAAGCCATTACACCAGCGCGGCTCCCATCCTAAGACATAAGTTAACTTAAGAATAAGTTAAGTTCTCCGTTAAGTAAATAAACTAATGTACGGTATGGAAAAAAAACTGCCCTGTCTCATTAAAAGAGTGCTCAGACGAAATGAAAGTGTTAGACCATTGATCATAATATATCACGTCGTGGTACCTATGCAATGGAAGGTGCACATGTAGTTAAACCAACCATACACAACTTTTGAATACTACTTTCGCTCTACACCAGAAAAGCTGAGTACCAGTAGCCCCCGATGTGCCAAGCTGAAGGTTGTGTATCGTCTAGTCATTAAGTTTTGAAGTTCTCTGAAGTTTCTTTTATGACTGCGTGGGCAAAATGTCAGGTGACCCTAACTTAACAGCACGACTGTTGTGTTTGTACAGTATTATTTGTTAGTCTGAAATTTATCATTTGTGTACACCCCTTAAATGTTTGCAGCTGCCCATATCTCACCCCAGGTCCGTTACCTCTAAAGTAGTGGTTCCCAAACTTTTTTTTTCCTCTGGAAAAATGAAAATTTGCTCGCGTCACGCCGAATTTTTTATTAATAAGAAATACCTTCAAAAACCCCCCCCAAAAAATAAAATCATATCCCAGCAGTAAATTCTTATTTCACCCGTGATTTACCGGGGCCCGAAAGGGGAGCAAAGAATAGTAACACTGTTACCTGCCATGCATGGCGTAGAAAGCGACTAAGGAGGGTTGGGCATGGGGCTGGTTACCCCATCCTGTAAAAAATTTAAACCACAAAAAACTTCAACAAACATGGACAAGTCAATTAAAGAAAATAAAACACAGCCATCCAAGACAGTAGAAGGTCCTCTCGCAGGGAGGCGTATGATGCAACACAGAGAAAGCCGAAAGGAGTCTGTGTTACTGACTAACCTTCTTTCTTCTAGGAGAACTTCCAGATTTGGCACCTGGAATGTTCGGACATTAAACAAACAAGGGAAAGTTGCACAAGTAGCAGCAGAAATGAGGGAATATAAAATCGAGGTTCTGGGAATGTGTGAAACAAAGTGGAAGGAGGTAGACAAGAAGAAACTCATCACAGGTGAATTGGTACTGTCCTCAGGACATGAAGACGAAAGTTCACACCACAGTGAAGGGGTAGCTCTTATGTTATCTAAAGAAGCACAGAAAGCACTCATTGAATGGGAAGCTGTTGGACCCAGAATAATAACAGCTACTTTTAAAACAGCTAAAACGAAAATAAATGTAAATGTAATCCAATGTTATGCACCAACTAATGACAAAGAAGAGTCTGTGAAAGAAGCATTTTATACTAGACTACAGGAAATTGTGGAAAAAGTAAAAAGAAGAGACATCATAATTTTGATGGGTGACATGAATGCAAAGATAGGTACAGTCAACACCGGCTTTGAAGAAGTCATGGGAAAACATGGGCTAGGAATAATGAATGAAAATGGGGAACTATTCTCAAACTTCTGTGCTTCAAATCAACTGACTATAGGAGGAAGCATGTTTCCACATAAGAGAATACACAAGGCAACATGGATATCACCAGACCATAGAACAGAAAATCAGATTGATCATATATGCATCAACAAGAAGTTTAAATCAACATTGCAGGATGTAAAGGTATATAGAGGAGCAGATGTTGCATCAGATCACCACCTTCTGATAGCCAAAGTAAAAATGAAACTCAAGAGATATGCAACAATGCAAAATTATAGACAACAATTTAATGTAGGACATCTAAGAAATCAAGAAACAAGAAACAAATTTGCGGTCACAGTATCCAACAAATTCCAAGTGCTCCAACAGCTGGAAGATGTAGAGAATACAGAAGACTATTGGCAGCAGGTCAAAACTGTATGGAATGAGACATGTGAAGAAATACTGGGGAAAATGGAAAGACAACAAAAAGCATGGATAACAACAGAAACCATCAATAAGATATAAGACAGAAAAAACAAGAAAGCAGATTTAAACACAAGCAAAACCAGAAGTTCCAAAGCCAAGGCTCAAGAAGTGTACACAGAAGCAAACAAAGAAGTAAAAAGAAGTATCAAAAGAAACAAGAGTAAGTATATTGAGGAGTTGGCAAGAGAAGCAGAAGATGCTGCAGCCAAAGGAAATATGAGAGAACTGTATAGCAGCACAAAGAAGCTAACAGGGAAATACAAGCAAACAAGTTGCCTCATAAAAGACAAGAATGGAAACTGTTCAGCAATATACAAGAGCAAATGAAGAGGTGGACAGAATATTTTGAGGACCTTCTCAATAGACCAGCTCCACAAAACCCCCCGGACATCCAGACAGCAGAAGAAGAGCTACAAATTAACGGTGAAAAACCAACGAAGGAAGAAATAAAGAAAGCTTCTAAGAGACGGAAAAGCGTCTGGACCTGATGGCATTCCAGCAGAGGCAATCAAAGCAGATATCGACACGGCTACAGAGATGTTATATAAATTACTTGGTAAAGTATGGGAAAAGGAAGAGATACCAGCAGAATGGAAGGAAGGATATCTGGTTAAGTTGCCTAAGAAGGGAAATTTACAGGAGTGCACAAATTATAGAGGAATAATGTTACTATCAGTGCCAGGAAAAGTATTAAATAGGATTATCCTTGAGAAATTAAAAGAGTCCATATACAAGAAACTGAGAGATGAACAAGCAGGTTTTCGACAAAACAGATCATGTACAGACCAGATAGCCACTTTGAGAATAATAGTTGAACAATGTCTGGAATGGAATTCACCACTATTTATCGGATTTGTGGACTACGAAAAGGCTTTTAACAGTGTAGACAGAGAATCACTTTGGAAATTGACGTGGCATTATGGAGTTCCCCTGAAGATCATTAATTTAATAAAGAAAACATATGAAGACATGACATGCAGAGTTCTTCACGAAGGACAGCTTACAGAACCGTTTGGGATAAGAACAGGAGTGCGACAGGGATGCCTCTTGTCTTCATTTCTTTTCTTACTAGCAATAGTTATGAGATCATCGACAACACATAACAGAAATGGAATCCACTGGACTCTGACTAAGCAGTTGGATGATCTGGATTTTGCTGATGACTTGGCTCTTCTGTCCCATAACCGTAATCAGATGCAGGACAAATTGAAAACACTCGATGAGAGGTCACAGCAATTGGGTCTGAAAATGCACAGGGAAAAGACAAATATAATTAGAATAAATGAAGGTAATGATAACAGGGTTGAACTTGAAGAAACACCAATACAAGATGTAGAATCGTACACATATCTTGGCAGCAATATAGACAAAGTTGGAGGGACAGACAGTGATATCAAAATAAGACTGCAAAAAGCAAGAGGAGCTTTCATTGCATTGGGAAATATATGGAGATCAAGAGAAATCGAATCCAACACGAAAATAAGAATCTTCAACTCAAATGTGAAGTCAGTCCTATTGTATGGCTCTGAGACATGGAGAACAACATAGAAAACAACCAAAAAGCTACAGACTTTCATAAATGGGTGCTTGCGTAATAACCAAGAAGCACATGGATGGGTCTCTATAGGAGAACATTTATTTTGGCATCCCTATATTATATCATATTAAATAAAATAAATAAGAAAATTACATACAATTTTATTTTTAACAAATGAATCTTCGTTGAAAATATCTCAAAATCCTTCATCGTCTTTGAATCTTCCCGCAACACCAACCATCCTCTCGCTCCACACCAGTTTGGACACCACTGCTTTGAGGGATGTATTTTAAATGAGCTTAGTACACGTATTTGTGGGTATCCGATTGGCTAACCGGTTAGAGCGCTTATCTCTCACGGTACAGTTAACGGCACATGGGATCGAAACTTAGTAGCGTCACGCTCTAGTCTACCAAAGTGTAACATGGAGACCTCACTCAGCTACTTGTCACGAAATTGGACTATTCAATTTTTCTTCCATATTCCTCTCTCTCCCCCCTTTCTATTATCTCTGTCAAAGAATAATTGAGTCGATCTCTTTTCCTCTCTGGCAGTATTTAGTTACATTTTTTGAGTAGACTACATTACGTGTTTGTAAAGATTAGGCACAGATAATGACCCAGATAGGCCGGTCAGCGACCGAGCGTTGGCTTTACCTAAAGCGTGCAGGGCGATAAATTACCCATCTATGGACAGATTACAGATACGCACTTATCAGTCGGACACACCTGAGCGGAAATGTTGTAATGATCCGGGCAGATGTAAGAAGTTATTTGTAAACATTGCCGAGAGAGGATCGGATGTTTTCATTCCATATTTGGAAGATATGACCTCTGCAGTTACGCGCAGAAATTTCCATGAGGAAATAATTTGAATTACGCCACAAAACACGCATTTTTCAAATGATTGGCAAACACTGGGGATGAATGCACAACACCCCTTCCGATTGGAGCCCTGCTTAACATCGTAACAAACAAATGCGGGGAAAGACAGGCAATATAACCTGACACTTCAGCCAGAGTAGAACACGGTGAAAATTCACTTGCGCCAAGAAGACAACCAGACCGTGCCAGAGTAAAGACTAAAATCAGCTTTCATTTATCAGACCGGACCTTGTTTGACCATTCTCATGACTTAAAGGCCCAGGAAAAACTCTACCATTTGAACACGGAAAACCAGAATCTGAGGGAACTGAAACACAAGTCAAAGTTGGAACTTATTGTTAAAGTAACAACACCCCAGACCAAGTGTAAGAGGCCTCTGCAAGTGCTTTGATGTCTCAGAGCCAGCAGTCTGTGAGCCTAACGATTGGCGTAAGTTGTACATTTTGAATTCTATATCATTTCATTATTAACATGTGAACTAATATGTATAGATTGACATGTGAAAATTAATATGTGAAAATTGCTAGTGGATGTCCAAGTCATTTGAGGCTGGAAACCTCAGCATATAGAATGATGATTTCATGAACCACCACTGCCAGGGCTGGTGACTGCTTTATTGCGAGTTTCTTATATTTTTATATAATAAAAGCAGAGGTAGTCCCAAGTTCCATATGGAGCAGAGAGGGAATGATGAAAGAAATGATGTACATACTTGTTATATTATTAACCTTTTCAACCAGTTTAAATGTAAAACATATTCACTCTAAATGTAATGAAAGTTTACAACCTTTCCAACCAATGTAAATGTAAACATATTCAAACTATATTGTTAACATTTTCAACTAAATTTAAATATAAAACTATTCATTTTAAATGTAAATATAGTTTTTTGCCCACAGGGATTAAGATTAATTCTCAGAGAGGGTAAAAATTCTGAAGATAGATGGGATGGTGAAATAGAAAGATGGGGACTGTTAAGATATGTTTATGCTCTTAGGCATATGCCTATACTTTCAGAGATATAGCTAAGCGCATTTTACTTGGTTCAAATGATTTTTAATTGAGAAGATAACGCACTACCATTGAATGGTGCAGTGTCTCTTTGTGACGTTAGCAATCGTCCGCGCTTGTTACTAAACGATTAACGTTCGTGGCCTTTCTCAAGTAGACATCGTCCAGAAAGGACGTATTTTGTACTGTTCCCTAGTGTGGGATATATTATAGTTTGCAAACGCATTCTTCATGGGGTTTTTATAATGAGCTATTACACCATTACGTTATTGATCAGCCATGTTGGGCTGTTGCTAAAAATTCAAGTATATCCACCATTTTATATGAAATTTTAGGAGGCCATATATCTTCATCTTAACCGCAGTGCTCCAACTAGCTCGCGTCTCGACTAGTTGATAGTTGAATCGGTCACAGACTTGTTGATGTCTACTCAACGTATATTTATATGCATGCAAACCAGCGATTCCTTGTGATGCCATTATTAATTATACTTGTCGTGAAGATGATTACGTCTAATAAAATGTCATCTAATCGTTTAGAAGCCTCGCCTACAGTTTCGACCAGTTTCAATGTTCTTGTACCAGTCTTGGTGTCTTCATATGCAAATATAATATATTGAGCACACGAACCGTGAAAACGACATCTGCTACAACAATCAACACATGCACCATCAATCGAGCTAGTAAAAATAATCAACACCATGATCTCGAGATTCATTCGTAACAGGACACATAAGTATGTGTCGGGAAACTCAACACTCAGAGGGTATTCGTTTCTCTTCTTTTGCCATACTAGTTGGTGGTACCAGTTGAGGGTACTGTTTCTGGAACAAGTGAGGGTATAAGTGGCCTGACGTCGACGCTAGACACCATCATCAGACGGGTCTTAGAGACGCGGGACCAACTTTGCAGTTACTCCCTGTTTCTACTTCGAACGTGCTGCAACTCTTAATCTTGACCAGGAACGTGAGCAATCCAGTCACCTATCTGCAAAGAACCAAAACACCAGCGGGAGCAGAAACCTCATTGGCAGCTAAGTAGTCAAATAAAAGCTGCCAAGTGAAACTTCCCCTTACATTAATCCCCATTAACATCATATGATGATGATCAATTTTTGTTAAAGAATATTCAATTTTTAATAACTGTTGAAACCTAAATGATTATTAAATTTGTTATTTATATCTATCCAAATTTGAAGTTGATTTAATCATTTTGAATGTATTGTATCCGAATGTCTAAGACCATTCCTTAAATACACTCAGTCAGAGCTACTAAATAATAATAAGAGGAAATTCGCTGAATTATCTCAGCTGGGGGCTTGAACGAGCTAACGAATTATAAGATAAACATATCCTTCACAAAAGTTGTCGGCAGATCCTAGAGTTAAAGTGTTCAGCCAATGCAGCATTGTTCTCGCTTTTCTGAATATCTTGTGAAAACTCCCTGGAGGTAGAAGCATCATTTTCCTTCTACCTACAACTCTGCCAAGAGTAATCTTGTGCAAAAGTAGACGCCTTTGAAGAACCACTCCAGGTACTCTTGAGTTTTGGTCACTGTTGGACCACTACTGCAGAGCTAAGGGGAGGCAACCCGAGACAATTTCTAATTTTCGCTGCACAAAACTCCGTACTAGAGTCAATGTTTCAAATATGTCACACTTCCTTTCGTATGTCCAGACTTGCGTATCGCCCATCCATGAGAGATTAATTGAATCACTACCTACTTACTTAGTCGTTCCCATTCTACCGTGAGGTGTAGAGGTTTGGAAGAGAGAGCGCCAGACTATCCTGTCGGCTGTCTTCCTCCTAGCCTGGTTCCATTCTAGTCCTCGGTCCTTCAAAGATTGTTTAATGTTGTCCTCCCAGCGGACTCTAGGTCGTCCTGGAGGTCTGGATCCCTGGCTCTTAATTTCCCATGCTTTTCGTGGTAGCCGATCTTCTCCCATTCTGCAGACATGGCCAAACCATCTTAGTTGGGACTGTTCTACTTGGTTCTGCAGGGGGTGGGATTTTAGGCCTTGACGTATCGTCTGGTTGCGGACCATGTCTCTTCTTGTTACTTCAACCACCTTCCTCAGATACCTCATTTCTGAGGTTTGGATCTGACTTTTGTGGGTTGTAGTCATTACCCATGACTCGCATCCATTTGTCAAGACTGGGACATAGGTGGAGCGGTATACAGCCATCTTTGTTTTCTTATCAACCTCTCTCTTGCTGAGGAATCCTCGATTTATGGCCTGAAAAAGTCTCGCAGCTGCTACCCTTCCGGTCTATAACAGCTCCGAGGTATTTAAAGTGGTCGACCTGCTCCAGGACCGGTTCTCCCAGCTTAATCTGATGCCTTCTTTCTTCTTGTGATATCATCATGGTTTTTATTTTAGAGCTGCTTATGACCATCCCTCTCTTCTCCAGCTCTTCCATCCAGACTTACAGGTTGGATTGGAGACGTGCCTCTGATTTAGCAATCAGGGCAATATCATCAGCAAATGCCAAAATGCCAGCTCTAAAATACAGACCTGTCTCATCTTCCAGTACCTCACTGAATACTTTCTTGTTCTCTCCTTACATGCCTTGATGACATCGTCCATGAGGAGTATGAAAAGATAAGGTGACAGGATATCACCTTGTCTTACACCAGTGGTGGTCCTGAACTCTTCTGATTTATGGTTTGCTGTTCTCGCATAATTTCTGCAAGATTTATAGAAGCTCTGTATAGCATGAATCAGAGGTGCTGGAATGTTCTTCCTTGCCAAACAGTCCCAAAGTTTGCTCCAGGGGACCCTGTTGTTGAGGCCACTTCATGGTGCGATTTTTATCAGGTCAACTTATTATTAGTGCCAGGGTTTTGTCTCACCATGTCGTACCTCAACTGAACGCAAGAAATACATGAAAGCGGTCGCTGTGAGATGAGTATCTAGGTATGACAGGAGAGTTGGATGTGACGTCAGAGCGTCAAGCCTAAAAATGGCTTGTGTATCAGCCATTATGTTGGAGTATGTATTCAAGAAATATTTCTGGAAAAATGGTAAGCTATGTGCTTTAAATGAGAGGCATGAGAATATGCCAGGATATTAGTTGAAGTCAGTACGGGACGGTAGTTCCCAAGACAAAGAAGTGTGATGAAAATATAATTGAACAGTGTTATAACGGGAGGTCTCATTCCCCGAAGTTTATGGAGTGGAAATTATGATGTATAAATATTAAACATACCGGGACGCTCAAATCCCCCGATGTTGTTGGAAAAAGATATAATGAATATTTGATATGCCGGGATGCTCAATACCCCGATGTTAAACGGAATCAAGGAATGATATTATAAAAGCATCAACTAGGGAAAAGTTGAGTGACATTGTATAAAAGCGAACCAAGATAATGTTTTACTGAAAGTTAGAGGGAGTATTCATGCCATATTCGTGGTTGTGACGTTTTGTGAATTCGTACTTACTGTGTATTAAACTGTTGCCAAATCGTCTAAGTCGAGAGGTTCGTTCGGTCATTCAAGGTTCAGTTGACCAGTTGATAGCCTTATTCAGTAATTGAAGATTGACAGAAGGGGGTATCCAAGAAGATTGACTTCCAGAATATTTGACAATATTTGACCAAATTAAAAATAAAAGAACTTCCACATCTTTATTAAAACGAATGGATCCTAGACAACAAACGAGAGAATTCGGGCAATTTCTCTATCCCTTAACACCTGTCAAACGCCTTTTCCAGATCTACGAAACAAAGATGGATCTCACTCTTATACTCAAGCGCCTTTTCACTCAACTGTCTGAGTGTGAAAATTTGGTCTTGAGTACTTCGGTTTGCTCGGAATCCACACTGGACCTCCTCCAATTGTAGCTCAGACAGGCGTCTGAGTCTCTGCTCTAGGATTCTAGAGTACATTTTACTAGGGCACTGAGAAGGGATATGCCTCTATGGTTTCCACAATGTCGATAGTCACCCTTTTTGAAAATCGGTGTTATGATGGCAATCTCCCAATCCTTTGGTAAGCTGTTGTTGCACCACGCTGCCTGTTAACCCTTAAGAGTAATAGGTCGCCTGATGCTCCCATGTACTTAACCATTTCTGGTGTTACACCATCATGCCCTGCTGCTTTTCCCATCTTGATTTTCTCCAGTGCTACCTTCAGTTCTTCCATCTTTATTGTAGCGGAAGGTTTTATATGTGATGATGATAGTGCTAGAGTAGAAATAGTATTCTCTCCAGAATGTGTGATATCCCAGTGACAGAGAAGTACATTGGTATCACTCGATAGTCACGGCTTTGAAAGTATCTGGACTGAAAATATTCAAAGAACAGTAAGACCTTACTGCGCCACCTCCGCGTAATAGGTTATAGTATCCCCCTGCCTGACAAGTCAGCTCTGTAAAATGCCGTAACTTGAAGACAGATTGAATAAGCCATGATAATGATTGTTGGTAGTCCTGAAAAGAATTGTTATTAGTCCTGAAAAGGACAGTGCTAGCCCTGATACGGACTCAGTCACGGTGATTATATATCAGGTTCCAACCTTCAACAATCATACCAAGTAACCAATTAATATGCATGATACTTTCATAACATATAGATTAAACAAATCCTGAAATAAAAGTTGTAATTACTGTATTAATTTACATAGTAACTTTACATACCCTCGCAGGATCTAATTAAGATCAGTAAAGACTGGCTTTTGTGAAGTAATAGAACTGCATGGCTGCAAATAAATTTGAAATCATTTTCGACCGCCGTTATATATGGAGTGTCCGGACGCATGAGAAACAAGGCTCGCAACTCCAGCCAACT